>CM032448.1:51498294-51685794 GCA_019049505.1 Pachyrhynchus sulphureomaculatus
GAAATAAAACAACCACAATTCACTAACATATTAACATAAAAACATGGCATTTACAGCAGGGATGCCATTGATAACGTTGGATGCTGAAATTCAAAACTAATTAACCACCTGTCATCTTAAAGAAAAATGAAAAGTGACAACTTTGACAGGGCGCTGACAAAGGACGACCACCTGACAGATGTAAGGGATCACTCAAAAAGAATAAAAGGAAAGGTCGAACGACCAGGAAAGGACCGGTTTTAGTACGAAATTAAGTGCTACGTCATATAATAAAATTTTGGTATAAAGGGAAAGGATATCCAATGGGAAGGCAAATTTTCGCTGTTATGACCATTGAGTGACATATAAAGGAAACAAATTTTACTTCATCTGGGGGGAGTAGAGCAAGGAAGAAAGGAGGCGGTAATTGGAAAGGATTTTTCATTGATTGGGAACATATTATTCAATTTATTATTATAATTGTTATTATTATTAATGTTACTTCAATAGGAATGTAATTATAAAGAAATTGAAGGGAAACCAAGAAAAACATGTACTTAAACAAGATGGTACCCAGAGGGCAGCATGCAGAAGGACAGAGCTTTCAAATACCAAAAAGAAAATGATTATGAGGAGTGTGACGAGCCAGAGATATTATGCAAAGGATGACGATCACAAGAAAGAAGAAAGCTGTATATGCTGCTCAAGCCGTCAAGATCAGTTCTTTTATTAATATTTTGGGGATTCTCGTTGATATAGCACATCTCAAGGAATTCTCTTTTAAGAAGGTTTTTTTGGATATGAAGGACTTTTGGTTCTCTGAAATTAAAGGAATGTCCATTATCAACAGAGTGAGTTGCCAGTGCACGTCTTTGTGGATGGCATCTGGTGTCACTTTTATGTAATGCGATGCGACGGTTGAGACATTGTGATGTCTGGCCAGTATATACAGCAGGACAATCAAGACAGGAAACGGAATAGACTACAGGTCTTGATTGTCCTGCTGTATATATTGGCCAGACATCACAATGTCTCAACCGTCGCATCGCATTACATAAAAGCGACACCAGATGCCATCCACAAAGATGTGCACTGGCAACTCACTCTGTTGATAATGGACATTCCTTTAATTTCAGAGAACCAAAAGTCCTTCATATCCAAAAAAACCTTCTTAAAAGAGAATTCCTTGAGATGTGCTATATCAACGAGAATCCCCAAAATATTAATAAAAGAACTGATCTTGACGGCTTGAGCAGCATATACAGCTTTCTTCTTTCTTGTGATCGTCATCCTTTGCATAATATCTCTGGGTCGTGACACTCCTCATAATAATTTTCTTTTTGGTATTTGAAAGCTCTGTCCTTCTGCATGCTGCCTTCTGGATACCATCTTGTTTAAGTACATGTTTTTCTTGGTTTCCCTTCAATTTCTTTATAATTACATTCCTATTGAAGTAACATTAATAATAATAACAATTATAATAATAAATTGAATAATATGTTCCCAATCAATGAAAAATCCTTTCCAATTACCGCCTCCTTTCTTCCTTGCTCTACTCCCCCCAGATGAAGTAAAATTTGTTTCCTTTATATGTCACTCAATGGTCATAACAGCGAAAATTTGCCTTCCCATTGGATATCCTTTCCCTTTATACCAAAATTTTATTATATGACGTAGCACTTAATTTCGTACTAAAACCGGTCCTTTCCTGGTCGTTCGACCTTTCCTTTTATTCTTTTTGAGTGATCCCTTACATCTGTCAGGTGGTCGTCCTTTGTCAGCGCCCTGTCAAAGTTGTCACTTTTCATTTTTCTTTAAGATGGCAGGTGGTTAATTAGTTTTGAATTTCAGCATCCAACGTTATCAATGGCATCCCTGCTGTAAATGCCATGTTTTTATGTTAATATGTTAGTGAATTGTGGTTGTTTTATTTCAGTGCTGGTTTTTACTATGGCGATTGTTATTGATGGTCACTCTTGTTAGATTAAATTTCATGCTACAAGTGAGTCACTTCTTGTTGACATTTCTTCATAATGATAATAATAATTTGTGATTGTTTAGAATAATAATACTGTTAAATTACAATAGTTACATATTAATAATTGTAGGATTGAAATCAAAAAATTGCAAATTAGAAATTAATAATTAAAATTAATAATTAAAAACTTGACTTCATAACACCAAGTCTTTATGCCTAATTTTCTTTATTGGTTGCTTCGTTATCTCTTTTTCAGTTTGTGCCCTGATGAAGGTCCCAACCTAGGACCGAAATATTGGCTAAATGAATTGAATATAGTATGAACATCTGTTGATGCCCGTTTTTGCCGAGTCCCCCAACTAGTTTCATAACTTATATATATATATATATATATATATATATATATATATATATATATATATATATATATATATATATATAACTCCGCCTGCAGTGTTAATGGATGGATTGAGTAGTTCATCAACACTGTTGCCGGTCCCAAGCCCGAATAAAGGAGGAGGGTTGTGGCGTTAGGAGTTAGCACCCTAACACACGTAAAACCTAAACTGCGAAATGCTAGTTGTTTTTGAAAAGTAGGATAAAAAATCACAAGATAAGCAAAAATCCCCGGGTGGCAATCCACATCTTCGAAGAAGGGAGCCCCATCGGATACGGGGGTGGGGCAATTCTACTTCAAAGCGAATAGTTAACCCAAGCTTAAAACTCAGCCAAACGAAGAAATCCCGAAACAGAATAGCTGCTCTCGGCACCTGGAATATACACGGATGGAGGACAAGAACATCGAAGTCATACAAGTGTTTAAGAAGATGAACATAGACATTTTAGTAATCAGCGAGACGAAGAAAAAGGGAAGTGGAATAGAAGAAATAGATGAAGTGATGCATTGTTGGAGTGGAGTTAAGAAGGAAGAAAGAGCAAAGGCCGGAGTAGGAATATTAGTAAAAAAGAAGTGGAAAAAGAAAATAACATCTTGGGAACCCATCAATGAAAGAGTCATAAAACTAAATATAACAATGCTAGGAAAAGACATGGTAATATTAGGAGTATACGGCCCAACAGAAGACAGCCCTATAAGAGAAAAAGATAATTTCATGGAAACACTAGAAATAGAAACACAAAAAGTAAAGAAAAACCAAGAATTCATAATAATTGGAGATCTGAATGGGAGAACAGAAAGGAAAACAAAGGACAATACCGTAGGACCATTCGAAGAAGACATTACTAACGACAACGGAGAAAGACTAATAGAGCTCTGTGAACTAAACGGCCTCAAAATAACAAACGGATTCTACAAACACAAGGATATCCACAAATATACTTGGATGCAAGAAACACGAAACTTAAAATCAATAATAGACTACATTATAATTAAAAACGATACCACTATCAAAATAAAAGACGTAAGAGTAAAGAGAGGGGCAGAATGTGGAACAGACCATAGACTATTAATAGCAAATATAAAAGTATCGTGGTACAAGACAAAAAAGCAAAAAGAAACAATAGATAAAGAAAACAGAAATACTAATGAGATAACAGAAAAAGCAGACAAGGAAATAAAATACAAAATACACTTACTGCAAGACGAAATGATAAGAGACCTATATAGACGACGATTAGATCAAAAATTAAATGAATTTAACTACGACAACCTCCAACAGATGTATGACCACATAAAAGAATGCATCAAACAGGCGTCCCTAGAAGCATTAGGTAAAGAAGACAACGAGAATGAGAAACATAAAATTAGAATCTATGAAAAAACCAAAGAATCTATAAAGGAGAAAAAAAGACTATACGAAAAATGGCTGAATACAAAATCAGAAGAAGATCTACAGAAATATAAAGAGAAAAATGCAGAAACGAGGAGGTTGATAAACAAAGAAAAGAACGAGAGATGGGAAAAATCGTGCGAACATGTAGAACAGTATATAGGAGGAACTAGAAGTACAGAGTCATGGAGAATAATTAAAGCATTAAGGACTAACAATAGAGAGAAGACATATATAGAGTGCATCCCAGAAAGCGAATAGGAAGAATATTATAAGAAGCTGCTAATAGAAGATAGACAAGAATTCCAAGAAGAGAACCCTGAAGAAGAACAGAATAAGGAAATAAAAGAGATAGAACTAAGCTATGAAGAAGTAAAGAAGACAATAAAAACACTCAAAAATAATAAATCTGCAGGGCCTGGGGGTGTGGTAAATGAAATGATTAAGTACGGGTCTAATAAATTACATCGAATGCTGAGAAACATGTTCCACAGGGCGATAAATGGAGAAAAAATACCAGAGGAATGGTCAAAAGCTTATATAGTATCTATATTTATAAAGGGAGACCGCAGAAAATGCACAAACTATAGAGGCCTAAGCATAATATCGAGTATGGGACGTCTGTATGGAAAAATTATTAAAAATATCATGGAGAAAAATATAAAAGGAAAAATTGGAGAAGACCAAGCAGGCTTTACGGCCGGAAAATCATGTATAGACCACATATACACTATAAAACAAACAATGGAAAAAAAAACTGGCAAAGAATAGAGAGGTTCATAAGAAAGGCCTATGACTCAGTACAAAGACAAAGATTATGGAACGCAATGAAAGAAATAGGCAATGACGAAGAATGCAGATACGCAGTAAAAGCTCTCTACGAAAACAACACAGTGAACATAAAAATAGGACATAAAATAGGGAAGAGACTCCAAACATCAAAAGGCCTATTACAAGGATGCTCTACATCCCAACACTATTCAAAATATACCTCGAACAAACATTAAAAAAATGGAAGCAAAAATGTAGTGGAATGGGAGTCCCAATACGAGAAGATTACTTATATACTCTAAGTTTCGCAGACGACCAAGTAATCATAGCGCAAGATGAGGAAGACCTCAGTTATATGGTAAGAAAACTGAAAGAAGAATACACTAAAGCAGGATTAGCAATAAACTTTGATAAAACAGAATATCTAACAACAAAGGAGGGAAACGTGAAGAATCTAGAAGTAGATAACGAAACAATAAACAAAGGAACCGATAGATTTAAATATCTAGGAACCATCATTTCAAAAAACGCGACATCAGAAGAAGAGATGAAAGCTAGATTAGGACAAACGCGAACATGCATAAGACAATTAAATTCGATCCTGTGGGACAAGCACATTACAAAGAGAAACAAAACACGCATATACAAATCAATAATACAAAGCATAATGACATACGGTTCAGAAACATGGACGATCAACAAAAGAAATAAATCTAATATTAACGCGGTAGAGATGGAGTATTGGAGAAGATGTTGTAGAGTGACACGTATGGAGAGAATAAAAAATGAAGAAATAAGAAGCAGAATGAACATCAAAGAGAACGCAATAAATACCATCGAAGAAAAACGATTAAAATGGTATGGACACATAAGACGAAGCGAAGATAATAGGTGGATAAAGAAAATAACGGAGTGGAGCCTTATAGGGAGAAGAAAAAGAGGAAGACCCAGACGATCGTGAAGAGACGATGTGGACGAGGCTATGGAGGACAGGGGTCTAACAGATGGAGACTGGGAAGATAGGAACGGATGGAATTAAAGGCTGAGAGAAGGAAGACAGCGTCAGCTGTAGAAAATCCTTGTTATATATATATATATATATATATATATATATATATATATATATATATATATATATATATATATATATATATATATATATATATATATATATATATATATATATATATATATATATATATATATATATATATATATATATATATATATATATATATATATATATATATATATATATATATATATATATATATATATATATATATATATATTATATAACAAGGATTTTCTACAGCTGACGCTGTCTTCCTTCTCTCAGCCTTTGATTCCATCCGTTTCTATCTTCCCAGTCTCCATCTGTTAGACCCCTGTCCTCTATAGCCATAGCCATAGTTATATATATATATGGTATATATATATATATATATATATATATATATATATATATATATAATATATATATATATATATATATATATATATATATATATATATATATATATATATATATATATATATGGTATATACATATATATATATATATATATATATATATATATATATATATATATATATATATATATATATATATATGAATATATGATACTCGTATAATTAAATATAAAGAAATCCTTCTAAACAAATGGATGTCGAACAGCAATTTGAATGAAAAAATAAGCTTTTTGACTGGTGATGGTACCAAAATTGTGTTATAATTGGTTTATAGCAGCTCGCCATAAGAGGATTCCTTTGACAGGTATGCACATGATTTTTTTTTTTTAGTTCAGGTTTTCTGGAACTAGTGCGTTGATTTTCTTTTCATATCAATTCAAAGAATGGATAAAAGGAGTGAGAGTATCAGCAGGCTTGTCGTGACAAAAATGCAAAAAACTTATTGTTATTGTTTTTTTCAGGTCCGTTAACACGAAGCAAAGCAAAAGAAATAGCCGAGTCTCTGGGACATTTTACATTCAGTGCTTCTTCTGGTTGGCTTAATAAATTTAGAATCCCCCACAACATAAGTTTTAAAGCGATTTCAGGAGAAGGAGCTTCGGTTATTTCAGAAGATGTATCATCATTCTGGGAAAAATGCCCTTCTTTAATTAAGGGATATTCACCGAGAGACATCCATAAGGCCGATGAGGCAGGCCTGTATTTTAGGGCTCTACTCAACAAAACGCTAACATTAAAAAAAGAAAAATGTGTTGGTGGTAAATATCCCAAAGAGAGGTTTACAATTTTGCATTGTGCAAATATGTCGGGAGAAAAAGAAAAACTCTTACTCATTGGTAAGGCAGCTAAACCCAGAGCATTTAAAATATTAACATAAACAACTTGCCTGTAAGTTTGAAATATAATAAGAAAGCTTGCATGACTGGAGAAATTATGACAGAGTGGTTGCAAGATCTTGATTGAAAATGACAAAAGAAAAAAGAAACATTTTGTTATTTTTAGACAATGCAGGATATCATCCAAAAGACGTCCGCTTAAAAAATATATCTTGTTTCTGCCCCCTAACTATACATCAGCTTGTCAACCACTTGACCAGGGAATTATAAAAAATCTTAAAATTTATAATCGAAGTCTAATACTAAAACACCTGATAGTAACCATTGAAACTGCTGGTACAGCTTTTGAGTTAATTAAGAAAAATTACGCCATTGGATGCAGTTTACTTTGCAAAAACTGCTTAGGAACAAGAAACCAAGGAAATAATTAAAAACTTCTTCCGTAAAGCGGGATTTAAGCATGAAAATATGCAAAGTGAAGACCAGTTAACTGAGGCTGTTACATTTGATCCAGAAGATGACTTACCACTTAACGTACTTGTAGATATACTCAAAAATAAGAATTTGTTGGAATTGACTGATAATGAAAATGATTTTTTGAACACAGACGAAAACTTGTATGTTGAAAATCCAGATTCCGGAACAAGAAATTGAAAATCCAGTTGAAATACAAGGACTTTCCGAAGATTCTGATGTCGATGAGGTTCCAGTACCAACAGATGCTATCCCAAATTATGTTGAAGCTATTACCCTGACTGAGCGGCTTATAAGTTTTGCCGAAGATCAGGAGATGAGAGTCTTTAGAGCTTCTTTCCAAATTAGAAATACGGTTTGTGGACGCCATTTTAAAGAAAAAGAGGAGACAAACAAAAATATATGAATTTTTTTCCTATTATATTTTATATGAATTTAAAGGTAACAAATCTTTGTTTTTTCCTTAAGTTTTAACTTCTTAAAAATATGTACATACATAAGTATACGTTTCCTTGTGAATGGTAACGGTAAGTATTTACTTTGACTTTGAATTTTATCTTTTTGATAATATTTTTGGTTATTGTATATTTCGTGTGTTCTTTTTTTTATTATTTTCTCTATTTCATTTTTTTCTTAAATGCTTTGTGTTAAAACTTCTTTTACTTTATTACTTTCAATCTTAGTACTGGCGAGGTTAAGTATAATGCTCGTTCTGTCAGACCAATGATGACACTATTTTTATGGGAACTTGCGTGGTTAGAGTAATAGTTAAGGTATCGTCCCAACCAGGTAGGTTTGGTGTACCATTCTGTAATTATTTCGTTGTCTTTTCGAGTGAACGTCATGTCATTTTTTCTATTTCTATTGTAAATTGTAATTTTTGATGGAAGTTGTTGAACTCTTAGATTATATTTTTAATTTCTGTGTCTGGTACTGCGAGTAAACAGTCTCACAGTGTGTCGACTAGTACAAGTTAGCTGGACAAAATTATTTTTTCACTTATTTCAATTGTTTATGTATATTCTAGGCATATTAAGTTATTTTAAGAAAAAATTCATCGCGTTGGTTTTTTTTATGGGCGTGGCTATTTTTTTCCCCTAAATTAGTCAGCTACGCAGACATATTTAACGATAACTCGGGAACAACTTGTCAGATTTTTATAAATAAAACATTAAAAAATGCGTAACAAAATTTTATTAAAGTTGATTATTATTTTATTCTATTTTTTATCGTTTTGGAGTTATTTAGAAATTAATGGAGAGAAAAAAATTTTTTTTCGTGTAAAATTCATTATTTTTTTCGGTAAAAAGCGCAATAACAAAAGAAAAACAAAATATTATACATTTTTCTGACAGCTGCGTATCTGGAAAATAAAATAAGGTATTAATCATGAAAATCGGTTAATAAATGTGGGTTTTATTCACAATTTACCGCAGGTACTCAATATCGATAAAATTTGTGTAATACAGCCACCCTTGCATATCCCTTGCATATCGCGGTAGGATTGCATCAGCTTAGCAGGTAGATAACGGAACTAAAGGGCAAGGGTATTTTGTATGGTTATTAGAATTAAAAATTATAATACAGTGTCTTTCATTTAGCTGCATTTCGCTTACCTGTATTTTTTGTCCAGCTGCACAAAACATTGTATAACAAAAACAAAATATTCTGCGTATGTGCACGAATTTTTCTACAAACTTGAATGTGCAACTAAATGAAAGACACTGTATTATTATTTTTAATAATAACCAGATGAAAAATCATTTATTGCATTTGTCCATTAAAAATAAAACAATTAATCCATATTACTTAGTTTTATTGACACAAAAAGAATAAACTCAAATAATACCTGCCTTTCAGGTAGGTAACTTGTGCATTATACATACATAAGTAGTTGGTATTTTAAAATGTTTTTGATTTTTTTTAAGGTACATATTTCTTGCTGTTCGGTTCAAAAAAAAATTGTTTTTGAAAATTCCAGTCAAAAATTGTTTTTGTTTAATTTTAAAATAAATGTTATAAATGCTCTGTAATAAATTTAGCATAATGACACTGACTGTAATTATATGTAAAATAAAAATACTCATTTATTGATAAAGAAAAATTTACAAGTCAAGGTTTACATGCTTAGTACAAGCACTACATAACTAAAAATAGTAGCTGAACCTAACAATCATCATCAGAGTCTTCTGATGAGTCGTTTACTGTATAATCGTCATCATTTTGTGGCATTGTGCGACAATATGATGACGATTCCAATCTTGACTCTTCTATGCTAGGGCTTACAATTAACTTTAATACATCTGTACATATTTTTTCCGGCTTTTTTTTTGGGAATCTCTCGAAGGCTATTGATCAAAGGATCAGATGTTATAATTAACATGCACAGTAAGTCTCTATTCGTGGCAACACGCGAGCACTTGCGGGTGTTGTACTCCCTAAATCTGCGGCAATCTTTGTTCCGTGCTTCTTGAGCCTCTTCGGAAAGCTGCCCAATTGGAAGCAATGCCGCTTTGATGACTTCTGTGCTGTGAATTAATATTTTATGCACAGTAGCAGGCATACAGTACCACGAATAGAGACTAAGATAATGTTTTCTGGTTTCAAGACAAAATTTTTTGAATTCAACTAAGTTTATCTCGAATCCAGAAGACAATGTTCTCAAAATAATATCAAACTTTTTTTTAATTGTAACATCCAACCCTGTGATCTGAGCACTCATCTCAGCATTCTTAAAAAAGCGACGGGCTGTATTTCCATCATTTGAAGAACCAAATCCTGGCTTTGGTTTATCTACAATGAGTCCCATCTCGTTCTTAAATTTCAATTTGATTTCCTCGGAACGAACCTTGATATCTGCTTTGTCTTCGTTGCTTCTAGCCTGCCATTTCTTAATATTCAACTTGTAACTGATATGTAAAAGACATTCGAAGCAACGAATCCAAGCATGAAGTGTAGATAAACCAAAGCCAAAATGTTCTTGATTGCTGTTAAACATCGCGGGGTCATCGTTCATCGTCTTGGGGGTGGCGCCACAGATGAAACACTTTTGGGATGAACTAGTTGCCGTTAAGGCGTTACCCACCTTTCCGTCTGTCATTGTCAGCAAAAGTTCGTGTTTTACAGAGATTTGACAATCACCAAAGTTGATAAGTGTTGGAAGAAGAGCATTAACTTCTCCCAACAATCTATTTGTCTCCACTAACGTGAAATCGTTCGTTTCTTTGGCAAATATAAATTTGATTGGGCGACAATATAAAGTTGAGGATTTTGCCAAATAATTTTGGACCCATCATATAACTTAAGGGGAACTAAAGAAAATGCGAAAAGAAACTCGTCCGTATATTCAGTGTTCTCAAATCTCTGTTTGTATGTGCTGTGCCCAGAACTTCCATCACATCCCCATTTACTAACAAGTGTAAACGATGAACTTGTTGGGAGCACACTGCTGATAACTTCATTCTGTGCTAATACTAGATGTTCCACTGTTTTATTTAATAAGGCTTGCAAATTTATTTCAGCACGAGTTTCTGTTATAGCAATGTGCTCCTCTGCAGGGTAACAGGCCTGTTTGGACTTTTTTAAACTAAAATATGACGGAAACACATTATGCCCCGCCTTCATGGACCACTTCCTAGTTTGTTTGTAAGAATGCGTTGTTGACTTAGAATCTATATAGTAAGCTAAGGCTTCGTCACTACTTAATTGCCTAGGATTAACGGAACTGGTATTTTTAGACTTAATAATATTATCTGGGCTCTCACTAATGTCTCTAATCACATTGGCAATTTTCCTTTGCCCTGCTGAACGCACAGCAAATTCGCAGTCACCAATTCACTGACATTTCGGGATTCTACGAGATCCACGACGCGACGTTTCTTCGTCTTAAACGACGATTCCTCGAAATCTTTACGAAGTCTTCCTGCAGGAGTCACATTCTCACTTGATGTTGAAAGTTGTGGCGCAAAAGAACTCGCAGTAAACTGTATGTCTGCTTCATCCAACCAATTCTTATTTTTAATTAAAAAAACGCTCCTTCGACTTTCCTGAAGCCAACCATTTGGCACCAAACTTATTAGACAAGTTGGATATCTTCAACTTTATTTCTTTTTGGCTGCTTTCAGTAATGTCACCAAAGTGAAATTTTGAAGGAAGAAAGTCATATACACGCGAGTTTTTTTTCATTCTTCGTGTGTTTCAACCACTCCTCAAAAAAGGCTACCCTTGAAATAGAGTAAACGTGTTCTGGAAAAAAAGAAAAAAACTGGAAAAAAAAAAAACATGTTGTACTGAAGTGTGCTAAACAATATGTGTATTTTTACGAAGAATAAAGTTATTTCTGTGTAATATCTAAAAACTAGCCCGGATAGAGGTGAATGTCAGTATATTCTGAAATTTCAAAGTTTGTTTTTTTTAAAAAACACGCTAAAATATATAGGCTATTTAAAAAAAATACTAAAAATTCAAATTAATAGATTCTGATTAAGAAAATACATTAAACAATAGTACTTACCCTCAGTATTAATATTCATCACAAAAACTTTCACAATATTACAATATGTCACTATAAGATGTTCACGAAAGTGTCGCTAAATTGCAACTGATTGATTGAAAGAGCTGCATTAAACTCATTACCTGACTTCTGACGCTTATGACTCGCCACTTGCAAATTTGATAAAACAACCTTTTCTCGGAAATTCGGGGTTTGGTGGTGTTGTTTACGTTTTGCAAATAAGATTTCCTGGAAATCATAACATGAATTTTGTCCACCTAGCATGTTCTACGCGACACACTGTGAGTCGTAGACAAACCTTTTATAGAATATGATCTTGAATTTTAATTTATTTATTACATTTTCCTCCAAGAATTCCCTTGTACAATTCCTGATGAAATAGACGAACTCATGGCACATCCGTCTATTTGTCGGTAAAATGCGTTTTTATATTTTAAATTATTTGTGCTGATAATGATGACTCATGACTTCTATGAAACTATTTTTAGACAATGACGTATGCTCTTGTATTTGTTCCCATTTTTTGTCTAAGACTGTGAGTACCAATTCTTTTGGAATATTTGTATATAGTGATTTTACATCCAAAGAAATCAGTTGATGGTCAGGCGATATTTGTATTGTATCAATGAATTTTTTAAACGTGAAGGAGTCCTTAGTGAAAAAATTATTTTTACCTGTGATATTAGATATGCACTTTGATAAATATTTTGATAAATTATAATAAGATGATTGTATACATGACACAGTTGGTCTTAATGGGATGTCTTGTTTGTGTAATTTTGGTAGACCATATATTTTAAGTGCTACACCATTATTAATGGAATATTTTACCTCAGTATTCTTTACTTCTTTCTTATTTAATAATTTTTTTATAAATGCGTTGGTGTTTTTTTGATATACATTGGTTGGGTCGCTGTTTAGTTTTAGATATGTTTTGTTGTCGATTCTTAGGTTGTTCATTTTACATTACATTTACAACTCAGTTGTATTCATTATTACCGTTTTGTTTGATTTGTTAGGTATTAGGATAGTAATTTGTCGGTTGTCTTTGATGAATTGTTTACTGTGGTGTCAATGTTTCTTAATTCTTTTTTGTAATGTATTTGTTTTCGTATTTTTATGGTTAAGTTTTATTTCATGGTTTGTAAGAATGTTTGTTATGTCAGCCCTTATCATGTTTTTTTCACGTTATTTGGTTTGTCTTTTATTGTAACTTCAGTAAATGGAATATATTCTATTCTACTCTACATCTACAGCTTTGCAGATGACAGTACACTTATTTCTTCATTCACTTTGAATGCTCGGACATCGGCTACTCACACGAATATCCGCAGACAGCAGGAAGTCATTCAACTTAACAAAGACCTGGACGAAATTCTATCTTGGGGTGACTGTAACCAAGTGGAATTTAACGCTACAAAAACCCAGGCGACAGTTAAAAAAGTTAACGTCGCTGAACCCGACATAGTTATGTCGGGGCACTCCATTCCTCTAGCATCGTCACTCAATTTGTTGGATGTTAATTTGGGAGCAAATATGTCCTGGCATGAACATGTTGCAGGCATAGCAAGGAGAGCTTCTCAAAAGTTGGGAATATTATTTTTCGAACTAAAAAGCTTTACACTCCACAACAACTGTCAATTCTTTACAAAGCTCAAATTCGACCAACTATGGAATACTGCTGCCATGTTTGGAGCTCCGCTCCCAAACATACACTGCATTTGTTGGATTCTATTCAGAGAAGAGCTGTTCGTCTGATTGGAGACCCGGAATTGACCGGCCGCCTTGACTCGCTGGAACATCGAAGCACGGTTGGCGACTTGAGCCTTTTCTACAAGTATTTTCATGGAAAGTGATCGAAGGATGTGGACCGCTTAATTCCTCCCTGAGCGTTGCATGTTAGAAATACACGTCGCGCTAATACTTCACATCCGTATGAGGTTCAACTTGTTACTCCTCGTACAACGCTTTTCAAGCAGTCTTTTATATGGAGAACATCATCCCTTTGGAATAATTTGCCCAGGACTGTGATTCCCACCGAGTACAATTTGCAGCGATTCAAGAACAACGTGAATCGTTTTCTCCGCATACGTGTCGCTCCTGTAGCGCTTTAAGGACCCTGTAACACGTGTGCTAGACCCATAAAAAAAATTCTATTATGGATAATTCTTGTTTGTCTGTAACGTCTGTTGAGAAATTTGATCCCAATGACAGGATGTGCGCTACTTCATTTGGTATTTGTGTAATTGATATATTTTCTAACCAATTTTCATTTAAACCTTAATTTTCAGTCATAACATCATTTTTTTTATAAAGTTTTGGAGTTTTTTTTGTTGTTTAGTTTTAATTTGACTAGATAGTTTTTGATTTTTTATATTCTTAAAAACAAGAAAAGTGTCCACCAAATTATTCGGTAAATAATTTTTTATGACATTTTGCCTATATATCTCATTGATGTTTTTTATTGTCTTTTTAAGAGACATTTTGTTTTTTTCATAATATTATTTAATTTTTGTTCAAATGTGATTTGTTAAAATTTAAAAACGTAGGGTACACTTCTATATGCTTGCATCTCAACAGAAATATCCTGCGGTTTTTCTGGTTTGCTAATTTGGTGTTTAGGTTGGATAGTTCTTTTAGTATTTTCACAATTGTTCCTCCATGTATTTGTGTGACTTCTTTGTAACAAGTCTTGGTTTGCAGTTGTTCCATCTCTACTGCTATTTCTAATATAATTTAATATTTCCGAAACATTTTTATATAACATTTTTTTTTGGAATTTTTTGGTTCGTTTGCTTAATATTATCAAAAAGATAAAATTCAAAGTCAAAGGAAAGGGACACACAAGGAAACTCTCCAAAAAACTAAAGAATGCTCTGCAGAAATATGGTGTTGTGGTTTGCCATAAAATGTATAACAAACTAAAGACACTATCCACTAATCTAAAAAGCAAAGTACCAACTATGTACCAATCAAACGTGATATATTTACTACCATGTGTCGACTGCCCAAAAAAATATATAGGAACGACCAGTCATTGGTTAAAGGACCGACTAAATGGACACAAATACACTAAAAACGCCCCAACTACCTTGCACAAACACATGACAGAACAAAACCACAACTTCAATATTAATGAGACCAAAATCATAAATAAAGACCACAATTACGAAAAGTTAACCATCAAAGATCATTGATATCATCATCATTTGATACAGTAACTTAAGCATAATTTAATCTACGTAATGTAAATAAGCCAGCCTACCTGAAAGTAAATAATAATCTACTGATTATGTTACATATTTTCGACTATCCTGTAAATTCTAAAATTCTTTTCAACCAGGCCAGGAACGATGGTTTTTCCATACTGTAAATGCTGACAGCTGACAGCTGACATATATATATATATATATATATATATATATATATATATATATATATATATATATATATATATATATATATATATATAGGGTGTTATGAAATTGACTGCATATATTGAAATGGGTGACTCGTGGGGCCATGTAGAAGCACGTTCAATATATTTTTTTTTAATTTAAAAAAAAAGGGAAAAACTCCCTTTTACCAAATTATTTATAAATTTAACCCGCCTGACATTAAAAAGAAATAATTCCTTAGAAGACCGAAGAACAACCAATCACCTTTAAGAGGTGATTTTTCGAAGTAGAGGAGAGTAGGGAAATCGACCCTCTAAAAATACTACAAAAATATTTAACGTTGATGAAAGTGAATTTTCCACAGTTCACAAAAAAATATAAAAAGTTTTAGGATTAAGAAGGAAGAAATAAATCGGTGCAATCACAGGCGGGAAAACAGATCTTGTGTTGTGCCAGTGTGCCTGGATAGTATGTGCCACCAATGCTTATATTCAAAAGAATAAGACAAAATTCTGAACTGTGGAATGAGAGTGCTGTCACCATTCAAATCTTCTTTGTAAAATGTATGAAACATTTTATAAGCTTCTTAAAGCTGAAAATATAGTGTTACTGGTGCTTGGTGACAATACAACTCATTCGAAGAACCTGGAACATTTTAACATAGCAAAGGTTAATGTTACAACTGCCAGGCCTTACTACTCATCGGCTTCTGCCACTGGACGTGTCTTTTTTTTTAAATCTATAAGCAGTTATTATATTCAAGCAACAGAAAAATGGTTGCAAGTTTATTTACAAAAGCTTAACAAATTGTTGCTACCATTAATGAACAGATTTAAAGCGGCTGGAGTTAGACCCTTGTACACAAAGTATTTCCCGAACATTTGTTTAAAGTAGCTGAAAGTATAAATACAAATAAAAATAAACTGGAGCATATCGATCTTAAAAGACGCTCCTATTATTACAAAACATAAAAACAAGCAACCTGATGTCTTGGAATAGATTGCCACATTTAAATTGTGAACCGTCTACTTCCGGATTTAACTGTATAGTTTAAAAAAGAAATCTTCTTTATGTCCAATCCTAAAAAAAATACTGTACAAAAACTGTGGAAATTACATCCTTGCAAAAATATGTTGAATGAAAAATCATTACCAACCAAACCAATACAACTAAAATAAAACCGGCCAAGTGCAAGGGGCACAGACAGGTTCGTTCGCCCGCATTAATTAATGGTCAAATGTGAAGAAACTCCGGGTTACCAGGCAGTAAATATATAGGTAAAAATAGATCCAATATGATTTCAGGTGCAAGTGAGGGGGGTATACAAAGCAGGTAAAATAAAAATACGTTTATCGTAATACCTGGCAACTATGCACAAAACCCTAATAGTGTCGTTTATTGCCCCATTGAAAAAGCAAAATGGCAGGATCTTATATCTTGGGATTTACTTTACCTGAATATATATTGTTTCGTCCGCTGCTAATTTTCGGGAATATACATTTTCATCCGATTTACCTGGTTTAAAATATACCTAAATAATAAAATACGAGTACATACGAAAAGTTTATTAGAACAAATGTAATTGTATATAATTAATATTCTTAAGAACTATAATAAAACATATTTCAGCATAGAAATTTGATTTTTATTAAGTTTTACAATATTTTTTTGGATAAAATTTTCTCATTTCTGTGTCTTTCTGTTTAAACGTTTGAAACTATTTACACTCTGTATTTGTACGTATATTTCACATTGGTAATGTTTAATTGTTTCCAAAAATACAAATATATTAGGATGACTAGAATTAAAACATTCACTTATATACATATATGAGGTGGAAATAGCGCATCGTCTTCTATATAATTTTCTACGAGGTAGTCTGCAAATTTTTCTGTTGGTTGCTAGGTCTCATTTGATTTAGCTCAAAAGCAAAGCATTCACCCACAATTTCTGGATCTATATTATAAAGAAAGATTAATTAGATAAAATATAATGATATACCATAATAACCGAATCTTTGTATTTTGAGATAATATTAACCGGACAAATACCGAAATAATAGTTATCTAGGAAAAGAAAGTCAAAACAATACCCAATCCATTTCCCTAGTTTTGTTCTCTTCTTATAGTCTCTGGCAAATCCTAGCACTTGAATTTTTCTCCACCAAGCTTGACTGAGATGAAAACGACAGCCTATAATTTGCACATTATTCCAAACCTCTTTAACGGTTAAGTTAAACAATTTGCATAGTCCAATATCTTCTGCCGCTTTGCGTTTTGTCGAAACTGCAACGAACTGTTTTTGTAAGTTAGATGCACTTCGGCATGACAATCTGTCCGGTTACACTTTGATATCACGTACTCTTCGCCAACAGTATATAAAGCAGCCTTACATCCCGGAACTCTGCATCTCCACTTAACTTCACCACTTCACAATTTATACGCGAAATTAAATTTATAATTATTTACAATTAAAAAAAACTTTGCCTCGTTTAGACACACTTGTTTGGACGTTTATACCTTCCATGTCCATTATTTATTCAATCAATGAATAAATTGAAGTGAAATGAAACAAACCTCAAGGAATAATGAGTTATGGTTAAACCACGCCTACAAGCCTAAATATTTCATAATGATTTTTATTGCATGGTTTTTTTCAAATTACAGTCAAGATCATCCGTCTGTTTACCTGCGTTAGCCTCGGACGAAAGTGTATATTTGAAATTTAAGACCCCGGACGAAAATGAATGTCTTAATTTCTGCAAAAAGAGATTACGGACGAAACTGTAATTTCTGAGAGCAAGTAGGAGTGCAATTAGTATTCCGTAGTTTGATTGCTTTTAAAATCAAAAATTTTGTTACGCAGGTCTAAACTGATCAATGACTTCACAATACACACCCCAAGTCGGTTTTCAACAAAGTTTGTTTTCGATGAACTTGAACGTTTTGTTTTTTTTTTATATACTCGTAAATTATAAACAAATTCAGATTTTAAAGAGGACAGTTAAAAAATATGATAATAAAATTTTAACGGATTATAATATAATAATAATAAATATATTGAAATGGAAACCTTGTGCTATTAATTTTTAGTGCCAAAAAGTAATTATTTTAAAAGGTAACAGTTTTTATAATATGTTTTTATTATTAAATTTGTTTAAAACAAGAACCTATTCAAATGTGAAAAATACGATAGTAACTGTATAACCTTAAACTCTGATCCAAGCTGGGTTTTTTTTATTAAAGATTTTTCTCAGAAGAATTAAAAAATTATCCGAATTTTCATCACAATAGCCAAAGTATCTTCGCAAAAAAACACAAATAATAATAGTCATTAAAGGATAAGGACCTGGAAATGTCTGAAAGATTATCGGGTACATAAGGACTGATATACCAACTATTTAGAACACCCCTAAGCCGCAAGGTCATACAGTGGGTAACTGTACTAAAAAGCACACTATATCCACTAAACTCAAAAACTCTAAACCAATTTTGTAAATTTTATTGAGTATTAATAAACTTTTTTTGAATCTGAACTCGACTTTCTGGTTAAACCTCGCCGATATTGTGCAGTTGTACACCAGTGGCAGTGTGAAAAAAATATTTATGACGTTATTTCTTTAGGGTCGATTTTTTCCTTTATTATTGAGATTGGCTATTTAAAATGAATTTTCTGCAATCGGTGTTGCTATAAAAAGACGCCAGTTTCAACTAGTAGGGTTGGAGTCAGGTTTTGGACCAACTGAAACTCGTTTGCTTATTTCTTTGTCAAAGTATCTAAAAATTGATCATACGAGTTAATTGAAGATATCATAAAAAAATTATTACAAAGTGAATTTACAAACTGAAGTAGAAATTCCTTATTTAAATTACACATCACTGTATTAAATTAAGTTACGAAACATTATACAATTATTTTTTTTGTGACAGAAAATGAAAAACTATCTTAACTACATGTTTGTTGGAGTTTGACAGGTGAAGTAAGGAATTTTGCGGAAAAATCATAGTAATATACGCATGTGTCGTGGAAAGTCGATAGACAATCGAAAAAGAGTAAATTGAAAAGAGAGGGATAATATGTATTCTGTGTTGCCTAAAGTGACATCAGGTATATACAGCGTGTTTGAGTAATGAAGAAGAGTTTTTTTGTTAATGACCTCATACGTTTAAAAGTTTAAAGTTGAAAATTTATAATAACGTGTGTTTATAATGTGATAAAAAATATATATCAAAAGAAATAAAATTATGAAATATGGTGTAAAAGTTGTAAAATATGTTATAAAAATATGGTATAGACAAGTGGATCTAATGTCAAAACAAACTAGAGAATTTAAATGTTGATTGTGAACTCTAATTAGTTGACAGTGAGGATTCTTGTTGTAATAGATTATTTTTTTTTGTTGTTGTAATGTCTTTATTAAGTTTCAGTATTTAAAAATATACTGAACTAAGATCCTCTATATCTCATCTTTTGTTCATTGTATGTGGGTTATCATTAATTCCCATCATTTCTAAAAATATATACCTGGCATAACTTTTATGAGAAGTAATGCGATTTTTTAAAAGATGTGATGTTTGTCCTATATAGCTCAGATTACATTCTCTACAAGATATGTTATAAACAATGTTGTAATTGTGTTGTAATGCAATTGGATATTTTAATTGTGAGTAAAGGAACCTGAGGTTGTTGTCACATCTTACAGCAAATTTAATGTTACTGTCTTTGAAAACAGAGATAAGTCTGTGTGTGAGTTCATTTATATATGTGAGTACTTTATATTTGGTTTGTGAATTATTTATTTGTTGGTAATTCACTACATTGGATATTTGAATAACTTGGGGTGGTAAATTGTTACAAAATCTGTTAATAATTTTTAATGGATATGAGTTGCCCATTAAGAGTGTTTTGAGTTTATTAATGCTTTTCGGTAAAAGAGAATGGTGTGTGACTTTAGTGACTCTGTTTATTAATGTAGTTAGCAAGCCAAGTTTCATTTTCACGGGTTGGTTGGACTGGACATTTAAATATCTACCACTGCTTATTTTTTTCGTGCACCATTTAGTAACGATTTTGTTTTCTGGAGTTCTTACAAAGGTCATGTCTAAGAAGGAGATCTTGTTATTTTGCTCCTTCTCTATTGTGAATTGTAAATGAGGACAAGCCTGGTTGAAAACCCTTAAAACCTCGTCGGTGTTATTGGTTGGTACAGCTAAGATCAGATCGTCAACATATCACTTGTAAACACTAGTAATGGCAATTAATCCGAGTTTTTATTAATTTGATGAACATGTGATTTTTTTTCCGATAGCATATGATTTTCTATTGCTAAGTTAAAATGAAAAATCACCAAACATTTGCCAAATGAATGATTTTTCAATTTTTGTTTCAGAACTGTTTGTGCTGCTGATGTAAAGTAACTTTTGGGAGGGGTTCTTATTAGATTAAACTTGTAATATGGCATCAACTTCTTCAGGTAGTTGTTTATACAAGTTAAGAAAAGATTTTTATGTCTCTCTTGTTGGCAACAATTTCAATCAAATCGTCGGAGCCAAGCTACCTTCGAACCGGCAAGTTTTAAGTGTTTTTTTTCTAAAAAGTAAGAGTTGTCAATCTTACAACGAAGGAAAGTGCAGCATTGGTGATTCAAGAAGTTTCCAATTTTTGGCAAAAAGCACGAATTCCTACTCGAAGAACTGACCACTGCGTTGATAAGTTACAGAAAAATTTGAGCAGAACTGCAGGCAAGGAAAAAGAAAAAAAAAAACAGATATTTGTGGAAATTATGGACCATCTCTTTGACATAGCTTATTCAGATGCTTCGGGACAGATGAAAAATGAAGCGGCTAGGAATGCTGCTTAATGCTTCAGCGCCAAAAAGGACGACCGGGCTCAATGGTTGGTGTAGATTAAAAATTAAAACGCAAGGAAGAAAAAGCAATAAAACGCACTGCAATGGAAACTGCCAGGAAAATAAGGACTTATGAAGAACTCAAACAACATTTAGCTAGTCATCAGCTTGCTACATCAAAAACTGATGACTCCAAATCAAGCAGCCAAAGCAGTGATGGTGTTGATGACAGTGAAAATTCCTTTGTCATGTTCAGCAAATATCAGCAACAGCAACAACCGTAGCAGCAGTACCATTTTCAGCAACTTGAGGTACATTGTGTTTTTTTACTCTCCGTTTTTGATAGGTGTACAATCACTGATAGAAATGAAGTTTACATATTAATGACTGCTGCAGAAGCTTTTGGGATTGATACCGAAGGCCTGGTAATAAATCGCACTTCTTTTCAACGCCTTAGAAACAAATTTAAAGAAGCGAGACACACAGAAATTCAGCACAAATTTAACCTAAATGACTGCCAGGAATTAGTGTTGCACTGGGATGAAAAGCTGCTCCCAGGATTCACAGGTGTTCAAAAGATTGATAGACTGGCAATAATAGTAACTTTTCAAGGCAAGGAGCAATTGTTGGGAGTCCCTGAAATTCAAACATCTTCAGAAGAAGACCAAGCGATGGCTGTTTACCAAGCAGTTGAGAAGTGAGGTATAACTAACAAAATTCAGGCACTTTGCTATGATACGATAGCAAGCAACATAGGTCGAGTAAATAGTGCCTGTGCAAATCTAGAAAAATTATTTAATTATGACCTGGTGTACCTCCTTTGCCGATATTATATTTATGAGTTAGTTTTTAGGAGCTATTTCGACTCACTGATGGGTGCTACTTCTGGTCCAGATATGGCGCTCAAAAGAAGAAAGAGAAATCTGGGCGAAAATCGACAAGAACGTTTACAAAACTGGTAGCAATAAAGTGCCTGATGAGATCCGCTTTACAATTCTTGGATTTCTTCAACACCACCTTTCTACGCAGAAACAGCAGCGAGATGATTTCCAAGAATTGTTAGCGTCATTTTTTGCGGCGTTCTGAAGAACGGGATATCATTTCGTATACCAGGAACAGTAAGTCATGCTAGGTGGATGTCAAAGGCAATTTATGCATTCAAGATGTTTCAAGATCAATTTCAGTTATCTCATAGAGAAAAGTATTCTTTAAGAAGAATATGTATTTTTCTTGCTCGAATGTACGTTCGAGCCTGGTTTCTGCCATCAGAAGCAATTAAAGCACCTTATTATGATTTCATATTCATGCGTCAACTGGTAAATTATTAAGATATTGATCCAGAAATCGGTAAGGCTGTTACAAAAAAATTTGTTAACCTTCTCTGGTACTTAGTTCCCGAAACGGTGGCTCTATCCTTATTTGATGATAATGTATCAAGAGAGGTTAAGGCAAATAGGGCTTAAGTTATGCTAGAAGCCGACAAAGTAACAGAAGGGGAAGAAGACAAAAATCAACTGAAGAGGTATATTCTGCACCAAAATGGTTTTTTCTTCCTTTACAAACATCGAGTTTTCGTCTTTTGTAACCCATGGTCCAAAAACTTTCTTAACAAGACTTTCTATCTGCACCAATTTCCTCCACAACGACCCTTCAAGATGGAAGGATGGTCCTGGTTATAAAAGTGGAATTGAAAAACTTAAGAAGATGGTTATTGTGAATGACGTTGCAGAAAGAGGTGTGCAGGGGAGATTGGACTCATAAAGACCAATATCCTGGCTCAGCACATAAAGATGGTGGAAAAGATCATGCTCGACAAATTAAATAAGATCTTCAAAATAGATGATAAACATAAGACAAAACAGTTCGAATTCAGGTGTGGACACGACACTACTCTGCTAGTAGCTAAAGTCCTACAAGACACACTTAATAAAATAAATATGCAGCAGAGCACTGTTGTGTTAGCCTTTGATATACAAAAGGCCCTTGACTCAGTTTGGCATAATGGCCTCTTCTATAAATTACTAATCTGGCATAATCTACCACCTTATATAGTATCACTGCTGCATGCTGACTAAAAGGAATTTCACAGTGAAAAATCATTATCTAATCCAAGGCAAATTAAATCCGGGGTACCACAAGGCTCGGTATTGGCTTCTAAGCTATATAATCTCTTTACGACCGACTTCCCAACATCCACCAAATTGGATTTTTTTGCAGATGATGCGCTCATCCATGCACATTTTTACTACGTAAATGTAGCTAAAGTGAACATCTGCCATCTGAGAATAATAACGCCATGGCTAGAACTGTGAAACGTAAATAAATGTGAAGGAATTATTCTAACGAAGAAATTCACAAACTTCGGAATTAATGAACCAATTAAAATTTATGACATCCAGGTACCAGAAATCATCTGTAATACCTGGATGTCATAATTGATACACGACTGAAATTCTATCTGCATATCCTGGCCTGGCCTTTGTTGCCATGCAAAACTTAATGCACTACTTTCATTAAATTCTTGTCTGGGTTCTCAGAAAAAATTGATAATATATAAACAGATAATACGGCCTGTGTTGTTGTATGCTGCTCCGGTGTGGTGCAGCATTTCAAACACACAGCCTGCACGCATACAAACAATGCAAAAAATAATTCTCAAACGTGTAGTCTTCGCGGGAAGATATATCAGAATAGATGAGTTATACTACTTAACTAACATGCAGAAAATAAGACAATACATCACCCAAATATTAGACAACTTCTATAGGAACAAGACACAAATATTAACACTGACACACAACATAACAGCAACTCGTAAGGCTAACAATCCGAAACCTAAACCTCTATGTTTCAAAT
This sequence comes from Pachyrhynchus sulphureomaculatus, assembly GCA_019049505.1. NCBI lineage: Eukaryota > Metazoa > Arthropoda > Insecta > Coleoptera > Curculionidae > Pachyrhynchus > Pachyrhynchus sulphureomaculatus. The sequence continues at coordinate 51,522,211 of CM032448.1, forward strand.
TGTCAATTTATTCTGAAGACTGCTGAATGAAATTAAAAAATGCATGCACGTTGCTGGTCGCGTGCCGGCCTTCGTTCAGTGCTGGCGCCTGATCAGTGATACTTTACTGCATTCCGTAGTATTTTGCACTCATAAAATGCATATAAGGGCAACGGAGGAATCTAAACGGTTCATTCAAAACAAATACCCTCGCGCATACTGTGAAAGAAAAATGAAGTGTAATAAATATAAACTCAATAAAAATGTATAGATGCAATCTATATAATATAGATTGCAAAAAAATTGTTAACTGTAAATTGTAAATATGTATAAATGTATATAAATGCAATCCACCTTGAAATAGGTTGCAAAATTGTTAATAAATAAGTAAATACGAGAGAATGGGAAGGATAAATGGAGAAAGTACGAAAGAAAGAGAGAGAGACAGAGAATGTAAGGAAATATAGTATAAAAATGTCATTGGCACGCTTTGAACCTGATGAATATTAAGTTGAGTTTTTTTGTTCAATTTTTCTGAACAAAAATTAAAGAAACACTAAGCTCATATAGAAACTATAAAAAAAAAAACACTTTAAATAAATATCAAACGTGAAAAGTATTAAGAGATATAAAAGGACCTTTGTTATCCCTTTCCGATGTAAAATGCACTATTAATTTCGCCACAAAATCTCTTGCTTGACTATTCAAACGTTTTTCAGGCATTTTGGTGGCTTCCTCAATCCGTCAAAGATTTATCGATTATTTTTATTGCCTATAAACTCGGCGCTACTAGCTTCTAAAACACAAAGCTATACCCAAATTTCAGGTTGTTCGCTGTCTTTCTTGCATATGTACAAATAACCGAGACAGATAATAGAGCGAATGTCGTAAATCACTTCAGATGACAGAAGACCTACGTTTTTAAGTTTTTAAATATACTTAACATGTTGACAAGAAGAATAATATAGACGGATGTTTACACTATATTCAGACATTTATGACGTGCATGCAAAGAATCATTGATCGGACTAAATATATATATATATATATATATATATATATATATATATATATATATATATATATATATATATATACGAGGCTGGTTTGAAAAGTCCGTGCAAAAATTAAAACTACTTATGTGTTTGGGGTAAACCTTTTTTATTTTTCGACATAGTCTCCTTTTAGGCTTATACACTTCGTCCAACGATGTTCTAGTTTGTTGATCCCTTCCGAATAATAGGATTTGTCCAAGTCTGCAAAATATCCATTAGTGTCTGCAATCACCTCCTCGTTTGAATAAAATCTTTGTCCCGCCAGCCATTTCTTCAAATTGGGGAACAAATAGTAGTCCGAGGGAGCCAAGTCTGGAGAATAGGGGGGATGTGAAACGAGTTGGAATCCTATTTCCATTAATTTTGCGACCACAACTGCTGAGGTGTGTGCTGGTGCGTTGTCGTGATGGAAAAGGACTTTCTTGTGGGCCAATCGCGGGCGTTTTTCTTGCAGCTCGGTTTTCAAACGGTCCAATAACGATGAATAATATTCACCTGTAATAGTTTTACCCTTTTCCAGATAGTCGATGAGGATTATCCCTTGCGAATCCCAAATATATATATATATATATATATATATATATATATATATATATATATATATATATATATATATATATATATATATATATACAATCATCCCTCCGTTGCTTGTGACAATTCACGAAAACTTACCCTAATCGCTCTTAAAAGCAGTCAAATATTCTTTTTTTCTCGCTAGTTTCTGCTTTGGTGTAATGTCGTATAAATTCATCGTGAAGAGCTCTGGTCTTAACAAGTCTGAAAGCATCCGAATTGAATCTCGGCCCCACCAAAATTGTTCAGACCAAAATTAGACATGAAAATCACATAGGGTTCCATTGCCATAAACCTGCTATATTCTTTCATTAATAACCTTTGGTTTATTTTCCTCTTTAGTGGCAAACTTTTTCACTGCTCTATGTTTCAAAAACTAGTACTTATTTTTTGGAAGAAAAGAAACTGCAAAAAACTGTGAGTCGTCCAAATACCTACTTTGAATTTTTTGAATACAATATAATAATTTGTTAATTATAAAGGACAAAAATGTAACACTATTTTTTTCATAAGTCAGTCAAACTTTTGTATTATAATACTTTTCTTTACTTACATGCATATGCATAAAATCTTTTTCTTTTGCATGGATGTATTTTATTTGAATTTTAAATTAGACGAGCCTTAAAAATGTAAGTATGTACCTTGTGTGTAAATTATATTATCTGAATATAGTGTTTACGGTTATGCGTGGTGATAAAAAAAAATATGCACGTACTAATATTTGATCTATAGAAAAAAAGTGATTAAATAAGATTTGATATATCTTTTGTTTATATAAAAAATAGTAATTCAATAAGATTTTATCTTTTGAATTTAATCATGTATCCTTTTAGGAACTGAACAATACTATACCTGCACATACTGAAGCTAAATAAAACTAAGATATTGTTGAGTTTTAATACTTTACTAATACCAAGCCCAAAGTGTAGCTTAAGCCTATCTTAAATTATTAGTGCAACCTTGCATTTTAGTTTTAACTTCATTGTAATAACATAATTTATACTTAATATAAATTTGATTTCTGTAAAGTTAAAGAAATTTACTTTATTAACATAATGCATCTTCCGATTTGTGAATTGTGACATAGTAAAATACAGTGTAAAATAATCGTGAATTAAATTAACGAAACTATTATCAGCTGATCGCAAGGAAATAAATATTGACGATTCAAGTTACGGCCAAACAACTTGGTAATGTTCTTATCAAATGAGAGAAAAGAAGCTCTCCGGTAATTAAAAAATACAGTTTATTAACAAATCATTTCCTGAATTTTCATTATACTTACCCTGAAGGGTTTTTATCGCTCATTTTATCCAGGCATTACCAAGTTGTATCTTTTAAAGATTATTTTCAGTTATCCTTTGTAATTCGCCGAGTTTCCTTAATTTTATTCGCGAATGTTTTTCTGCGTTTGTTTCATTGTGTTCTACGTTTAATTTATTTTCTTGGTGTTAAGGATACTTTAGCGCCATCTTGAAACCTCAGAATAACATTAGCTTTCAGCTTAATGTCTCTAATATTCTTATATCCACAATGGACCTTAAACTTTCTGATGACTGTAGCTATTATAACTTTCATATTCATCATTCCATATTTCAAACCTAAAAATAATAATAATGATATACAATAATAACGGTATTGATAATACTAATAATGACTTGATCAACCCCAAAAACTAAAGACCAATCACGTGCTTAAATTCTTGTTACAAAATATTTACCATCATTGAACCGGTTCTTTATGACATCAGGAAGCAGCGTGGAGGAAGGAAAGGATCTGAAGGTTGCAAGGATAACTTTCTGATTGATAGATATATCACTCAGGACTCCATACAATATAAAGGAAATTTGTCCATGGCATGGATTGACTACAGAAAAAGGTTCGACACATCTCATGAACTGATGCTTCACCTGTTAAGAAAGTTAAAAGTGGCGCCCACCTATAATTAATTGCATAGAACGTCTAATTCCGCTCTGGAGAACTAAATTTATCATAATATCAGGTACTCAAAAGGTATAAACGGAGCCGGTGACTTTTAGAAGAGGAATCTTTCAGGGTGACTCATTAAGCCTACTATTTTTTTGCTTCCTTCCTCGGTTGGTCTACGTCAAACCCGTGGGTATAACTGTGGTCCACCAGGAGATCGCAGGGGTAAAGTCACTCATCTATTTTATATGGACGACTTTAAACTTTATGTTGCTTCAGAACGGGTCTTAAAGCAGTCCCTTAGAGTAGTTGAAAAATACACGCAGAATATTAGAATGAAATTTGAATTGGATAAATGTAACGTCCTTAGCTCGATAGAGGACGTTATCATGAACATCCAGAGAAAGAAATGATGGGCACGTTCTACACCATTTAGATGCTGAGGAAACGTACAACTATCCAGGCATCGGACAATATCGCATGCAAGACACAGTAACTATTAAAACAGAACTTCGTAGTAAGTACAGAACACGACTAAAAAAATCTGGTCGTCAGACCTGGCAGGACGTAATAAAGTTGCTGCTACCAATATGCTGGCTATACTGGTACTTCTTTATTCCTTTGAAGTAGTGAAGTGGACGAAAGAAGAACTGCGAGATTTGAATGTTAGCATCCAAAAAAATCATACACATGAATAGAAGTCTTCATCCTCGATCCTCTGTTCCTCGAATATACCTTTCATGCCATCAAGCTGGAAGAGGACTTTTGAATCGTCATGGTACTAGCGTGTAAGGTTACAAAGAGTTCCGATGCTCTCCTGAAATTGGTCTGCGGCCAAGAACGGAGAGAAGTGAGAGCCTTTCTGTTTAGGGCTGCGGAAGATGCAGCGGAAAAACTTGACCTGGCAGTAAACTTCAGCGACGTCATTGACCAACAAAATAAGATAATAGATTCTAGATTTAGAAATACCTAGACTTACGGCAGTTATTAAAACAGCAAAACAACAATAATTTTATAGGCAGCACACAGAAAAACCCAACATGGAGTTTTATGGGAATATCGATTCGTTGCAACTGTCGAAAAAACTAACACTTAATTTTCTACACTCAACAAGTCTTAAGTTAGAGACCGAGGAATTTTTACTAGCTTGTCAGGATGGTGTAATTTTTTATTATCTTTTAAATCGTAATAATAGTATCAATAAAATTGACTGGCCTAGTTTTTCCTGGTTGGAGAAATCAGCTAACCGTGAACCATTGCGAAGTAAGACGGTACGGTCAGCAAACTTTAAAAGGTTAAGATTATCATCAGTGATCCATATGAGCTTAAATGGTTTCCATAGCCTATGTAATATCGGAAACGCCGGGTGATTATGGCTCAACACCTCATCATTTAACTCGAGAAGCCATTATTACGAGGAACTAGGAGGTAGAAGCGCTTGATAACCCGTCCCGATCGGACGGAGACGACGAGAAAGGTGAAGGAGCTGCAGGACGCATGCTCTTAGATGATGACCCTGGCAATGAACACTTGAGTTGAACAATAGATTCAGGGATGACTTGTATGACTGCTATCAAGAATCCTAGCCGAAACATAGAAGATATATGGCCGGTATTCATTCTTTTTGGTGCGAAAAAGAGCCAGAGAATCAAGACATCTCTAGCCAAAGATTATGAGACTATGTGGAATATCTTTGCAGATCCGACTACGTACGAACGGCTCGAGAACAACTGAAGGCAGTAGCTTAGCAAAGATACCACCCTGTGGAAGTTAATCTAAGCAACGATGTTGGAGTTCACGAACGAAAGATTAAAATACGTGGAAAATTATATATAAAGCTAAATGATCTGACAAATTGTAACGACCGTTTGGAAAATAAACTTTCAGAACATGTATCCATTGAGATACTAAACAAGACTGTCTACTGCTGTGTCCCGAATTAATTCCAAACCAATAAAAAAAAACGACAAACATATTGTCAAGAAAAATTCAGGAGGTTAGGCGACAAGCTTCTCGTATTCAGTGCTTAATGGAGTATATAACAACTGAACGACCATGCACAATCAAGGTGAGGAAAATAGCACAGTAACTTCGGTCCACTCATCACATACTTTCTAAGGACTCATTAGACACCATCAAACATCACTGTCTAGAACGGATACGAGCTTTACTGGTGGTAAAGGAACCAAATAAAAAAGCGAATTAAATCTATTACCAACAATAAGATTTGCGTCACACAACCATCCCGCTTGTTCAAAGAATAGACACCCAAAGTTGAAACACCGTCGTTCATACAAGTAACCATATTCTGAAAGGACATTTATGACACAAAGAAATCATTAAAGACAGACACTTCTGTGCTAGACTGCTTCAGAACTTCGCGCTTACAGTTCCAATAGCAGAATGAAGTTAGTCACGCTATCATAGTGATGAAGGTTTGAAATGCCACTAAAGATACAAGCAGCTTTGCCGCTCCATGACCAGATGCCCTTACCAATTTTTGGTGGAAAAAATTTTCTAGCATCCACAACATCTAGCTAGAATATCTAGAACCTGGTTGAATGGAGGACAGCTAATTCCTGAGTGGTTTATAGAAAAAAAGGGCGATATTTATTTCACAAAAAGGTGATTAAGTTACCCTCAAAAACTGCAGACCGATCACGTGCTTAAACTATTGTTACAAAATATTTACTCGCATTACCTACAACAGATTACTGGATTGGACCGGTTCTTCAAGTTATCAGGGAGCACTGTAGGGGAAAAAAAGGGTCTGAAGACCTCAAAAAGAATCTTCGGATTGATAAATATATTACCCAGGATTTCGGGCAACACAAAAGAGGTTTGACCATGGCACGGGTGATTATCGGAAAGCTTTCGACACATGTCACGAAGTGATCCTGAATAAAAGTGATTTTTTTATTAACTGCATAGAAAGTCTAATGGCACTCTGGAAAACTAAATTTGCCATAAAATCAGATACTCAAAAGGTAGCTGGGCTGGTAACTTTTTTATAGATATCGAATTCTAACTTATTATTATTTTTAATAATTAAAATATCTAGAAATGGTCCTTTGTTCTCAATTTCGTAAGTAAATTTAAATGGGAAACAAAAATCATATATTTGCAGTTTTTGTATCGAAAATCGCAAACCCATCCTCCACATATTTATACCATCCCCAGGGGAAACACTCAAATTTTTTCGTTTTCAAACTTACTCATGAATAAATTAGCTATGAAAGGTGATAAGCAATTACCTATAGCTGTTTCTTCTTTCTGAACATAAAATTGACTGTTATACTGAAAATAATTTGGTTCCATATAAAGTTTAGATAATATTAAGTATTCATCCTAAGTAATTCTTAGAGATATTGTAAAGTTTGTGGTATTGGCACACTTGGAAAAAAATAACTGACATTCATTGAGAACCAGATCTTGTGTTTTGTTAATGAATTCTAAAGAATTTTTTACTGAGAAAATATTTAATGGTCAATTTTCAAATTCATTTGATAACCATTTTGATATCAAATATGTGGGTGATCCAACCGATAAATAGATATAAATTCAGGTTAAATATTTAGAATTCTACCTTTTTGCACGCGAAGAAAATAAGACCAAGTATGTTTCCATACCATATAATCCGAAATATAGCAGGGGACTCAAGAAGGTATTTATTAAGGTAGTCTATAAGTAATCAGATAATTTGAGAATATCTTAGGAAATCCCAAAGACAAGATTCCTAATTGGGAAAAATGGAATTTATGAAATTAGTTGCAATGATTGCGACAAAAAGTATGTTGGACAAACTAAAAAGTAAATTAAAACAAAATTTAGTACATTTAAGTTACGGTAGAACAGAAAAGCCTAGCATTGCCAAACATGCTCTTGAAGCTGATCATACTGTAACATTAGATAATATAAGATTAATTAAAGTTGTATACGAAAGTATGGAAATTATAAAATGTAAAAGTAGTTTAAATAAGGCAGAGGGCATATTCCTTATAGTTCCTTCTACTGGTTACTTGACCAGGACTGATGGCCCCGGCAATGTCATTAGTTCCGGTTGAGTAATTCGGATGTTAGGCTAAGCTAGATTTGTAGTTCAGCTTTAGGCAGTCATCTCTCCTGATAAAGCTCACATGGTTAGCGAAACGCTCGTCGAGTGCATAAATAAAGTGTATGGTGTAATGGTGATATACTGACTAGTCATTGTGCCAAAGATTCCACAGTCCCAACGGGTACATGTAAATTGTCTCCCGAGATAAAACTGGACCCTAAATAATAGGTAAATTGCCTCCCATAAATTTTAGCTACCTGATATAGATGTGTAAATTGTGCCCCGGATAATAAATAATAAAGATGGTATATAAGTTTGATTTTATTGAAGAACAAAAAATGTAGACAACAAATTAAAAGAAAATATCTAATCCCATCAAAAACATAAAATGTAAAAAAAATGCCAAGTCTCGTAAGGTAGTCCTTCCACCACAAAAAGTTTTAAGATCTCATGTAAAACCAAGTCAGTTATTTTAGTTAGTATCTATGGAAGCACCTATTCAACAACTTTGTCATAAATTGTTATCTATTTAGTTACCTACCAACATTTATAGTGACCGTATCAATATTAGACATCTTCTATAATATATATAAAATGCAACGTCTCTCTATCTGTCTGTCTGTCAGTTAGTGTGCTTATCAGTGGAGAACTACTTATCCGATTTACGTACTTTTTTTTTTAAAACATACATATGTCCTCTGGTCAGGTTATAGGCCATATTTTATTACAATAGGTAGCATAATTCTCAGCAGTGACGTAAAATAGTGAATGAGGTCGGAAAAAAGTTTGCCGCTAGCGCATTCCCTTGCAATACACAGCCTAAACCATTAAATATGGAACAATATTATGTAGCAGAGAATATCTATAATCTATAATATATATATAAAATGCAATGTCTCTCTGCCTGTCTGTCTGTCCATTAGTGCGTTTATCACGCGAGAATCACTTATCCGATTTACGTGTCTTTTTTTAAATTCATTCATATATTCTTTGGCCAGGTTGTATAATAATAATAATAATCTATATCTATAATATATATAAAATGTAACGTCTCTCTGTCTGTCTGTCTGTCGGTCCCTCTGTCCGTTAGTGCGCTTATCACTGGAGAATCACTTATCCGATTGACGTACTTTTTTTTTAAAAACATACATATGTACTCTGGCCAGGTTATAGGCTATATTTTATTACGATAGGTAGCATAAGGAATGATCAGTGACGATAATAGTGAATGAAGTCGGAAAAAAGTTTGTCGCTAGCGCGTTCTCTTGCAATACACAGCCTAAACCATTAAATATGGAACAATATTATGTAGCAGAGAATATCTATAATCTATAATATATATATATATATATATATATATATATATATATATATATATATATATATATATATATATATATATATATATATATATATATATATAATGCAATGTCTCTCTCTCTCTCTCTCTGTCTGTCTGTCCATTAGTGCGTTTATCTTGCGAGAACCACTTATCCGATTTACGTGCTTTTTTTTTTAAACATGCTAAACCATTAATTATGGAACAATATCAAGGAGCAAAGAATATCTATAATATATATAAAATGCAACGTCTCTCTGTCTGTCTGTCCGTTAGTGCGCTTATCACTGGAGAACCTCTTATCCGATTTACGTGCTTTTTTTTTTAAACATACGTATGTTCTCTGGCCAGGTTATGGGATATATTTTATTACATTAGGTGACATAAAGAATAAGCAGTGACGATAATAGTGAATCAAGTCGGAGAAAAAGTTTGCCGCTAGCACGTCCTCTTGCAATACACTGCCTAAAGCATTAAATATGGAACAATATCATGTAGCAAAGAATATAATATATAAAAAATGCAGCGTCCCTCTGTGTGCCTGTCTGTCCGTTAGTGCGCTTATCACTCGAGAACCACTTATCCGATTTACGTGTATACATATGTTCTATATAATGGGAGATAAGGTGAGATAATGGGAGATAAGGAGAAATAATGGGAGATAAGTCGAGATAAGCCTCAATAATGGGAGATAAGGTGAGATAATGAGAGATAACTAGAAATAATGGGATATAAGGAGAAATAATGGGAGATAAGCAGAGATAAGTCTAGATAATGGGAGTTATGCTGAGATAATGGGAGATAAGGAGAAATAATGGGAGATAAGGAGAAATATTGCGAGATAAGTCGAGATAAGCCTAGATAATGGGAAATAAGGTGAGATAATGAGAGATAAGGAGAAACAATGGGAGATAAGGAGAAATAATAGGAGATGAGCAGAGATAAGTCTAGATAATGGAAATTATGTAGAGATAATGGTAGATAAGGAGAAATATTGGGAGATAAGGGGAAATAATGAGAGATATTTTATTACGTTGAGTAGCATAAGGAATAAGCAGTGACGATAGTAGTGAATCAAGCCCACGCGAGCGGAGCCGCGGGCCCGGCTAGTTATTTCCATAATAAATATAATAACTTGGCAATCGCACGGCAACATAATCACATAAGAATAATCTACTATTTCGATTGCTAAGTAAATCTAAACAGTGCACTTAAGAATAAAGTATTTTAAATACTTTCTAAATACTCTTCGGCAATGCAGGGTTTTTTTTCCGACGAGCGTTGTACATATTTCTTCTAATATAAGCGACGTTGGACGTAGTAACTGTTAATGGTATGGTTCTTGGGCCGTATAATTTTGTCGGGTTTTTCTGACACATCTTCGACAGCTTTTCTTTTACAGGGCGTGTTAACAATTTGACGATGTAATTTTTCTATCTTTACGTCATGGCAATTTTCCTGCACATGTTTTGTAACGACAATATTGTTGTCCACTTCTCCCAGAGAAACAAGGAAACACTTTTGGAAGCTGCATTTATAGTTGTTTTAAAGTAATAACTGTTTTCCTTTTTCACTTACAATGATATTGGGATGTTAAGATAATGTTTCGCGTCTTTCCTGATGGAATTTAGAAATCAAATCGATAAATATTATAAGCTATATATCACACTTATTTGCAATATTGTATACCTACCCTTAATTACCGGAAAATACTCATTAGGTAGAAGAAAGGTTTGGAAGGCAATCTACGTATAAATGAGCCTCATTAAATCTGACCATTTTTACTACTACCTGTGGGGAGACAATTTACTAACACCCGTCCCAACATAACATTTATTAAGGTAGAAAATTTAACCTATTTTATGTTCGGTAAATGTCCAACTATTTAATTTTGTATAGTGTAATTAAATTGCTGGTCTAATCTTTTTAGGAAGTATAAATAATGTATAATATATTTGTAAATACTGGATTCTAGAGAGAGAGTAAATTTGAGGTAATCTCATTTCAAATTCTTACCTAATTCAAATTCTTAATGTTACATTTTGTCTGTTTTTTTTTTATCTGCGTTATTATTGAGGCACCACAGATTTCCGAAAGACTTTATTTTATCTAGGTGACCACTAAGTATGTAGCAATTTTTGGTTAGCATGATTTATCTCATTTGTATTGGAGAAGTACTGCCATCAGAGGTGCCGAGATAACTGTTAAATATCTTTTTACGATATACAACTTAATCTATTTAATAAAGAATTCATCTTTTTATGAAGAATTTTCTGCTTCACTGTTTTATCCAAATTTCCTTCTATTCATTCATGCATACCTGGCTTAATGGAAACTAGGTGCCTATAAGGTTGTACTTGTGGTTATAGATGCATAATTATCTTTATCACATAACTTCTAAAGTTTTACTTAAACATTTCCTGACATAAAGTTGACCTTTGTCATAGTTATCTTTGAGCGCATCTGTGTCATTACTTAAGGAAAACCATTCTCTTTATTATTCTTTTTTCGAATATAAAAATTTATAAATCCTTCCTACCAGACGAAACTTTAGTGTTGTACAAAAACATCGATTTTACTAAATTTTCACTGAATTTAGGGTGAGTATATAGTTTTATAGACATTGGATTTTTATAAATAAATTAGTTCAATTCAACTGGAATAAACAATCAAATTAATAGCTTATTTGGATTTCTTTCTGGAACACTAGTAAGCATAAAATAAATTTTACCCAGATTTGACGAAACATGCAATTATTTTCGAGATGTATACATATAAAAATTTGCATTTGTTAGGTTTCGATAAGATATAATCTCAAGACGAAACTTCTTGCAATAAGACGATTTACACGTTTTTATCTTAGGTTCTCTTCATCTATCTAAAAATATTTACTTCCGGTGTATCCAGAAATGAAAAGACGTCGTTCTGCAGACTTATATAAGTTAGCTCTAAATCAGGAGATGACGCTTATTTTTGTGCATTCGTACAAAACAATAGAAAAATAATAATACAAAGAATTGTGTATTTGATACAATCAAGAAATCAGAAAGTGTATAGTAGTATACTCAAAAAATTATAAAAAAATTTAATTTATAAACTCAATAATGTTTTTTTTAAACGATCGCAATGGAATTAATTTATTGAAAGGAAAGCAAAACAAAATACATTCTGACTTAATAAAAAATAAAATACACATTTACACTGATATAATACACCCATAAATAGGATTGTATTAGTGCTGCACAATGTATTTAGCTAATAATTAACATATCGATACTAAATTTAAAACAAGTTTAATAATTATTAGTGACTCCTTTGGGCCTATTTTGCAGAGCAAAGATTTTCGAAGGATGGTTTAATATTAGAAACAGACACTCTGAGTTATTTTTCGCTATTTAGTTGAGATCTATATTTTGTTTTCAAAGCAGCCACCGCAGAAAATCCGGTTTGGCAAACGTAGGATGGTGAAATGCTCTTGTTTTCAGTGCAGAAAACTCATCATTCACCCCTACCCAAAATTCCAAGAGTGATTTATTATTAAATTGTCTTTTGATTTCACCACTTGCCGTGAAGTCTATGAAGATTTCTTCTTCGGAAGTTGAGAGCCCTTCGGGAGTATTTTGAAGTGGATCCCTAACCCACTCGTAACTTGCTACCAAGTTGTCCGCAGTAAGAAAATAATTTTTAAAATTCTTTGTCAACATAGCTAGATGATTTTCAATGGTTACTAAAACAACTTTCACATGATGTTCTTCAGCTTTGTATGTTTTAACACATTCATCCACATTTGCAAACATTTCTAGGTTTTTTGCTTTACGTTTCTGGCCCACAATCTCAATTTTCTACAAAAAGCATAAATGTTATCACTTGTATAGATTATATGTGTATTTGTTCCTTGAAGTTGAAGATTTAAGGTGTTTAGTTTCTCGAATATATCGACCAAGTAGCTCAATTTCATCACAAATAAACTATCTCGAAACTTCTCGGCTTCCGGTCGGTTTTCCTCTTCTAGAAAAATGGCGATTTCATTTCTTAATTCATAAACACGTTGCAAACATTTCCCACGTGATAACCATTTTGCCTCGCAATAAAATAGTAACGCTGAATGTTCGGCACCCATGTCTTTACAAAGTGCAGAAAAAATGCTAGATTTTAGGGGTCTCATTTTAATATAATTTACTACGGTTACAACTGTAGTGAGCACAATATTCAGAGCAGGACTCATTTCTTTGTAAGCCAGAGCTTCTCTGTGGATCATACAATGTGTCCACACATATAGTGGAGATTTTTGTTTCATAAGTGCTTGTACACCTTGAAATCTTCCAGACATTGAATGAGCACCATCGGTACATATTCCGACGCAATTTTTCCACTCCATATTTGCCTCGTTTATAAAATCATTTAAGATAGCAAATAATGCGAGTGATGTTGCTTTCGTTTCCAGAAAAATAGTTCTTCTACTGCTGACATACCATCACAAAATCGAACATAGGCAATGAAATGAGCATCTTTATTTCTATCTATTGCTTCATCAAGCTGAATTGAAAACAATTTATCACGCAACTACCCGAAAAGCTGATGCTGTACACCTTCAGCTATGTCACCAATTCGGCGGGCAACAGTATCATTTGATATAGGTATGGATAGCAACTGTTTGGCAAAATTATCCCCAAACATAGTTTCTACAATCTCAATTGCTGCTGTATGCGTGTTTTTTGTTAAACATGAGTACTAAAGCCTAATATTTTTAAGTTTCTATAATAAATGTAGATTCAGTATATTTAAAGATGTCCGAAATAATAGTTTTTATTTCATAATTTTTATGATTATACAGCGTTACATTGTTTATTAAAATTTATTTTTTTCAGTTTCTGGCAACTTTAAATGTGTTTTCTGAAAAAAAAACCTCACGGTGAATGTCTTTTTTATGACTTTATGGATTTGACATAAAAAATACTTAAGAAAACATTTGTCTCACTTAAAAGACAGAGATTTTTTTTGTATACCTGTGTTATCAAAGGTAAAGCACTCGTGATAATTTCCATTCAATCTACACCTGATGTGCATATTGGTACTCTTAGAGATAGGGTGTGAAAACAGCAATTTTTGGCAATTTTTTAAAAATAATATAAAGAAAAGTTTTCGCGAGCGATTTTGAACTCATGTTTTCACAAACTTTAATTTGACACCCCACTCAATGACCTCGATTTTTTTTCACTTCCGATTTCTCCCCCCTCCCAAAACTAACCCCTTAAGTAAAAATTTAACTTTCAAAATTACTCGGCTGGGATTGAGTCTTCAATTCCTATATTTGTCGCAAATTATAACTTTCTTTTCAAATTGTTTCGAAGAGAATCGGCTATAAGAGACATACAAACATCGAAGTAATTTCATAAGTGTTCCGTTTGTCAATTTTGATACGGAACTCTAAAAAGAAAGCGTTTGTAGGTTCATATTGTTGTAGATTGTTTTTATTTGAGTTTATAATATATTAAACCTACCTATACAATTTCTAGGTCCGTAGGAAAAAGGAATGTAGGTGCCAGGATGTATTTTAGCCATTTCTTCTGGTAAAAATCGGTCTGGATCGAATTTCAGTGGGTCCGGCCAATATTTCGGATTTCTGTGGATGAACACTAAACCAAAAAATGCAGAAGCACCTTTTGGAACAATAAAATCACCTGGAAAATAATGAGTTATTATTGTAAATTATTGTGATTCTAAAATGGCCTAACCGATTTTAATTAACTTTACAGATTTGAAAACTTGTTTTCTTTTGATTTTCATCTATGAAAGTGAAACTTTTGAGGTATGTGGAAGTAAAATTATAAAAATATTATAAAATTCGAAATATGATTACTCCAAGAATTTTATTTTTTCCTAATAACATTCAGTCTGACTTCATATTTTGAAAGGTGATATTTTTTCTAACTAAAAATATCCTGGGATTGAAACTAAATTTGCTTTTACCATTTTGGTGCATTTTTAATTATCGCATGAAAGTTTTTAGGTGTTTATACAATTCCTTTATTAATTTTATCCACCATAATACGTTCAAAAAAACAAATACTAAATGTTTTGGCTCAACTGAAATATTACAGAAACGTCGTTAAAATGGAAACGTATTTTAACAATTTTGGATTATCGGGTAGATACTAAAGAAATTTCCACCATGTTACGAGGTTTTAATCCTCGAAAAAAATCCATATTTATTGTAAAAAAATAACACATAGGCTGAAAAGTTTTTTGTCTAGCTACGTAAAACACATTTCTTTTTCAAAATTCGACTTTATTCATCAACATAGTCTCCTTCAAAAGCGATACAATCAGTCAAGCGCCTTTTTAACATTTGTATACCTTTCTTGTAGAAGGATTTGTCTTTCAAAATAGGACTCAGTTTCGGCGATAACTTCTTCATTGGAGCCAAATCTCTTTTCCGCGAGCATTTTTTTTGAGGTCCGTTGACTTGTGACACGGTGCATTGTCTTGATGAAAGAATACTTTTTTCTTGTTCATTTGGGGCCGTTTCTTTCCGATTTCTGCCTTCAAACGCACAAGTAACTTTATATAATATTCGCTATTGATGGTTTTTCCCTTCTCAGCATAGTCGATACAAAATTATTCCATGCGGATCTCAAAATACAGAGGCCGAAACCTTCCCAGCCGACTGTTGCGTTTTTGGTCCCTTCAGGCGGCTTTCACCGGCTGCTGTCCACTCAGCTGATTGCCGATTTGATTCCGGTGTGTAGTCGGGGATCCATGTTTTATCCATTGTCACATGTCGCATGAAAAAATCCTTTTTATTGCGCTTAAACAGGTCCAAACAGCGCTCAAATTCATCAACACGTTGTTGTTTTTGGTACACTGCGAGCAAACGCGGTACCTATTTTGAACAGAGCTTTCTCATGCCCAAATGTTCATGAAAAATATGACCAACACGTCTTTTTGATAACTCTAGGGTGTCAGCTATCTCACGCCTTTCCACTTTACGGTCATCCAAAAGAATTTTGGGGATTTTTTTGATGTATTCCGGTGTAACCACCTCATTTGGGCGTCCAGAACGTTCAGCATCATTTGTGTCTGTACGACCGCATTTACATTCAGCATATCGGTAAATGATGAGTGATTTTTCAGAGGCAGAGTCCCTATAACATTTATCAAGCCATTGCTTTGCTTGAACGGTATTTTTTTCCCATCCAAAAACAGTGTTTAATCAACACACGAAATTCGATTTTGTTTCGAAAATATCAAAAGTAGCGTCACTAAAACCACTGTAACTTCTAAATTAATTGACGAAATGTCATGAAATTTTGACACGTATCGTTTGAAGGTTGGTACTTCCTAAAAATCATAGAATTTTTTTAAAAAGGGCGACATCTATGTGTCAGATTAAAAACTTTTCAGCTTTATTACGTGTTATATGAAAATTCAATTTTACGTTATAGAATTTTACTTACTCTATAAAACTCCCAAGCTCTTGTAATGACAAAGATTTTCTGTAACAGAATTTAAAGAAAGGATGTTTTCAAAATCTGAAAAACTCATTAAAGTCAATTAAATATTTTTATAGGTTAAAAAGCGTTTGAAAACCTTGCCTCTATAGCTCCATAGAATTAAATATAAAATTATAAAAAAATTATAGTTTTTTGATATATTGTTTCAAGAAAAAATACATTTTTAATTTTTTACCCATATCGACATCTTCAGTGACACTCCTTAAAAAAAAGCTTACTACTGGAAATAATCTCAATGTCTCTTTGATGACTCTTTCTGTATAAACCATGTTGGGTAAATCGGTAAATTCCGGTTGCCTCTCTTTGCCCATTATTTGAACTACCTCGTCATATACTTTTTGCTACAATACTTCGGAATTATTCTTTAAAATAACTAATATATACAATACTATATACAGCTTATTAGAAGTATGTAACTTAAAAATGTGATAGAAGTAAGTAGGCTGCTGAAAATATTTCAGAAGGCCGTAACTAAAAGTATCGGAGAAAAGATGTTTTTCTTGTTGAAAAGTATATAAAGTGATTGCCATTTTGTCACAATTATCTTCTGACGTTTCAAAAAAGTGCAAATTATGATGAAAATTTTAGAAAATTAGCATTTATGCATATGCGTTCAGGCAAAATAATTTTTATCCATTTTTGTTAATAAATTGGAAATCCTTTATATACTTAGCTAATATAATATAGAATGGGGATAATAGATAACTATTATAGCCGCTATCCCTAGACATGAAATATTATTAGTTGACATTCAGGTCAGTTGGATTTTTTGATTACTTTTTATTTAATCTTTAAGCTAGAAATAAACTACTAGAGCTTTTAAAATATTTTTAATTCACGAAACAAAGATCTAATTAATAAGTAACTGTTGTTTTTTTTTTCAATGCCTTGTCTAACTATCTTTATGTCAGAAAGCTACGATGAGATTTATGTCACTTTACAAGTATACAGGACGAAACAATTCGTGAATAAAAAGATGTCTTCTGATACAATGCACCTTTAATTTCTGTACAGTGACTCCTGTTGATATACATTAGCTATTGTCCTGTTATATAAAAAATATGAAAAGCTCTTCTTAAATTATTTAGAAATATTTCCATATAAATTGAGTTATAGTGCAGTAAAAGAAGGTCAAAATATTGATGAGATAGACATAGTTTAGATACAGCAATATCTGGGGACACCAGGAGTATTGACCTGAATTTAGGACCTCGAAAAACTTATACTCTTTTGTTTATAAATAATTTAAGTTTTCAAAAGGCGTTTCTTAAGCTTAAAATGTGAATAACTCCGGTTATATAAGTCGGATTGAGATAAAAAGAACCAAACTCTTCCTAATGAAATTTCACAAACAAATTCTCGTTGGCATAGGCAAAAAACTGTTTTTTTTTCAGTTTATTGTACAGGTTGACTAAGTAAACCGATCTGCTTGAAACTTTCATAATATGCCTTTTGTTATAGCAAAAATACCCTGAAATTTGGGTACAAAAATATTGATCCCAGTGGGCTCAATTGAATTTGGTATTTAAAATTTGAATTGCCTCCCTTTTTATGCCATTTGATCCTAAATGGATCTTGTTTTTTTTTCAAAGTTTAGGTCTCGAAGCCAACGTTTCGATGCCATTAAAAAAAAAAAAATTTTGGAGTTGGAGTGGTTAAACCGTTTTTAGTGTTCCATACGGAACACTTATAAGATCACTTCGATGTCTGTCCGTCTGTCTGTCCGTCTGTCTGTCCGTCCGTGTGTCTGTCCATCTGCCTGTCCGTCTGTCTGTCCGTCTGTCTGTCCGTCTGTCTGTCCGTCTGTATGTCCGTCTGTCTGTCCGTCTGTCCTTCTGTCACACCCGATTTTCTCCGAAACTATTTGTCATAGAAAGTTGAAATTTGGTAGTAATATAGGAATTGATGGCCTCATCAGAGCCATGTAGTTTTGAAAGTTAAATTTTGACTTAAGGGGTTAGTTTTGGGGGGTGAAATCGGAAGTGAAAAAAAAATTTTTTTACTAGGTAATCGAGTATGGTGTCAAATGAAAGCTTGTGAAAACACGAGTAAAAAATATATATATAATGTAATACTTGCGCGCACTTTTCTTTGTATTATTTTTAAAAAAATCGCGAAAAATCGTTGTCCACACCCGCCTTATTTCGGAAAGTACTTATCAAAAAATTTTGAAAAAATTCTGGAATATTCTCCATGGGGTGTAGATTGAACGAAAATTATCACGAGTGCATTACCTGTAATAATTTATCTGGTATATAAAAAAACATACATTTCAAGGTAATAGAATTTTTTTAAAAAGTAAAGATTGGAAATAAACTTTGTTGAAAACTTATTTGGGGTGTGTTTTGTGAAGTCACTGATCATTTTATATCACCGTAACATAAATTTTGACTTAAGGGATTCGTTTTGAGGGGTGAAATCGGAAGTTACTAGGTCATCGAGTGTGGTGTCAAATGAAAGCTTGTGAAAACACGAGTAAAAAATATGTATATAATGTAATACTGACGCACACTTTTCTTCGCATTACTTCTAAAAAATCGTGAAAAATCGCTGTCCCCTACCTTATCTCGAAAAGTACTGATCAAAAAATTTTGAAAAAATCCTGGTATGTTTTCCACGGGATATAGATTGAACGAAAATTATCATTACCTTTAATAATTTATCTGGTATAGAAAAAAACCAAAATTTCAACGTCATCAGTTTTCAGTAAAGATTGGAAACAAACTTTGTTGAAAACTCCTTTGGGGTGTGTTTTGTGAAGTCACTGATCATTTTATACCACCCTAACAAAATACGGAACACTAATTGTGCAAGTTCAACTTGCACTTGATCGGTTATTTTACATTTGTTTAATAATCAAATAACAATAAATGCCTTTTTTTCGCATACATCTGGAGAGAATCGCGAGACCTTTTTTTAAAAAAATTATTTTTGTTAACAGCTTTTTTCAAAATGATTGAAAAAGCGCATTTATTGTTATTTGATTAATAAAAAAAACGATTAAAATGAGTCCAAAAAAAAAAACTTTTAATCGCATCGGAAAGCTAGCGTCGAGACATAAATTTTGGACCAAATGGCATAAAATGGTGGGCAATTCAAATTTTAAATGACAATTTCAATTGTGCCCACCGGGTTCAATATTTTTGTACCAAAATTCCAGGGTATTTTTGTTGTAACTAAAGGCATATTTTCTGAAAGTTTCAAGTCCATCGGTTCACTTAGTCGACCTGTACAGGGTGAGTCAACGATAGAGTAAAGTTCATTATCTCATTTGTTTCGGGAATGACGAAAAAATATTAAATAGAATAATATTAGGGAATGTTAAGGTGCACAGTTTAAAATTATTTTTAAGTGTACAGGGTACTTCAAAAAAGTGTGGCCGATATAACATATGTTTTTTTTTTAAATGGAATATCCTATTTTCTAATTTATTTTTAAATTCTGCGTAAAATTTTTTTATTAATAATGTTATATACCTAAACCTCGTAATTTTTCTAATATTTCCATTTTTTTGAAAAAAATACTAATTTTCAGTTTTGTAAAAACATGCCGGTAGCGCCATTGTTTCTGAGGTGGAACACTCATAATTGGTACAAGCGTTCTATAGAGATGAAAAAAAGCTATATGTAAAGAAATTTGAGTTAGATGCTACAGGCTGTTCAAAATAAATTTATGCATTTCGACTATTTTAAGTTGGCACACCCTGTATATTATTATTTTTTCTGATATATTTTGCAAAACCCTCCAACTTTTATTAAGTATGTCATAAACCTATTTCTAACAGTCTTCGATTTATTTTGAATTTTTCAATTTTTATCCTTGTTTTTAATACCCTTACGTTATAACATCATAGTTGCCAAGACAAAAAAAATGTAGGCATTGTCAAATTTTGTCTTTTAAGCAAGTAAAAACAGTTTAAGTAAGTGACGTATAAAGGTAATAGTTATGGATTTTCCTAAAAATGAATTAATTGTTATGGTTTATATATTGGGCGAGGCGGGAAAAAATTTTTTTGGCAGTAAGGCTTTACGGAGCGAAGTACCCTAATAGACGTATACCATCTAGAAAATATTTTCAGTGCTTAATGGAACGGTTTGATGGTAGTCGCTGCGTTGAGTATACGAAACCGTAACCAGAATGCTACCAGTGAGGAACAAGAAATGGAGATTTTATTTCATTTTGAAGATAATCCCTAGGTCAGCAGCCGTCAGCTAGCTGACTTATCTGACACATCTCAATCTACGGCTAATCGCACCACGAGAAAATACAAGTATCATCTCTTTCATATGGAACTACACCAAGAACTTCAAGACCATAATTTTGAACGACGAGTAAACTTTTGTACCACCATGAATGGGGCAATAGAGGCCGATCCAAATTTTTTATCCAAAATAATGTTTTCTGATGAAGCTTCTTTTCGCAGTAATAGAGCAATTAACAACCATAACATGCATTATTATTCAACAGTTAATCCATTTTGGGTCCGGGAAGTTCAAAACCCAAACCATTGGTCGTTTAATGTATGGTCTGGAATATTAAATTTTCGAATTATCCATATTTTTTCCGCAAAACACTTAACGGGCCTAGATATCTAATTTTTTTGCAAAACGAATTACCCCAGTTTCTTGAAGAAGTTGATAACTTTGAAAGGGAGCAAATGTGGATTCAACAAGACGGAGCTTCTGCTCATTACTACCGGGAAGGGAATTTTTAAACGATGGTTTCCCACAAAAAGGGATCGGTAGGGATAGATTCATTCAGTGGCCCCCTCGATCATGTGACTTAACACCTTTAGACTTCTTTTTATGGGGCTAAATTTTGGATATTTGTTTGAAATGTATTTATTGATTTTTCTAATAAGGACATTTGATTTTGGGCAATGACTTTTATTTTGTTTTGAGTATTTTGCAACGTTTCGATTGCTTCGTTATATTTCTCAGCATCAGATTAGTCTAATTTACCTGCTATGGCTTTTATTATTGAATCTAGGCCGTTTATTAATGCTCTTTTTTGTCTTATCCCTATAAAAGGGTTTAATTGTTGAATTTGCATTAGTATTCTTGCTTGTAATGATTGTGCTAGTTTGTAAGAGCTATAAAAACTTTCTTTGTAGCTAACTGTTATTGTGGTTTGGTTTTCAAAAGCATTTTGAATACGTACATATTGATTTTGGAGTGTTTCGAATCCTTCGATTAGCTGTGTTATATTGATTAAATATTGATTTTATTTTCTTTCCTTAAAGGTTATTCTTTTGAGGGTATCACATCCCTTAAATTCATTCGATTGATTTGTTGATAATATGGGATCTTAAAATTTATTTTCTTGTAGGTTTTATTTACACAGTTTGTCTTATTTTATTTTTTCTTATTCTTTATTTTGAGCTTCCTGTATATTTAATTTATTTTTCATTTCTTTGTTCGTCCTATTTTTGGGTCTTCCTTTCTAGGAACTTTATAATTTTTCCATGCATTATTATAGGGTTGTTAGGATGTATTCTGAGCATTGGTTGTTTCGTTGTTCATGACAGCAATCAAAACACTTCGTTCAGATTTACAGTTTTAAAGAATTTTTTAGAAGATAAACGATTTTCTGTAATAATGCGATAGATTTTCTTTAAAAGTAAGCTTATAAATTGTTCCCTTTTTCAAAGTAATACGTTTTTGTGGTAGACTGTTTTATTTTTTACCCCGAAGAATTAGCAAAATGAATCGAACAAGGAATTTAACTGAACACGAGGTAGTGTGAGCCTCAGTTTTATTGGACGAGGGATATTGTCAGAGTTATGTTGCCAATTTGTTAGGCAAACATCGTTCCACAATAAGTCGTATGGTAAGACGTTCGAATGAAGTAGGAACTTATTCTAGAAGGCTAGGGCAAGGACGAAAACGATGCACTAGCGACCTAGATGAACGTTTTATAAGACAATATGCTTTAAGAAACAGGACTGTTACTAGTTCTATAATAAGAAACCAACTCGAAGCTGTTCGCAATGTCACAATTTCTTCTAAAACAATTAGAAGACGATTAAATGAAGCTGGATTAAACAGTAGGAGACCAGCCACTGCGCCCTTGCTTACTAGAGAGAACAGAGTTGCCAGGTTACGTTTTGCTCGAAATCACGAAAACTGGTCTGTGGATGATTGGAAACAAGTTTTCTTCACAAATGAAACTAGGGTTAGTCTAAAACATCCAGATAGTCGTGAGCGAGTATGGCGAAGACCAGGAGAGAGGTTTGCCCCTTGCAATATCTCTGCAAGGATTCCATTCGGCGGTGGCTCTGTTATGTTCTGGGGTGGCATCTGCTTTGATGCTCGCACAGAGTTAGTTTCTGTCCGTGCGAGATCCATGAATGCTGACTACTATCTTGAGAATATTGTAATAGAACATGTGATGCCTTTCGGTCATTTTGTGGGGCCCAATTTCCTGTTTATGCAAGACAACGCTCGACCTCACGTGGCTAGGGAGGTACTCGATTATCTTAATCAAGTTGATATACCGATTATGCAATGGCCACCAAAAAGCCCGGATCTGAATCCGATAGAACATGTATGGGAACACCTTAAGAAAAATGTGAAACGTCATATACCTGCACCTAGAAACCTGAGGGAACTTGAAAATGCAGTTATCACAGAATGGGAGCAAATTCCTCAAGATTTTATCCAAAATTTAATTAGAAGCATGCCTAGGCGTATAAACGCTGTCATCCGAAGTAGAGGAGGCAACACACGCTACTAGTGTCCCAGTTACACCATTAATTTTGCTACTAGTGTCCCAGTTTATTTTTTTCATTATTACATAATTTCAACGATTTTGTTATTAGGTCTTAAGAATAATTTTAATTTGAATCTTATAGAGAAATTTGGTAGCTAATTCACTTTTAAAGTATCCGAATACGTTTTCTAACTTTTAGTGTAACCAATGTTCATAAAAAAATTATTAAAATTAATTCATTATAATGATTTGTATGATTTCATATATTGTTGCGTTAATTTTGTCCAGGAGTGTATAAGGTTCTGATTATTTCCTTAATTAAGCGGGTGATTATCTTGGTAAGTTCTTACATATAAG
This sequence comes from Pachyrhynchus sulphureomaculatus, assembly GCA_019049505.1. Taxonomy (NCBI): domain Eukaryota; kingdom Metazoa; phylum Arthropoda; class Insecta; order Coleoptera; family Curculionidae; genus Pachyrhynchus; species Pachyrhynchus sulphureomaculatus. Next base: position 51,545,722 of record CM032448.1, read on the forward strand.
GGGTTAGTTATTTCCATAAAATTCCTGCGTATTTTCTATCGTTTTCTACTAAGCGTGGATATTTTGAATTTATTTCTTGTTTAAATTTCTTTTTTTCAGTTATTCTGGTATCCTTCATTTTAGTATACTTTGGTCTTTGTCTGTCCATTTGTCTTGATGGGTCCAGGGTTTTCTTGTTTTTATTTTTATTTTCCGTTTAACCTGGTGTATCCATTTTTTGCGGGTTTCAATTTTCCTTCTTTGTCTGTACATGTATTTTTGATTTTCCATTTTCTGGTTAATTTTGAATTTCTTTTTATTTAATAATCTAATATTAAAAAGTCTTTTTATTTTAGTTATTTTTTCGGACGGTTTGATAGATTTTATAAGGATTGTGTTGTCCATTAGGAATGTTTTTTTTCGTTATATGGCTTGTATGGTCGGTTAGGGGTGTTTTTTTTCCTTTTGATTTGGATCCTCATTTATACATATTGATTCTTTAATTTTCTTGTTTCCGTTGGTGTTGTTAGGCAAGTGATGGTTCGAATACGTAGTTGGGTTATTATTTATTTCGATATTTATTTTAGTCTTCGTATTTTCGGTAGGATTTTCTATTTTTGGTTTTGTTTCGATTTCCTTTTTTTCGGTAGGATTTTCGAAGGCTGATTCTGTTTCGTTGCTAGTAGTAATAATTAAAGTGTTGTGAGTGATGAATTGAAGTTCTTCTTTTGGAAGTTCGTTTGATGCTGCGTGACTCATATGGTTCGTTAAGGATGTCCTTTCTTTTTGATAGAGCGGTGTTGTTATTTTTTCTATGGTAGGTAGAATTTTGTTGTTACAATTTAATTCGTTAATTTCTTCGTTGTCAAAGGGGTAAGTATTTTCGTCATCGTTTATTTTTTCGCAAAGAGTTTTTACCATTTTTCTTGTTTCGTCGTCAATTAAAATTTCTAGGTCATAATCGGGAGACACGTTTCTCATTTCTAAAAGGTTCCTTATCATTAGTCTTGTCTTGTCGTCTTTGATAATATCTGGAACATAGTCGGGGGGAAATTTTTTGATTTTTTCCGTTTCTGGTAAGATTTCAATTATATGAGTAAATTCGTTAATTTTTCTTTCTTGACAAAATGGTGAGGTTTATATTTTATGTTCTTTGTAAATGTAAAGAGGTTAATTTCGAAATTTTCTTCATTTTGTTTTCTTTGTATAGGTATAGTTGTATAAGGGGTGATTAATAAATTTTTGTCAAAGTCAAGAGTGGCTTTCAACGTGTCTAATAAACCCATTCCTATTATTCAATCGAATTTTATTTCCAATATCTAAGAGATAAAATTTAGCAAGGGTGCTTTCTTTAAATATTTCGAAAAGATTAATTAGAGCAGTTTGATTATGATAAGAGGTATCATGAGAGGTTGTCATTTTAAAATTTCGGGTAGGATAATACTTTTGAGCAATTTGCATAGAGAGAACATTCGTTGTGGTTCCTGTATCTATTAGTAGATTTGAATCGATTTCTGAAATATAAATATAGGGTAGATTGGTATCGATAGGGGTGAGATTATTTAAAATTATAGTTTCTTCTTTAGGTATTAAGTTTTCTTCATTTAATAAGGGGTTTAGGGAAGACTTTTGATTTGAAGAATTTTCAGAGAATGGATCATTATTTTGGAATGTATGACTTTTATTAAGATCTGTGGGGTAACACGTTGTTTCTTGGGATAGGTCAGTGGTATCATTTACATTTTGTAACGGATCGGTAGGATAAGATATCATATGTTGAGATAGGTCGGTGGGATTATTTTTTCCTTTCATTACGTGGGTGGTTTTTTGTTTTAAGTCAGTAGGATAATATATCGGGGGTTGAGATAGGTCAATGGGATTGCTTTTTAGTGTTGGATCAATGGGATAATCCATATTTTGTTGTGATAGGTTGATGGGGTTTATTTCATGTTTCTTTAGGTTGTCACAATTTTCTGTACATTCATTCATACTCGTACATAAGTCAATAGAATGATTTGTATTATGGTTGATGGGATTGCATTTATTTATATGGCTGGAACTCGTCTGTAACCAATATAATTCGGTAAAAGAAAGTTTTGTTTTTACGGGGGTGTCTTTTTGTTGAAAATTCGATTTGATATATTGTGGATACAGTTCATTTGCTAGGGGTACTTTTCCTGTATTAAAATTGATAGGGTTATACACTGGATATTGTGGTAGAACGGATTCGTTCATTGAATATTGTGGTAGGTTATGATCGTGATTTAGAAATTCATTGGTATCATTTATTTTGTTGGTAGGTTTATTCACATATCGGGTCGTATCGGTGGGATTATTCGTCATTTCGGTAGGATTGTTAGTTATATTGGTAGGATAATCCGTAGTGCGCTCAATATTGGTAGGATGGTCAATAGAGCGTTCAATATTGGTAGGATAATCTAACATATATTGATATAGGTCAGTGTCAGTGTCACTGTAATCGTATCCATTTAGGAATGGGTCGTTAAGATATATCAAAGGATTTTGAAAATCTTGATTTAAAAAATTGTTTTGAAAATCGGGGTCGGAAGGGTCGTTTTGGAAATTTGTATAATCATTGCCTTCTTGGTTTGTATAATTGGGTTCAATCTCTTTAATATCCTGTTGGTGAAGTTCGGTAAATGCAAATCTTGGTTTTGGATTTTGGAAGATCCTTGTGTTGCCTGATGAAGTATCCATAGGCTCAGGTTTATTATTTTGATTTGTACGGGGTTGATTCATTCCTGTTTGTCGTCGGTTAAGATTTGGAAAAAGATTTGGGGTGTTAAAACGGTTAGGAAATTTGGGAAAATTTGCAGGTCTTATTTGGGGGTTTGAAACATGTATTGGCTTCATTTGAGTGTTTGGGAAATTCGTTGGCCTTATTTGAAAGTTTGGGGAGTTCACTGGCCGTATTTGAAGGTTTATATTTGGTCTTACTTGATTTCGCAATGGATAAGGGTAAAATTGTATTGGAAAATTAGTATTTATTGGATTCTGTGGTGTAAAGTTCATTACTCTTATTGGAGGGGAGTATGGCATGGGTTGAAAATTTAATGGTGGCGTATTATTTGGAAATAAATTTAAAAATGGATTCGTACTTGAATATTCAGGGGCTTGAAAATTTGCAGGTAGCATCCTGGATTTAGTTTGAAATTTGGATTATTTAAAGTATTGTTTTGTTGGCTATATAAAAAGTTTTCTTCTTCAGTTACTAGGGACATTGCTGATTAGAGATTTATGGGGTTTCTTAATCTTATATTATTTTGGAGTTGTCCGGAAAGATTGCGGATATCGTAATACTGGCATCGGAAAAATGGTACCTAAAATAGAATTTTGCTAAAAACTTGCATACCTGAATATCTGGAAACATACCCAAAACGGCCAAGAGAAAGCTTAATGTAGAAGCTGTGGTATCAGTTCTCTAAAAATAAAAATTACTCACAACAACCATGTAAAAATAAAGATATGAAAAAATGAAAGGTTCGGTTACTCGTTTAAAAGTACTTACAGCAAAAAAAAAATGTTAACTTCTTCTCTTAGTTCCAATGCATTAAATTGTCCACATTCTAAAATGTGATCCAAAAATGCTAATCGCTTAAGTGGAACTAAAATAAAAAAAAATTGGAATGATTTTTATCCCTCCCGAACTCGAATATAGGTGTAGGTAGAAAATAGGCACGGATAAAGTATGCCAAACCACTGATGATAAGTTTTCGCCAGCGTTGCTGCACAATTTTTCCACATTTCTATTAGAAATCGGCGGAAGGTGTATCTCTAAGGATTTAGCTAACCCTTGTCCGTCCCTAGCTGTGGACAACAATTAGAAAGAGGCAGTACAATATTTCCAAGAGGAATCCAAAATCTAAATTTTTAACATTTGGCACAAAAAAGTACCAGAAAATGTGCAAACTGCCAATAATTTTGTAAAAAATTTGAAAAATCTGACCAGATTATATACTGTAGTGAAAAAACTAAATTATTCATAATAAATCGATAAGTCCTTTTTAACGCAGTATTTAAATATATGTTTTTCTGAAACGGTTTAATGTCTTTGGATGGGCTTTTTTGATTTCGACAACTCCTTTTTTATTTTTAGAGATTCTATTCTGTAAAAATAGTAAAATATGCAATTTCCTCCTAGATAGAAATATTTCAGAAGTAATAGATATATCTTAATATAACACTCAGCCATCCTGAAAAAGTGGTCTGTCCTAATAGCTTAAGATGTCATAGTAACTTAACTAAATACATTTAATAGGAAACTAAACAAATGTATATTATCTTAAATAGGAACTAAACACTAAAACACTACTTGCTTCGATTTCTCATTTAAACAACTTTTATTTTAAAAATGGCTACTTCAGCCCAATGACTTGACAACGTTCGCCCTAGAACGAATTTCGCTTTAGAAAGACACGTTAGTAAAATTATCTGGCGACGTTTGCCTTGGAGTGCTTTTTCTAAAAAAAGAGCTACTTAATTGACGATGTTCGTCTTGGACCTACTTTCGCCCAAAAATAGATACTTTAGCTTACTTATTTGGTAACTTTTGTCCTGGAGCGACTTTCGCTCAAAAATGATTACTTCAGCCTACTTATTTGTCAGTTTATGCCCTGGAACGACTTTCGTGCAAAAATGGCTACTTTGGACTCCTTATTAGGCTACGTTCGCCTTATAATTGGCGACTTTTGCCATAATATGTACGTTTATTATTTATCTATCTCAATTGCTAACCATTTCTTAAGGCGATCTGCTGCAACTATAGTCCATCTCCTTTTATAGCCTTCCCTTAAGACTTCTATTTCATATCTATTATAACATAATGTCTTAGTTATGCGAAACAGGCCTTTGTACTTTGAAGACACTTTGTTACTTCCGGTCACAGGCATATTTTTATCTGTACCAATTCACCTTCGTTATATATATAACTCCGTCTGCAGTGTTGATGGATGGATTGAGTAGTTCATCAACACTATTGCCGGTCCCAAACCCGGATAAAGGAGGAGGGTTGTGGCGTTAGGGGTTAGCACTCTAACACACGTAAAACCTAAACTGGGAAATGCTAGTTGTTTTTGAAAAGTAGGATGAAAAATCACAAGATAAGCAAAAATCCCCGGGTGGCAATCCACATCTTCGAAGAAGGGAGTCCCATCGGATACGGGGGGGGGGGAATTCTACTTCAAAGCGAATAGTTAACCCAAGCTTAAAACTTAGCCAAACGAAGAAATCCCGAAACAAAATAGCTGCTCTCGGCACCTGGAATATACAGGGATGGAGGACAAAGAACATCGAAGTCATACAAGTGTTTAAGAAGATGAACATAGACATTTTAGTAATAAGCGAGACGAAGAAAAAGGGAAGTGGAATAGAAGAAATAGATGAAGTGATGCATTGTTGGAGTGGAGTAAAGAAAGAAGAAAGAGTAAAGGCCGGAGTTGGAATATTAGTAAAAAAAAAAGTGGAAAAAGAAAATAACATCTTGGGAACCCATTAATGAAAGAATCATAAAACTAAATATAACAATGCTAGGAAAAGACATGGTAATATTAGGAGTATACGGCCCAATAGAAGACAGCACTATAAGAGAAAAAGATAATTTCATGGAAACACTAGAAATAGAAACACAAAAAGTAAAGGAAAACCAAGAATTAATAATAATGGGAGATCTGAATGGGAGAACAGGAAGGAAAACAAAGGACAATACCGTAGGACCATTCGGAGAAGACACTACTAACGACAACGGAGAGAGACTAATAGAGCTGTGTGAACTAAACGGCCTCAAAATAACAAACGGATTCTACAAACACAAGGACATCCGCAAATATACTTGGATGCAAGAAACACGAAACTTAAAATCAATAATAGACTACATTATAATTAGAAACGATACCACTATCAAAATAAAAGACGTAAGAGTAAAGAGAGGGGCAGAATGTGGAACAGACCATAGACTATTAATAGCAAATATAAAAGAACCGTGGTACAAGACAATAAAGCAAAAAGAAACAATAGATAAAGAAAACAGAAATAATAATGAGATAACAGAAAAAGCAGACAAAGAAATAAAATACAAAATACACTTACTGCAAGACGAAACGATAAGAGACCTATATAGACGACGATTAGATCAAAAATTAAATGAATTTAACTAGGACAACCTCCAACAGTTGCATGACCACATAAAAGAATGCATCAAACAGGCGTCCCTAGAAACATTAGGTAAAGAAGACAACGAGAATGAGAAACATAAAATTAGAATCTGTGAAAAAACCAAAGAATCTATAAAGGAGAAAAAAAACTATACGAAAAATGGCTGAATACAAAATCAGAAGAAGATCTACAGAAATATAAAGAGAAAAATGCAGAAACGAGGAGGATGATAAACAAAGAAAAGAACGAGAGATGGGAAAAATCGTGCGAACATGTAGAATAGTATATAGGAGGAACTAGACGTACAGAGTCATGGAGAATAATTAAAGCATTAAGGACTAACAATAGAGATAAGACGTATATAGAGTACATCACAGAAAGCAAGTGGGAAGAATATTATAAGAAGCTGCTAACAAAAGATAGACAAGAATTCTAAGAAGAGAACCCCGAAGAAGAACAGAATAAGGAAATAAAAGAGATAGAACTAAGCTATGAAGAAGTAAAGAAGACAATAAAAACACTCAAAAATAATAAATCTGCAGGGCCTGGGGGTGTGGTAAACGAAATGATTAAGTACGGGTTTAATAAATTACATCGAATGCTGAGAAACATGTTCCACAGAGCGATAAATGGAGAAAAAATACCAGAGGAATGGTCAAAAGCTTATATAGTATCTATATTTAAAAAGGGAGACCGCAGAAAATGCACAAACTATAGAGACCTAAGCATAATATCGAGTATGGGACGTTTGTATGGAAACATTATTAAAAATATCATGGAGGAAAATATAAAAGGAAAAATTGGAGAAGACCAAGTAGGCTTTACAGCCGGAAAATCATGTATAGACCACATATACACTATAAAACAAGCAATGGAAAAAAAAACTGGCAAAGAATGGAGAAGTTCATCTAGCCTTCATAGACATAAGAAAAGCCTATGACTCAGTACTAAGATAAAGATTATGGAACACAATGAAAGAAATAGGCATTGACAAAGAACTAATATACGCAGTAAAAGCTCTCTACGAAAACAACACAGTGAACATAAAAATAGGACATAAAATAGGGAAGAGACTCCAAACATCAAAAGGCCTATTACAAGGATTCTCTACATCCCCAACACTATTCAAAATATACCTTGAACAAACATTAAAAAAATGGAAGCAAAAATGTAGTGGAATGGGAGTCCCAATACGAGAAGATTACTTATATACTCTAAGTTTCGCAGACGATCAAGTAATCATAGCGCAAGATGAGGAAGACCTCAGTTATATGGTAAGAAAACTGAAAGAAGAATACACTAAAGCAGGATTAGTAATAAACTTTGATAAAACGGAATATCTAACAACAAAGGAGGGAAACGTGGAGAATCTAGAAGTATATAACGAAACAATAATCAGAGGAACCGATAGATTTAAATATCTAGGAACCATCATTTCAAAAAACGCAAAATCAGAAGAAGAGATTAAAGCTAGATTAGGACAAACGCGAACATGCATAAGACAATTAAATTCGATCCTGTGGGACAAGCACATTACAAAGAGAAACAAAACACGCATATACAAATCAATAATACAAAGCATAATGACATACGGGTCAGAAACATGGACGATCAACAAAAGAAATAAATCTAAAATTAACGCGGTAGAGATGGAGTATTGGAGAAGATGTTGTAGAATGATACGTATGGAGAGAATAACAAATGAAGAAATAAGAAGCAGAATGAACATTAAAGAGAACGCAATAAACACCATTGAAGAAAAACGATTAAAATGGTATGGACACATAAGACGAAGCGAAGATAATAGGTGGATAAAGAAAATAACGGAGTGGAGCCCTATAAGGAGAAGAAAAAGAGGAAGAGCCAGACGATCGTGGAGAGACGATATGGACGAGGCTATGGAGGACAGGGTTCTAACAGATGGAGACTGGGAAGATAGAAACGGATGGAATCAAAGGCTGAGAGAAGGAAGACAGCGTCAGCTGTAGAAAATCCTTGTTTTATATATATATATATATATATATATATATATATATATATATATATATATATATATATATATATACATACATATACATATACACAGTCAGTCCAAAATGTCTCCATACACCACCTGCTTGCTATACTATTTTTTGGTTATGTTTAACTAATTAATTGCAACTATGAGAAAACATGTTTAAATTAATATTTGAAACTTAACCAATGAGGATTAATATTAAAAACAACTACGGGACATTTTATTTAGAAATTACATCATTGTTATAAAAATGTAAACAAAATTAATGTAAAAAAAGTCTCCATACACTTAACAATTACCAATAATAATTTGTCGGAGTTTAACGGAAAATAACAACTTCATTTAAACTAATATTTAGCGAAACCGCCGTTGGCCTTGATAATCTCCTGTAACCTTTTTGTCATGTTTGCAACCAGCTTTTTAGTTACGTGGCAAATTTGGCTCAATTTTTATTCTCCCGATACGAAAGCGAGGGGTCAATTAAAGAAAATATGCTATTTTGCAAATCAGTCCCTGGTCATGTCACTGGCGAAGGTCTTTTAAAGTTTGGACTTGGACTGGAATAAATGCATTGCAGCATGTACTGATGGTGCGAAAGCGATAACGGGTAAGAACAGCGGCGTGAAAGTCATATTAAAAGACATTATGCCACAGATGGAATGGACGCACTGCTTTCTTCACAAACATGCGCTTGCCATAAAAAGATGTCAGATAATTTAAAAAATGTTCTGTCTGAAGCTGTAAAAATTATTAATTTCATTAAAAGCCGACCGTTGCAGACTAGATTGCTTTCCACACTGTGCGAAAAAATGGGTGCCAAGAACAATTCACTAGTTTTCCATATTGAAGTCAGATGGTTGTCGCGAGGAAAACTTCTAACGAGACTTTTTGAATTGTGAGATGAATTGAAAATATTTTCTATAGATAAAAATAACTCTTTTTCAGAGTTTTTACAAGATAAAGAATCTTTATTACTGTTACTTACTCGAGTGATGTATTTTCACATTTGAATGACTTGAATACGAGCTAACAAGGCCATAACAAAAACATTTTACTAATGACAGACAAAGTCAATGTCTTTATCAAGAAGTTTGATATTTGGATTGTTCGCCTTGAAAAACGCAATTTTGACGTATTCACTGCAACTTCTGATTATACTGAAATAACCGGTCAAGTGCAAGTTAGACTTGAGCAATTAGTGTCCAGTACGTTGATTGCTCTTAAAATAAAAATTTTCATAACGGAAGTATAAAATGATCAGTGATTTGACAAAACACATCCCAAATGAATTTTCAACAAATCTTTTTTTTTTTTCCAATCTTCACTGAAAACTATGACCTTAAATTTTTTTTTTTTTTTATATACCAGATAAATTATTAAAGGTAATGCACTGGTGATAATTTTCGTTCAATCTACACCTTGTAAAGAATATTTCAGAATTTTTTCAAAATTTTTAGATTGGTACTTTTCTAGATAAGATGGGGGACAGCGATTTTTCGCACTTTTTTAAAATTGATACTAAGGGAATTGTGCGCAGGTATTGCATTATATATATTTTTGAACTTCTGACATCTCATTGGATGACCTGGTAAAAAAAAATTCACTTCCGATTTCACCCCCCCTTAAGGGGGTGAAAAATTTAACTTTCAAAACTACACGGTTCTGATTAGGGCATCAATTCGTATATAAGTGCCAAATTTCAACTTTTTATGTCAAATAGTCTCGGAAAAAATCGGGTGTGACTGACATACAGACATACGGATACCGAAGTGATTTCATACGTGTTCCGTACGGATCACTAAAAATATGAACAGAAAATTTTGTTATTGATCGCGTGTTAGAGAGCATAAAAACGCATTTACGCGAATTGAAAATTCAGTTAATGGAATATTTTCCAGATGCCAACGATGATTTCTCGAATGATGAATGATGAATTCTCAATCCGTTTGATGAAAATGTTGTTTCAGCTGCAAATTACCTGTTGAGATTCACAACCAACTAATTGAAATATCAGCCAATAAACCGTTACAACTAGAATTTTTATCTCAAAATTTAAATAAGTTTTAGCTTGCATGATGATGTGAATACGTGCCTAGCAACGGAAGCTTTGAAAACGTTGATCCCCTTTGTTACTTCTTATTTATGCGAAAAAAGCTTTTCATCTATGGTGGCTTTAAAAACTAAATATAGAATCGTCTAACACTTATGTGTGTTTGCAATAACATTCTACGGATAGAAAACATTTTAAGTGAAAAACAAAGCTACCCGTCACATTAGTAATTAGTGATTAAATATTTCGAGCAACTTCAGCTATTAGTTTATTTTGTTAGGTTGTTATTACCTGGTAAGGTAATATTTAATTTTGTAACACCTGATTATAATTTAAAATACATTATACTTTATTCAATAAAGGGATGTTTCGTATACGGGTCTTATTTTTTTGACGATAGCGATCTCCCTTATACCTAAACGCGACCCCCCTCCTCCTATACCTAAACGCGACCCCCTCAAGGTTTGAGAAACGATGCTCTAGTCCATTGTTCAAAAAAGTACATAGGTATGACTTGCCAACCGTTAAAAAATAGATTAAACGGCCACCAATACTGCCGCGACTGCACTTAACAAACACGAAAACACTCATTCAGTTACAAAGAATCTAAAATCTTAAACAAAGATCACCATTGCCATAAATTAGTAATTAAAAAAATGACAGAACTGATATTAAAGACCTAATTTTAATTTACAACAATATCTTATCTAAATACTTAAAAACATATTTCAAAAGTGAATGAACATAAAAAACCAACAAAAATAAAATCATACAAAAAGTAGTTTGTTCCTAAACGTACACATCTATTTCATCAGTCTCACCCTCAGCCTTAAACAAAAATGACAAAACCAAGGGCAAAACGCCAATAAAAAATTAAAAAAAAAAATTAATTAAATGAACCTATACCCAAGATTATAACAAAATATTTATATATATATATATATATATATATATATATATATATATATATATATATATATATACAGTAATACCCCGCTTTACGCGAGGGATACGTTCCGAAAAAAATCGCGTTAACTGAAATTCGCGTATATCGAGGTTTATGATTAAACATAGTCAAAATTTAATACAAAAAAATACAAATCATTTTAATCAATCACTTTAATTCTAAGAACACTTTATGCAATACATACTCTTATTTTTTACGGAAAAATACATCATATTCAGAGAAAGCGGGGATCCCCCGCGACCATAGAGAAGTTAATGACTACATGAGCGCGAAATTTGAAATTCGCGTTATAGTGAAACCGCGCGTAACGGGGTCGCGCTAAGCGGGGTATTACTGTATATATATATAATATATATATATATATATATATATATATATATATATATATATATATATATATATATATATATATATATATATATATATACTGACATCAGACAGCGAGGAAAAAGAAATTGACCAATTCTACGAACATATAAACAAAGCATTACTACATCATAAAACAAGATATGTCATAATAATCGGCGACTTCACTGCCAAAATAGGGAAACCAAGTTTGGTTTGGGTACAAGGAACAGCAGAAGAGAAACATTATCAAATTTTGTAAACGGAAATAACTTGTATCTTATGAACATATTTTTCCAAAAGCCAGAACATAGACGATGGACATGGCAAAGCCCAGATGCTATAACAAGAAACGAAATTGATTATGTGTTATCAAATGACAAGAATATTGTAATTGACACGACAGTCCTGAACACGATAGGCTTTAGCAGTGACCATCGGATGCTCAAAGCAAAAATAAGAATAAATCCGAACCAGGAGAGAAGTATATTGATAAAGTATACAAAGATAAAGACATCAACGGAAATAATAAAGCAAAATATAGACGAATATCGACAAGCACTAAAGAAAAAAACACAAAAATTAAATAAAGAGACACAAAATCTCATTAAACTGAAACGACTATTAAGAAATGATCCTCCAAATTGCAGATTAGAATTCGCAGAAACAGACAAAAAAAATAAAGAATAACATCAGAGAAGACGCCAGACAGTACAGAAACTCGAAAACAGAAGAAACATTGAAAGATGGGAAAAGTTTGAAACACCTAAACTAACAAATGAATGAAGGGAGACATCAAATAATAAAACTTATAAATAACGATAACCAAGAGATCGCATAAATCAAAGAGATACAGGAAGCTACAGAGAAATATTATCAAACACTATATGATACGAAAATATCGCCACCGCCCGAGAAATTCTCGATTTAACAACGTATGAAATAATAAATGCCCTGCAATATATGCACAGCAACAAGGAACCAGGGAGCGATGAAATAACTATAGAAATGATAAAGTATGGAGGGGCATCGATAATAAAATCTCTTCAAGCTCTATTTAACAGCTGCCTCATAGAAAGTAAAATACCAACACCCTGGGTAAACGCCTTGATTGTGCTTATATTTAAAACAGGAAACAAATTTAAATTGGAGAATTACAGACCCATCAGCCTGTTATCGGTACTGTACAAAATCCTCACTAGAATCATAACGTATGGATTAACGAACAAATTAGACAGTTATCAACCACGTGAACAAACGGGATTTACACGGGGTTACATCACTTTGGACCATTTTCAAACAATTAGATTACTAGCGGAAAAGGAAAATGAATATAAGGTCACCTTGTGGATAGCAATGGTTGACTACGAAAAAGCATTTGATTCGGTAGAGATATGGGCAGTCCTTAATGCCTTAAGTAACAGCAGAGTCGATGAAAGGTACACAACTCTTCTTGAATATATATATAAAAATGCCACATCACAAATAATGCTTGAAGAAAAAATAAATCAAATCAAAATTAAAAGAGGAATTAGATAAGGCGACTCGATATCCCCAAAGCTCTTCACTTTGACTCTAGAAGATATGTTCAAATCACCAAAGTGGGGAAATAAAGGAATACTAATAGACAGTGAACGATTAAATCACTTAAGGTTAGCAGATTATATCACTCTGATCGCCAACACAAAAGAACAATTACAAGAAATGCTGATGGAATTAAATAACAAGTCTCAAGAAATAGGTCTAAAAATAAACTTCACCAAAACCAAATATATGAACAACGAAAGTGAAGATAACAGAGAGCAACTATAAATAGAAGGTGAAAGAATAGGAAAGGTACAAACATTCATATATTTAGGACAAAAAAATCGAAATATCAAAAAAAAATTAAAGGCTGACTTGGCTAGAAGAATCTTGTTAGCTTGGTCTGCGTTCGGAAGGTTCCAGTCTACCTTTGGACATCCCAAATACAATAAAAGTCAAAGTATTTGATCAATATGTACTGCCGGTATTAACATATGACACTGAAATGTGGACATTAAATAAAAGTATAATAAATAAATTCCATGTAAACCAAAGAGCAATGGAGAGGAGAATGCTAAATTTTAGACTCCAAGATCGTATTCATAACATTGAGATACGAAGAAGATCAAAAGCGACAGACGTAATACAACGAATATGTATATTAAGGTGGAATTGGGCGGGGCATATGGCAAGGCTGAATGATAACTGATGGACACGCCGTATAGTTCAATGGAGGCCTAGAGAACACAAAAGATGCAGAGATAGACCACAGACAAGATGGACGGATGACATAAAAAGATTAGCAGGACACGATTGGATGCAAAAAGCAAACAACAAAGCTCATTGGAGACAACTTGATGAGGCTTACATCCGACGATGGCTGGAATAAGCTAATAATGATGGTATACATATATATATATATATATATATATATATATATATATATATATATATATATATATATATCAAAATAAAAAACATTTAATTATTTATTATTTAACTTACCTTCTTCGGTGCACACCAGCGATAATTTTCTGAGGTTTCCTCTTTTCATGGCTCCCATTTTTTGTTTTATTACCTTTAAAATGTGATAGAATATATTGGATCAAACTCTGGTGGTTTTAAATTTAAAACTTTAATTTTGTAGAAATTAGTAGGATAAATGCTATTTTATTTTCGTTATTTGCTGTATTTTATTTTTTTTAGTCTTATAACTTTAGTAAACTTACCGAATCGACTAGATCATTAAACTTTTTTGCATGATCTTTTAGTTTTTTTTCGTATCCGAGAATTTTCCAAATAAAGTCCACATGATTCCATAGTTGAAAAATTTTCAAAAATGTCAGTAACATCATTCTAAAATAGAAAATTCTGTTATTTTGATATCATGTGAAATTAAAAAAAAAACATGAAAAAATCGTATTGTAGGGTAAATCGATTAGTGATTATAATATTGGGTTATCGAAAAAGTATTGAGCATTTTTCTCGACGGATAGCTTCAATGCCACATATCAAAGTCGCATCGGGTCATACTTAGCGTCATGTCAGTTGAAAGCTGATATTTAACAGTAGTTGATGTGCAAAAATTGTTGGAATTCGTTTGTTTAAACTTAATCTAGAGTAGTTTGAATACCATGGAAGAACTTAAATAGATGGTCACCCTACTTAAAAATAAAGGATGCGATGATCCAAGACTTCTCAGTGAAGTGACGGAAATGAGAATCCAACTGAACAAACTAACCAACCCAACAAACATCGATGAATCCTCAGACGAAGAGGAAACCATAGTAGAGGATGCCTCTTCCTCCGACTCGGACACATCTTATATCAAGTCTGAAACCAGTTAGAGAATATCAACCCCGCCCGTTGGGGACACCAATTTTTAACTTCCAAACACAAGAAAGTACAGACGCAGGAAGAGGAATCTTCTGATGATGAAATCACAACGAAACGTGCCAACCAACAGTCCCCAGCGAGTGATCCTCCTAACAAAACCAGGACCTCAAAGATATCCAGGTTAATACCGCTCAGGCTGTAACAAATGGTAAGTCGTCACTAGCACTGTTTACCCTAAAACCTCCACATAATCCTCCAAAACCCATGTCACTGTTGCAACACAAAAAATTACCGCCACTTCAAGTAATTCAACCACAACCTGCCCATTGTACTCCGTGACAAAACACAGTACAATGTGATGATCATTTACCAATCAGCAAGCGACTGAAAAAAATTGACCGGAATAGTCAACAGAAAAAGTGTTGTCTTTCACCATGATAACGCCAGGCAACACACTTCTTTGATCACTTGCCAAAAATAAAGAGAGTTTAGTCAGCAATTTTAATTCACCCACCGTATAGCCTTGCACCGTCAAACAATCACTGTTTCGGTCTCTACCGAACTCCCTGAATGATATTAAAATAGTTTTAAAAAGGCCTGTGAAAACCGCTTTCCACATTTTTTTTTCCAGGAACCACAGAAGTTCTACAGTGACGGCATCATGGTGTTGTCAGAATAATGGCAAAGGGTCATCGACCAAAGTGGCATATATTTGGCTTAATAAAATTCTTTTAGAATATAAATAATCGGTCAAATGCAAGTTGGACTTGCGCAATTAGTGTTCCGTATGTGATGGCTTTTGACATAAAAATTTTTGTTACGGAGATATAAAATGTTCAATGACTTCACAAAACACATCCAAAATGAGTTTTCAACAAAGTTTTTTTCCGATCTTTATTGAAAACTGAAGATCTTGAAATTTTTGTTTTTTTATATACCAGACACATTATTAAAGGTAATGCACTCGTGGTATTTCTATGGAGAATATTCCAGAATTTTTTCCAGATTTATTGATCAGTACTATTCAAGATAACGGGGAGGACAGTGTCTTTTCGTAATCTTTTAAAAATAATACAAAAAAAAGTGTGCGCAAGTATTACATTATATATATATATATATATATATATATATATATATATATATATATATATATATATACATACATAAATATATACATATATATATATATATATATATATATATATATATATATATATATATATATATACATATATATATTTTTTTTGAACTTGCTTTCATTTGACACTCAACACGATGACCTTGTAATTTTTTTTTTCTCACTTCCGACTTCATCCTCCAAAACCCCTTATGTCAAAATTTAATTTTCAAAACTACGTGGCTCTGATGAGGCCATCATTTCCTATATTAGTGCCAACTTTCAATTTTCTATGTTAAGTAGTTTTGGAGAAAATCAGGTCTGACAGACGGACAGACAGACAGACGAACACCAAAGCAATTGTATTGATTTTGACTTTCAAAGGCTCAATACTTTTTCGACAACCTTTTATTTTACATAAATAATATCCTACCCCCGCGATATTAAAATGATATGAAGCCAGAGTTACCTATTAAATGGCTAGCAAGTCTGATGATAACGATTTCTTCACCTTTATTAACAGTTTACACCCTGTATTGTACACCTTCTTCTTCGTTTATTTCTCACTCAGATCATGGACTCCCGTCTGTCATCGTACGATGGAGAACGGCGCCACGCCCAGCTTTCATTTATTAATAACGTCCTAAAAGCGTCTTTCTAAAGATCGATTTTTTCCTTAATAATAAATACTAATTACTAGGTGTTAGTCAATGGCTCATTAGCATATTTTAGGGAAAATTTTACAAATATGTACTCCTTGACAAAAATATAATAAAAATCACCTAAATATATAAATAAAAACTAACAAAATAAACATATTGTATCTGGATAATTCTGGTAATCTGGCGTTTATGCATTGATCACTAATCATCAGCGCAAATTTATTTTATTTTTGATTAGTTAAATGCAAAAAGGGTAAATGTGTGGAATGGTTGAGTAATCAAAACAAATAAACAGACCTAGGTTTGAGTGTACATAGAAAAGTAAACTGTCCCCAAAAGACACTTAACTAGTTTCCTTAAGGGTTCTAATAGCAAAAATTCAGGATTGAATCCTCGCATTTCCAAATGGACGACTCGTCTGGTATACAGATTGATCTAAACAAAAAGAATACGCTTGAACAGGTGCGTACTGCCGAGCTCAAAACGAAACTATCAGCGTCCCCTAGCTAATATGCATCCCTTGTTCAGTTACAAACCGACGCCACCTGCATGTGTGGATAGGAGGGTGTGTGGAGGGAGTGAGGAAGGACTTACCCAAAGTACATATGGGATTGGAGTTGGAGAGGTTGCCTCGTTGTAGTTACAATAAGTTATGATAAGCTCACATCAGAAATTATCCACGAAACCAAGGATGCACACAATCAACGAATCAGAAACAAACTTCTTGCTTGTCCCAACAATTCCAGGTCCTTTTAGCCAGTCGCTAAGGCAGTTAGTCAAGATTTCACCAAATCCACCATACCACCACTAACACGGCTAAATAATTCTATTGTAACAACACCTGTTGAGAAAGCGAACTTGTTGGCTGAACTCCTTGCTTCTCATTCTACTGTTGATTTCCAAGGAAAAACACCACCTACTAATCCCATAGTGCAGTCAAGGATACCCGATATTGTTTTTAGACAGCGTATCATAAAACGTATTTTAATGAAGCTAGATACCAAAAAAGCTTCGGGCGCTGACGGAATACCTGCTATAGTACTCAAAAATTGTGCGAGGGAACCATCGCCAGTTTTCTGTAGACTTTTCAATTGGGAATATTTCGTTCCAGCTGGAAATGCGCCACGGTTCAGCGGATATCCAAAAAAGGCAAGACGACCTTGCCAAATAACTATTGACCAGTCGCACGGCTTTCAGTAATATCGAAAGTCATGGACAAGGATATTAATCAGCATCTTCTAAAATACCTTGAAGGATTCAACATTATTAGCAACCATCAATATGGCTTTCGTAAACATAGATCAACAAGAGATCTTCTAATTTATGTAACACCTGTTTGGCACAACGCAATTGAACACTTTGGAGAATCTTGAACGGTTGCTCTGATATATCCAAGGCATTCGATCGTGTTTGACACGATGGGTTGTTGGCTAAGCTACGCTCTTCTGGTATGTCTAAAAAGTTCTGTTTATGAGTCTCATGAGTGGCAGTCGACGGATTTCTTTCTAACATCTTCACTATCAACGCCGGAGTGCTCCAGGGCTCCATACTGTCTCCTATTCTCTTTCTCATTTACATTGACGATCTGCTAGAATCCGGTTCAATCTACAGCTTTGCAGATGACGGTACGCTTATCTCTTCATTCACTTTGAACGCTCGAACATCGGCAATTCAAACAAACACCCGCAGTAAGCAGGAAGTCATTCACCTTAACAAAGACCTGGAAGAAATTCCATTTTCGGGTGATAGTAACGAAGTGGAATTTAATGCTATAAAAACCCAGGCGGCAGTTTTTTCTAAAAAAAGTTACATTGCTGAACCCGACATTGGTATGTCGGGGAACTCCATTCCTCTAGCATCGTCATTTAATTTGTTGGGCGTTAGTTTGGAAGCAAATAGGTCTCGGCATGAAGATGTTACAAGCATAGCAAAGAGAGCTTCTCGAAAGCTGGGAATATTATTTCGAACTAGAAAGCTTTACACTCCACAATAAGTGTTAATTGTCAAAAACGCTCAAGTTCGACCGACTATGGAATACTGCTTCCATTTTTGGGGCTCTGCTCCCAAACATATGCTGCACTTATTGGATTCTATTCAGAGAAGAGCTGTTCGCCTGATTAGAGACCCGATTCGTTGGAACGTCGAAGAATGGTTGGTGACTTGAGTCTAATCTAAGTATTTTCAGGAAAAGTGTTCGAGAGATGTAGCTCGCTTAATTCCTCCCAGAGCGATGCATGCTAGAAATATACATCAAACTGATGTGACACATCCGTATGAGGTTCAACTTGTTACTCCTCGTACAACCCTTTTCAAGCAATCTTTTATATGGAGAACCTCATCCCTATGGAATAATTTGTCCAGGACTGTGTTTTCCACCGAGTACAATTTACAGCGATTCAAGATCAACGTGAATCGCATTTTCTGCACACGCGTCGCTCCTGTAGCGCTTTGAAGATTTCCCTGCAGCACGTGTGCTACACCCATAAAAAAAACATATGATGGACGAGTGAAAAAATTTGGTGGTTTATTTAGTAGGTAATGAGATATTTACTTCTTGTTGCAGGAGCCGGTCAAACAAGGATATCGGTCCTTCAGAAACTTAAAACATGGGTGCATCTCTGACCTTTAAGAGATCTAAGTGCTTGACGCATCTAAACTTCCTGTATATCTACTTACACGTGAACACATGTAAACCATTGTCCGCAAGCTTGTTTATGAGTTCACTAATAGGCTCTTTATTTTTCGGGCCACAGTGGTCTATATCACCATAAAGGACACAATATGTCTTACTTATGAATTCAATAATTGCATGTTATTCTCGGTCGATTGATTCGCATAAGTCAGAATTGAATCGAACCCATAAATTTGTTTGTATGATTTCTTAGCCCAGTCGCCTGGGGTTTTGAGCTCTCATTAAATGCCAGCAGGCAGCATTTTGGCACATAGATAGTTTTTTGGACGTCGAATACGATAAAAAAAGTTTGCTAAAGTTTGATGTACGCTAAGCCGACAAAATCCAAAATAAAATAAAAAAATTCGGTTTTTCCTTAATATCTCGAAAAGTAAAAAAATATCAAAAAAATAATAGCACCACGTGAAAGAGCCGAAAATTTTACAAAAAAAAGTATATAAATTTTTTTTTTCAGATATTTTTTATTAATGTGAGAATTTATTAAAAATTAGGATAGATGATTCAAAAAGTGTAGCGCACTAAACAGGTTAATTTGAAAGTCTACGCACACCGCTCGAAGGTTAATCGATATTACTTGTTTTCGGAGTGTAAAAAAAAATAAGACAGCTTTTTGAAAAGAAGACTTTCAGCTTTCCGATGATACTAATCGTTTTTATATTTGTTGCTCATAATTTATAAAACTTAAAACGAAATTTTTGTTTGCATGATGTTAACGGGCATACAGTAAATTACAAATATTTAATAAAATATAGGGTTGAAAAAAAATCCTTTTGCATGTATTATTATTATACCTTAAGTTTCAATATTATTAAATATATTCAATATAATTAAAAATATCAACACTGTGTTAATTAAAAATTGAGTTTTAAAATATGAAAATTTGCCTGCTGTAGTACGCCGTCGGCAATTTTACGTTCAAACCAGTACGAAATAATAAAAAACCGGTCAAGTGCAAGTTGAATTTACGCAATTAGTGTTCCGTACGTTGATTGCTTTTAAAATAAAATTTTTTGTTACGGAGGTATAAAAGATCAGTGATTCCACAAAACACCCCAAATGATTTTTCAGCAAGGTTTGTGTCCGATCTTTACTGAAAACTGATGACGTTGAAATTTTAGTTTTTTTTATATGCCACATAAATAATTAAAGGTAATGCACTCGTGATAATTTTCCTTCAATTTACACACTGGAGTATATTCCAGAATTTTTGAAAAATTTTCAGTACCTCTCGAGATAAGGTGGGACAGCGATTTTTCGTGATTTTTTAAAAATAATACAAAGAAAAATGTGCACAAGTATTACATTATATATATTTTTGAACTCGAGCTTTTACAAGCTTCCATTTGACACCCCATTCGATGACCTAGCAATTTTTTTTTTTTTCACTTCTGATTTCACCCCCCAAAAAAACTCACCCCTCAAGTCAAAATTTAACTTTCAAAACTACACGGCCCTGATGAGGCCATCAGTTCCTATGTTAGAACCAAATTTCAACTTTCTATATCAAATAGTTTCGGAGAAAATCGGGTGTGACAGACAGACGCACGGACGGACGGACGGACGCACGGACGCACGGACGGACGGACGGACGGACGGACGGACGGACGGACGGACGGACGGACGGACGGACGGACGGACGGACGGACGGACGGGACGGACGGACGGACGGACGGACGGACGGACGGACGGACATCGAAGTGATCTTATAAGTGTTCCGTACGGAACACTAAAAAAGTTGGACAATTTTTTTTAAGTTACAGTTAAAAGTATGCTTGATACTAGAGAATCATTAAAAACTTAAAAAAAAACTTTCTCTTAAAAAACTGTTCATGATAAACGTATTTTTTTGCTTATTGTTAATCATACAACTTAAACTTAAAATAAAAAAAATATATAAAGGTGAGAAATGAAAGATAAAAGTCTAAGCTTTAAGTATAAAGTATTTATATTTCATTCAAATATCCAGGTACAAAGAAAGAGTTATTGAAAACACAAAAATTCTAAATTACTGGAAGAAATTAAATAAATTGCGTAGTCTCTGACCTGGCTGGATCAGCCATTTTGAGTTTTTCCAATTTCTCGTCGGATTATTAATGAGCACTCCGAGAAACCTCTTAATAGTCAATTTCAAAATATTTAGCGATATACAGAAACGTTAATTCAATCATAAATGAGGTTGGAAGCATGATTCCTACTACAATTGAAGGGGTTAAAACAGCCATTTTGTTTTAAATAATTTTTTAAATTACAGTAAAACTAAAAAAAAAAAATCTATATACTAGTCATTGGTTGTTCGACATCTTTTTAGTGTTCCGTACGGAACACTTATAAGATCACTTCGATGTCTGTCCGTCCGTCTGTCCGTCTGTCCGTCTGTCTGTCCGTCTGTCACACCCGATTTTCTCCGAAACTATTTGTCATAGAAAGTTGAAATTTGGTAGTAATATAGGAATTGATGGCCTCATCAGAGCCATGTAGTTTTGAAAGTTAAATTTTGACTTAAGGGGTTAGTTTTGGGGGGTGAAATCGGAAGTGAAAAAAAAAAATTTTTACTAGGTAATCGAATGTGATGTCAAATGAAAGCTTGTGAAAACACGAGTAAAAAATATATATATAATGTAATACTTGCGCGCACTTTTCTTTGTATTATTTTTAAAAAATCGCGAAAAAATCGCTGTCCACCCGCCTTATCTCGGAAAGTACTTATCAAAAAATTTTTGAAAAAATTCTGGAATATTCTCCACGGGGTGTAGATTGAACGAAAATTATCACGAGTGCATTACCTGTAATAATTTATCTGATATATAAAAAAAACAGAAATTTCAAGGTCATCAATTTTCATTAAAGATTGGAAATAAACTTTGTTGAAAACTTATTTGGGGTGTGTTTTGTGAAGTCACTGATTATTTTGTATCACCATAACATAAATTTTGACCTAAGGGATTCGTTTTGAGGGGTGAAATCGGAAATGAAAAAAAAATTTTTTTACTAGGTCATCGAGTGTGGTGTCAAATGAAAGCTTGTGAAACCACGAGTAAAATATATATATATATATATATATATATATATATATAATGTAATACTTGCGCACACTTTTCTTCGTATTACTTTTAAAAAATCGTGAAAAATCGCTGTCCCCTACCTCGAAAAGTACTGATCAAAAAAATTTTGAAAAAACCCTGGAATATTCTCCACCGGGTATAGATTGAACGAAAATTATCATTACCGTTAATAATTTATCTGGTATAGAAAAAAAAAACAAAATTTCAAGGTCATCAGTTTTCAGTAAAGATTGGAAACAAACTTTGTTGAAAACTCATTTGGGGTGTATTTTGTGAAGCCACTGATCATTTTATACCACCCTAACAAAATTTTTTATTTTAAAAACAATCAACGTACGGAACACTAATTGTGCAAGTTCAACTTGCACTTGACCGGTTATTTATTATTCAAGATATTAGCGAAAAAAAAACGAATTTTTCATTTTATTTTCGATTTTGTAGGCTTATGGTACACTTTAGAGCAGCAAACTTTTTTTTATCGTATTCTACGTCCAAAAAAACTGCATGTATACCAAAATACAGCCTGTTAACATTTAATGACAACTTTTCGTCAAAATTTACCTCTGACGACTGGGCTATTCTACCTCACCAAATAAATTGATAAATACGTGTTAAAGTAGAGACAGATATTTAGGTAAAAATGAGTTTGTTTATCATGTTTAGATTAAGTTAAGGTACTTACTAAATGATGCCCAATTCAATGACTAATATCTGATAATTAATATTTATTTATTATGGAACAATCCATTCTTAAAAAGGATTTCATTTGGCCCTTAACAATGTACGGTATTTCCGCGCTATTTGACATTTCAATAGCGCAATTCAGGTTAGTTCAAGTTAGATCATGTTGTCGTTTGTAAGATCTGATTCTAGCGAGAAATAAACAAGGAAAGCGGTGCAGTGACAGATACCCTAGTAAATAAAATTATTATGTGAAACTCTGCCTTTAAGGGGTCAGTCCACTTTAGACGCCCGAAAAAGAAGGTATTTTTTGCGAATTTTTCTAACGATATCTGTAGCAAATATTGAAGTAATTCTTTTTGGGCTGTATTAATACACTCTTGAACTACAAGAAAAAATGTTTTTTAATTGTTTTTACAAAGCTTTTTTTATGAAAAATGCGAGGAGAACATAGTAAGTCAAAAAAGGCATGTCTGTGGGGTTGACGTTTTTTCGGTTTTGGCTGCTTTGAAATACGAAAACTAAATGACTGTGACTATGATCTGAACTAGAATTATTCACTTTTATGCAAAAATAATAGATTGGTGGATGTTAACAAAAAATTGTGTAAATGTGTTTTTTTATGCCAAAAAAAAATAGTAAAAAGTGTCATTGACTTTGTTCTAGTTTCAGCCATAGCCACACATGTGCTGAATATGTGATAAAAATTTTGCCGCATTTAAAAACGTTCTTTCGAGAAAAACGCCTTTTAAAAACTAACCTGAACTAACTTCGCAACACGCTTCGAAATAACAGTCCAGCTAGGTCTCGAGGTCTTGTTTTGCTCCTAAAAATCCAATAGAAAGGTTTCATACTGTGAATAATAGTTTCTAATTACAGTAGGGAGCAGCTACGTTCAGGAAAGTAGAAAGCGCATAAGAGAGGCAGAGGGAGTGCGCGTGTAGTGACGAGCGTTCGGAGACGTGCTTAAATATACAGAAGGGATACTCGGATCCTTATAAAATTTTGAGACAACATTTTTAATAGCCATATACTTTCGAAAACCCTGATAAAAGAATTTAGATTTTTTCCAGGTAGTAAATTGGATTGACTCCTTAAGGAAAAATGAAAGCAACGACAGTTAACGGTGGTGAAGTCAGAAGTCACACAAAAAATAAATTCGTGGGGCTGCTGTTGAAATCACGAATCTAGTACTCTTACTCTAGTATACTTACTTATCAAATACTCGGCCGTACTCAGAATTAGTTCTTTGGATATTTAATTGGAGCCCCATTGCCGTTTCTGGAAGAAAAATAATGTATTAGTTTAATTATGGGCAAATGGCATTATATATAATAATATCATTTATTTTTAGTTGATTTCTTAAAAAAACATATAGTTTTAATATAGCTCTAAACATATTTTTTTTTGAAATTTTAGTGTTTATGCAATGTCTGCCAGAAAAATTACAACATATGACAAAAAATTATGAATAATTTTTTAAAAACATTTTGTTCTGCTAAGTGTTCTTGCATATTATAAAATTTAAAAATTTTGAATTTGTGCACTTCCTAGATTTATAAACAACAGGGAGTGATGATGTTTTAAAAATTGAAAAACTTGAAACAAGTAAGAAAAACTTAAAAAAGATAGATAATATAAAAATAAAAGACATATTCATATTGCATCTTCTTTTTCTCGCTGCAATGTTTCTCCATCTATTAAGAAGAAGCAAATCCGCTGGGGTTGCCTCTGGTTGTTGTTCGATATACCTCAAAGCTTTTTTCAAAGGAGCAAAACCTCCTTGTTGAGAGATCTTAGTGGGAGACTGTTCATCCACCGCCGCTTCGTCATCGCCATCGTCATCTGATTTTTCGGTTTCCTGAAAGGCATTCGTTATTTCTTCAATACTCATTTCTTCTTCTAAATCATCTACTGTAATCCTTTCAACAACATTTTCTCTTGTCACATTTTCGCAACCTTTTAATTCTTGCATTAATTCAAATAAACTTTTTTCTTTTTCTTCTGTCTCGCTGTCAAAATTTGAACAGGACATTTCTCCATGGCTTCTCAATTTCAAAGCTAATTCATTTAATGGAGTATCATCTTCACTGTCATTATAGTCCTCAAAATCAATAACTTTTGACCAAGATTTTTGAATAGTGGTAGTACGCACAGAATCTCAAGCTTGACTTACCCAGTAAATAACATTTTTCAGTGTAACCTTTCTCATCCCATTGATAATATCTTCCTTTTCTGTGTATTCTAACAGATGTTCAAGATATAAACGCCTATAATTTTTTTTAATGTTTTCGAGGATGCCTTGATCCATTGGTTGCATATGGACTAAAAAATTTTACAATTTCGCTCATATGAAGTCCTTCTCCAGGATGAGAGGGGGCATTATCCATTAACAAAATTGCTTTAATAGGAAGACGGTTTCTGTTCAAATATTTAGTCACAGATGGCACGAACTCTTCTTCAAATCAATTAGTAAATAAGGTCGCATCCATCCATGACTTTTGTAATAGACTGGTAGGGTGAGATGACTTTTAAAGCTCTTGAACGTGCAGACTTGCCAGTCACCATCAGTGGGATTTTGTGCTTGCCAGATGCATTGGAACATACCATTATAGTTAATCTTTCCTTACTTCGTTTAGGCCCAGAAGCTGATTTTTCCTGTCGAGATGCCAATGTTTTTGATGGAAGCATTTAATAATTCAGACCAGCTTCGTCACAGTTGTAAATTTGATCACATGTGTATCCACAATCTTCGATTTGCTTTTTAAAGTTCTGCTTAAACTTCTCAATTGATGACACATCAGCAGAAAGTTTTTCACCACATACAGTCAGTTGTCGTACACCGTACCGTTCTTTCCAGCGGTCAAGCCATCCAGAACCGGCGGTAAACTGATCTGTCTCTGGGAATTGCCTAATAATCATTATTGCTTTCTGTTGTAAAATTGGACCTGACAGAGGCACACCTTTTGATCTCTGTTGGTTAAACTACATGAATAAAGCTTCGTTAACCTTTTCACAGTCGCCGGTTTTCATTGATGTTCTTCCTGAGGACGAGGAGGTTTGATTTATACACCACTCTTCTATTTTTGTGCGGTTTCTTTTCCGATCTCCAACTGTTAGCTCACCTACTCCATAATCTCGTGCAACAACTTTAATTGTCTCTCCTGCTTCAATTCTTTTGATGGCTTTTAATTTTTCTTCAATAGGAACGACGATTATTTTACGCTTGTTTTGCTCCATTATAATACGACAAACAAAAATTCAAACAAAGCAGTTCGTATTAATTACACTTAACTACCAGAACTCCAACCAAATAAATTATGTGAGTATACTCGTACTTTTCCGTAGTAAACGCTATAATGCACTGCATTCACGCAAATTTACATGCTGAAAGAGTCCAAAAACATAAATAGGGGAACCCCTCACACGGGCCAGGAGGATTCTCCGAGGGCTCCTACGATTTTAAATGGAAATATGTACATACATATTTTAGACGCTCGGTTAATACGCAGCATAGACGCCGTACCTCGGATCGGTTCTTAGATTGGCTCGGTTAATCCGGAGCACGGATAATCGCGACTCGATTAATCGGAGTTCTACTGTACATTCATAATCAAGTTAGAAGTTGTCTGTGCCGGTAGTCGCTTCTGTTGCGCACGATCAGGAAATGCGTTGCATTCTGTGTGGTATATGCAATTGAAAATTGTTCAATTCAATGATGAATATTTTCGAAGAAAATAAAAGCGATGAGTACAAAAAAATAAAAAGAAGTAACTCAAGTGACGTATAGCTATAGTTTGACAAATTCTGAAGACAAATACTTAAACAGTTTAACCATTTCTAGTCTGCGCCTAATTACAGAAAAGGTTTTTTGTTAAAATTTATGGAGTTTGCGGTCGGTTCTAGGTGAAACATCTTAATATTTATACTTTTGAAATAAAATACGTTAGAATTAGTCAGAAAACTAAACACGATCAATTTACCTACGAACTGTAAGTTTATCTCATTTGATGTAAAAAGCCTTCACATCAATTTCTATAACAGAGGTAAAACTGATACTAAAAACCATTATAAATAATAGTGATCTATCTAATCCTAACAAAGTTAATTTAATTAAAATTCTAGATATCTCTCTAGAACAAAATTACTTTAAATTTAACAGTAAAGTATATAAACAAAACAGTGGCCTACTAATGGGAAGCCCTTTGAGCACCCTTCTAGTGGAGGCATTCATGGCTAATTTTAAAAAAACTTTTCTTAAATGAAAATTATAGAAATGTAACCGGACATGTCCACTTTTGGGTAGGATATGTTGACGATACTCTCTCCATTTGGAAAGGAACCGATAGACAATTGTCACAGTTCTTAATAACTTAAAATAAAATCAATCATCACAATAGAAATTGAAGCAGACAAATTCGTTCAGTTTTTTTAGAATTAAAAATTTCAAATGTAGAGAACAAAATAGAGTTTGATATTTTCCCTAAACCAACTATAACAGACACCATTATGTATGCTAAATCAAATCAATCCTGGCAGGTCAAAATGTCAAACTTTCACAGTCTCATACACAGATTATCAAACTAACATTCCACTAAGAATAGCCAAAAACAACGGATATAATCCAATTATTATAGATAAACTGGAAACAAAAAACATAAAAATATACTTAAACAATTTTACACACCAGACGTAAAACACGAAAACAGAAAATGGTTTGCAATCAACTAGCGCGGTGGTATTAGTAACAAAATCAACAATAGCCTTAATACGTTAGAAATAAACTGTATAAGTGTTAATAAAAATATATAGCCCGATATCTAATCAATAACAAAGAAAGATCTAACAAATATGGAGAATCGGGTATATGTAAACTTAATTGAACTGTGATGCTGTCTATGTAGGACAAACGGGACGGAGCCTACAACAAAGATTAAAAGAACTCAGGCACTCTATTTTAAATAAACAAGAATTAATAGAGTTTGTCGAAGACTGCATAGACTATAAACACCTTTTTAATAACGAGAGGGTGAAGTTGCTAAACAGTGCTCAAAAAGGAAAACATATAGATTATTTAGAAATTCTTAGCATAAAAAAAGCTATTAAAAATAATATAAAAATAACTAACACCTAAACAGAATTTGGAAATATCTCCATATTAGACGCCGTGTTAAGATAGACTACCTGTAATTAACCCAATTTTATTACCTCTTAATTTAAATTTAGTACCAATTAATCATCAAATGTAATATATTTTAGAACTTAAGTTTAGTCTTATTGTAAACCTCTTCGAAAATGGTCGCGAGACCGAAACACGTGTCAGAGTGAACTGAATAAATTCAGTGAAACAGTTATACTGTGTTTTATTTTAAAAGTGTAAAGGTTTTTTGTGAAGAAATTTTATAATTTTAACTTGGTATTTTCCTGATATGAATTGGCATCTTTATAGTCGTATTTTATGCACTATGGTATTTTAAAATTGCGACGAGGGCGGAAACGTAGTGACGAAATCGACAAAAAATATTATACGTGCATTAGAAAACAAATTTGAAGAACTTAAACTACGATGGAATCTACATAAAATAAGTCGCTTACTACCAATCGGTGATTAAATATTAAAAAAAAAACTTTTCAGCGTCATACACGAATTAATTATATGGCACATGGTTATTAATATTATTTTCGATAAAGAAAAACTTAAAGAGTTTTGTATTTAATTCGAAAATATAAATCTCTGGTTGAGTATGTGAAACGCTCAGGAATGACTCAAATGCACAAAACGAGTGTTAAGCAAGAATGTTCTTCTAGTTCTTTAAGTTCGACAAGTTGTTCACTGTGCTTGAAAATTTAAATGTTATTGAAGAAATAGTAAATAAATCCGACTGATCTTATCGTCTAACTGTAATTGAAAAATATATATTTTTTATTATATAGTTGAGTTTCGGATCGCGATGTGTGTACATGTGAATCGAAAGCCCGGCAATAGTCAACTCGTTCAACGAGCATTATTACAGTAGTGTTTCGATCTATTTAATTATTTTGTCGATTGCAAACGAGATTGCAAACGAGAGGGACTAGAAATAAAGCAGAGTATAGTGTTAGATTAGGACAATAAGTAAAAAAATTTTGAAAATTTATGAGACTAATTTTGTAAAATTGTATGAAGTTCACGAAGCGATAAGGGATGACCTTGATCATTTTACTGTTTACAGTGATAAGAAATTTTTTTCTTTTTCTTCCGTGTTTGAAAATGGAATATACGAGGAACACACGTAAAGTTTTTATAACAGAAAGAACAATGGATAGCGATGATTATACGCCAGGAGACTCAAAAAGAGGAAGAGTCGAAGAAAAAGAAGAGCCAATTATTCAAGAATAGTAAAAAGCTGATAAAAACACCATAGAAAGAGAAAAACGAAAGAGTAAATAAGATAGACAATTTGATAGAAATGATCAGAGAGCTAATGTTAGATATAAAGGATATAAAACAAGATCAGAAGAGATACCAACAAGAGTTGAAGAAACTAAGAAAGGAGAATGAAGTATTGAAAGAGGAACATAAGATAATTAGAGAAAACATGAGAAGTATGGATTTGAAGATGAGTAGGCTGGAAAAAGACACCGTAAGAAATAATATTGTAATATCGGGAATGAGGTTTGAAGCGAATAGCCAACCAGATCTGAGAATGGATGTAGAACATTTTATGGAGAGGAGTATGGACACAAAAGTACAGATTAAAGATATGATAAAAATAGAAGCGACTATATACAAGATAGAACTTGGAAACACGGGAGATAAGGAAGCTGTAATGAAAAATATAACAAATATAACAACAAGCTGAGAAACATAAGAGAGAGAGTTTATATAAACAACGATTTAACAAAAGATGAACGGGAAATTCAAAAGAAATTGAAGCATATAGCAGAGAACGAGAGAAAGAATGGAAAAAGGGTAAAAATAGGATCTCATAAAATCGTAATCGAAGGAAGAGAATATAAATTGGACATTGAGGAAGAAAAACTGAAAGAACAAACAAAGAGTACTACGACCATCAAGTCAAAAAAACTGAGAAAAAGGAGAGAGATAGGTAGATTGACGACGACCCTGGCAAAGATAACGGATACGGAAGAGAGGACTAGTAAAAGGAATACTAATAAGAAGATATCTAATAGATAAAAAGAAAGAAATAGGAAATATGATTGAGAACACGGAATAATAGGGATATAAACGGAAAAGAGGAAGAATTGGCAGAAGAACAACAAATGCACTATGTAGGAATCACTGAAACAGAAAGAAAGGATTTGATGCTAAAAATTAGAGGGAAAAGCATACAAAAATCAACATAGAGACATAACACCGGAACAAGATACAGAACTCATACAAACAGAAGAAACTAATACACTCCTCAAGGGGTAGAAAAGCATAAGGATTAAGTAAGTAAGTATATTTTCCATCGAGATGTTTTTTATACTCAATACCTAAATGATGGCTATGCCCGATTATTCATCATAACGATGCCGCTTAATACTCGCCATATACGTAAACGATTGGAAATAAGCATATAATCGGACGATTCCATAGTTACTCATGCAGGCTTCTACTATAAATATAAAAATAAGTATAATTAACGCTAAATGCATTCATTATATCACTAAATTAAAAAACTTTCTTGAGGACATCGGCCAGCTAAGTAGAAAGGACCCCGTAATTTCTTTATGGAAAGTGGCTTTTCCTCAAATAGGTTCAGACTTTCAGAATATATTCCTGGAGACATTCTGAACAAATGTCTTGCTGGCCACAATCCAACCTATAAGTAGATTTTGCACTCCAAGCATTTTAAGGGGTCACATACATCTGGGCTGTGCAAAAATAATGTATATTTAAAAAAATATATTTTAAAGGTTACTAAGTGAATAATACAAAAGAATGGTGATTATATAATTTTATTGTACTTTAAATTATAAGAAATCTTTTTTAAATATGTTTTAAGGGGTTAAATACACCTGGGCGCTGCAAAAAGTATGTATATTTGAAAAAAAAATGTTTTAAAGGTTATTAAGTGAATAATACAAAAGAATGACTATTATATATTTTTATTGTACCTTAAATTTAAAGATTTTTTTTAAATATGTTTTGAAACCACCAAAACATTTGTTGACTGACATATTTTACTACTAAGTATATATCACCACAACACCAAACATTTTATTTTTGCTCTCGACGCGCGTTTCGCTAACCTTGTTAGCTTCATCAGGAGCGATGACTGACTAAAGCTAAACTACAAATCTACCCTATTTATATTTAGCCTAACACCTGAATTACTCAGGCGGAACTAATGGAATAGGCGAGGCCATCAGTTCCGGTCAAGTAACCAGTAGAGGGGACTCTAAGAAATAGGCCCTCTGTCTTTATTTAAACTACTTTTTCATTTTATAATTTCCATACTTTCGTATGCGTTCAACAATCTCCTATTAGATACATTTTTAATTAATCTTAGATTATCTAATGTTACAGTATGATCAGTTTCAAGAGCATGTTCGGCAATGCTAGACTTTTCTGTTCTACTGTATTTTAAATGTGCTAAATGTTCTTTAAATCGTGTTTTAGTTGACCTTTTAATTTGCGGAACATACTTTTTCAAAGCATATTTAAAAAAAAATCTCATAAAAATCTCATAATTTAAAGTACAATAAAAATATATAATCGCCATTCTTTTGTTTTGTTCGCTTAATAACCTTTAAAATACATTTTTTTTTTTAAAATACACATACTTTTTGCAGCGCCCAAATGTATGTAACCCTTTAAAACAATTTTAAAAAAAAATTCTTATAATTTAAGGTACGATAAAATTATATAATCGCTATTTTTTTTGCATTATTTACTTAATACCCTTTGACATATTTTTTTCAAATATACATAATTTTTGCAGCGCCTAGGTATATGTAACCTCTGGCAGTGCAAAATCTACTCAGAGGATTGCGTTGTGCCCAACTAGACATTTGTTTAGAATGATTCCAGGAATATATTCTGGAACTTTGAACCCATTTGAGTGAAAGCCATTTTCCATAAAGAAATTGCGGGGTCCTTTGTTTAAATTATCTTTGTTTCTTGCATACAGTACTAGCAGTACTTGTGAAGAAGCTCAGTGTCCAGCAAACAGACCAGAGGGATTCTTTTTGCCAACCACGAAGAAACTTTCCCCAGAGGCGAGCAGACCACATCCTTGGCCTGGCTGCACATTGAGCACCGCTCTATCGGCCCGTTTCTTGAAAGCAGCTTCCACCTATCTCTTGGAAATATCTATGACGGGTTCGGGTCCACGAAAAAGAGTCCTAGCTCCTAGCCCGACCAGTTCGTCCGCTACCGCCGCTTCGTTGCCGACGTCTTGGAGCACATAAAACTCAACCCGTTTTCTTGTTCTTGCATAAAACTTTTGACTTTTTCTATTTTCTTTTAATTATTCTTAACTAACCAGTTATTCTTTTAAATTTGACAAAAAATATTTGTAAACATTCATATAATACTTTATTTTATGTGTAGAAGTGTAGAAGATTTGGGTCACACCTTACTCGATCTCAAATATATCTCACCATTTTCCATGATAAACCATATTGGTTTGCAACTGCAACTACGTCGAGTCCTAGGTGCGACTGTACAATTAGATTTTTTATTCTCAATGGAGGTTGTCAAGTAGCTAAATTATTCGTAGTAATTCATTTCGCGTTATCTTTTCCTTAATTCTAGATCTGGTCGAATAGTCCATTGGAAAGTGTCAGGAAAGCTCAATTATCGTCACAATTTGTGTTTAAATTTATAGTGGAGCGAACCAGGTATATTTTATTCATTTACTATGTAACGTTACATAATTGTGCAACTAATCTCGAACAGTTTTACCATATGAATGTGTTTAGGCCAATCACTTTTTATAATTCAAATTAACATTTCTGTCTTTTAAAAGGGAAAAATATTCTAATAATTTTCATTTAGTTATGGTATATATATATATATATATATATATATATATATATATATATATATATATATATATATATATATATATATATATATATATATATATATATATATTATATATATATATATATATATATATATATATATATATATATATATATATATATATATATTAATTAGTTCAAATATTACCAATAATTCATCTTTCATTTGAATTACATCTGAGTAATAAACTTCAATATTAGCATAAAAATAAGCTACGCTTTTTTTTTATTTTCTTTATTCCCAGTCAAACTAATAAGTTATTTGCGCTATAGGTTCTTCCCTATAAGCAGCAGATGGTTCAACTCACCCTACGCCAACGGGGGTGATCGAACACATTATTGTAGCTTCCGCTTTAGCGGGCAGACACTGACATTAGAGCTCAGCTTGAACAAGCTAGTGTTTCATTTAACATAAGGATTTTTAAACATCAAAAATTTCTTTTATTTCACGACGTGATGGTGGGGCTTAAGACTGCATCCGTAACTATCCTCAAGGGGATGGGACGGGTGCGGTTCAACTAAGAAGGATCCTCCAAGTTAAGGTATTAGCTACCGTGCCGAGGGCTGCATGGCGCAGGGGGTGCTGCGTCTCGAATGGTGCTCCCGGATACCGGGCGACCTCCGGGGGTAATTAGCCAAGCCTCAACCATATGCGGCGCTGGTTGGGTAAAATCGCAAATCCGCGTTACTCATAGGACTATCTATGGACACACAACAAAATAAAAATAAAATATAAATAAACCGTCGCTGAAATCCTCCAGGAGGTAGCTGCTTTATTATTTTTTCTAAAAGTAGAATTTTGGATTGTGTTATCAAAGGATAGTTTATCAGTTGTTAGTTGAATTTTTAATTTATCTATCTCCATTAATAGCTCATTAGGGTCTACTATTGAGTTTTGTAAAATATTTAATTTTGAAAAAGTAATGGCAATTTCTATTTTATTGAGAACATCGTAAATTATTTGAAATAGCATAATTAGCTGGTTTAAGCGGCCCATAGACGGTCAATATTATTGCGCAATAATTGGGTTTGTGCAATATTGAACGTGTGTAGTCAGTACTGAAAGGTTGTGCAATAGATTGTACGAAATCAAAATTTGTTGAAATATATTGCGCAACCTGGAAAATACTGTGCCGTCTGTGGGCAGGATTGTGCAATATCCCGTCAGTCGGTATCAACAAGTGGTAGCCAACGCGTCGTGATGGCGGATAAAAAATTGGATACACACTTATCGAAGTTTACCAAGGACTCCCGGCTCTATGTGATGTTAAATGCAAAGATTATACTAATCGCGTTAAAAAAGCTGAGCAATATGACGTGCTGGTAGAGAAATATCGCGAAAAATACCCCGATGCCGAGAAGCAAGATGTTGTCAAAAAAGTAAATTCTTTGCGGACTAACTTCCGGAAAGAACTCAAGCGAATTCATGATGCTGAAAAGAGTGGTGCAGATGCAGAGGAAGTTGAACCTTCACTATGGTAACTTTGAAGAAATGAGGTTTCTTCAATCTCAAGAAACACTAACCGCTTCAATCAGCACGATGAACATAGCTGAGGACACTGGATCAACGACTCCGGACAGTGACAATGCAATTGAAACCGGCGAAGGCGCAGTAAGTAGTTTATTATATTCACAAGATACACACATACGTACATACATGCATACATATTACAGCAATTATTATACGAGTATAGATAGATTATAACTACATTTCCATCGTATAATTTTTTTTATTTATTTCTAATTTTATGTTCATCATTTATGCTAAATCATTTTTACTGCAATTACATCATAATTATGGTGACACAACTTTTTCACTTTACATTTTTACTATTTCATTTCACTTTTTTAAAAATATAATTTTTAATTGTTGGTAGAGGTAGTTGAGTAGTTTCCATTGCCATGAAACCTGGCCTTCATTGTTGAAGAAATTACAATAGGCATCTCTAACCACCTTAGCACTTATTGAAGTATTTCTGAAGTTAATTGGCGGAAACGGTGTTGTCTCATTGACAACATCCCTCCATGTTCCGCTTGTGACAACGCCGGCCTGCAAATCTTCACTATTTACCAAAATACCAAAGGTATTTTCGACCACACGACGTGCACGACTTAATCGATAGTTGAGACCTTTCCTCTCCAAATTTAATCCTGCTTGAGGGTAGGGTTTCATTAAATTTTCTGTCATTGCATCGATGCGTCTGTTGTTAACACAAACGGTTTTTCAAATTCTGGATATTTTAGTATAGGTGCATTGGTTAATAATCTTTTTAAATGTTCGAATGCTTTTACAAATTCTGGAGAATGATTTACTTTAGCTCCTTTTTTAGGACATTTTGTGAGTGGTTTCGTGATCTTTGCGAAATCTTTCATAAATTTCCTTTAATAGCCTGCTAAGCCTAGGAAAAATTTTATTTCCTTTTATGTTCTTGGAAGTGGACATTTTCTTACAGCCTTTATCGTTTCTGGGTTAGGTTTTATTCCTTTATTTGTGACCTGGTGATCTAAGTATGCTATTTCTCTGTGCAAAAATTCACTTTTTTCTAAATTAGCTTCCCTTAACCTTTCGAAAACTTTCTTCAGTTTGTCTGTATGTTCCTGCAATGATGTGGAAAATATTATAATATCGTCAAGATATATAAAGCATATTTCGTTTTTTAAACCTCGTAATACACTATTCATTATTTTTTGAAATGTCGCGGGGGCATTTTTAGGTCCGAAGGGCATTCTTTTGAATTCATAGTGTCCTATGTCAGTAGAAAATGCTGTTTTCTGTGTATCATTAGGATCCATCTCGACTTGGTGGTATCCGTTGGCTAAGTCTAATGTACTGAAGTATTGGGCTTTTCCTAGCTTATCCAATATGTCATTTATTTGTGGAATGGGAAATTGCTGATTTATCGTTTTTTCATTCCTATAATCAATTACAATTCTCTATTTACGCTGACCTGATACGTCCATTTTTTTTGGTGCTATCCATATTGGACTACTCCATGGTCAAGTTGACTCTTTAATTGTTTCATTTCGTAATATTTCTGTGATTTGTTTCTTTACTTTCGCTTTGGATATGTGAGGGTATCTAAAGGTTTTGGTGAAAAGAGGTGTCTCATCTTTGAATTTAATTTGATGTTTCACTTTGTTGGTAAATGTCAAAGGTGTATTTTTACAATAAAGTATGTCTCTGTAATCGTAACATAGCTTTTTCATTGCGTCATACTCTTCTTGATTATAATGTTCTAATCTTAAATTTTTCAAATTTTGTTTTCTCAGGTTATCGATGTTTAGATTTTCTTCGTAGTTTCCATTTTCTGCAAAATTTAATTCTGTCTCTTCAAATTTTTCTACCAAGAATGGTTCAAATATTGTAATTTTTATTGGATTTTCGCTAGTTACGATCGTTGTTAATGCATGGTGGTTTTCTATCTTCACAATGGGTTCGGGTATTTCTGCTTTTCCAAGTTTTTTATAATTTAAAATTCCTACTCCAGTTTCTTTGTTTACTGGAATTTTCACTACTTGCTGAGTTCTCGGAGAGATAATAATTTCACACGGTTTTTCTTTTCTTGGATTTTTGTTATAATACAAGGGTAAATTTACGTTAATCGATTCTAATCGGGATTCCTTTAAATTTATCTACGCATTTATATGTGTCAAAAAGTCTATGCCTAGTAATCCGTCGTAATTTGGGGAAAAATCGATCAAGTAAAATTTATGGTAATCTGAGCAATTAAAAGAGGAAAATATCGGAATATTCACTATTTCATTGTGACTTGAAATTGCGTGAGCTGTTTTTACGGTAAATATCTCATTTTCGATAAAATCTGAAAATATTTCGTACGCTAGTTCTGGTCTTATAAAACTTTTTCCGCTACCTGTATCTGTTAGAAAGTACGCGTCTAGTTCAGGTAGGTATATTATAAGTAATTGATTATCATGTTCAATATTATCAACTCATCTGTGTTAATTATTGGCTTAAAGGAAAATTTTCATCCTATTAGGCGTTAAGAAGTTCATTCTCATATTGGATTCTCCAATCGTTTTCATTTTGTTGAGTTTCGGTGTAGTAATCATTATTATATTCATTTGGATCAAAATCAATAGATTCCGGATTATTTAGGTCAAAATCTATGGGTATATATGGTATAATTCCTCGGCAAGGAATTTTCTTTGGGGTTGATTTCTATGCAAAATTGCATTCCCGGACGATGTATCCATAGGTTGGGGGTTATTTGCCCTTTTTATAGAAGATGTCGCTGGTCTTTTTTACTCCGCGGTATGGAAATTGTTATTTTGTCTCTGCGAGAAATTATTTATATTCTGCCTTGGCGGGTATACGGGGTAATTTGGCCTATTCATACGATTTTGGGGATTTTGAAAATTTTGAGGTCTTTGAACATTTCTTTGTGGATTATACCGGAATTGACCTAATCCTAGAAATTGGTATGGGTTATTATTAGGTCTGTTCACGTGTGGAACATTCGGGTTTCTTAAATTCTGACTTATCGGGGTATTCTGAATTGTTAGGGCATTTTGGTTTATTCTATTTATCAAATTTCCTCGATTTTTATATTGGATAAAGTTTTCTTCCTCTTGAGCAAAGTTCATTGCTTGTTTGAGGGATACGGGATTCTTTAGTCTAACTACCACCTGCATATTATACGGTAGATTGTTATTATAGACTTTTAAAATTAAATTACTATATTCTTGAATTCTGAGAATTTGGATGTTTCGCGCCACGTTTTCCATATTGATTTTTGCGAATAATAGACTACGAGCGTCTTGTAGCCTGATCCCAAATTGTTGTATGGTTTTGTTTTTTTCTATCTTAAACGTTATAATATCTTGTACAAACAATCAATCGAACGCCTATCTGAGAAAGTTTCAATTACAGCATTTTTAACTAAATCCCAAGTATTGAGTTCTACGCGGGAGGCAATCAAATCTGCTGCTCTTCCGTTTAATTTTGATAGAATGATGTCAAATAGACATACGTTAATTGGAGCATTTGGGTCTTC
Organism: Pachyrhynchus sulphureomaculatus; assembly: GCA_019049505.1. Taxonomy (NCBI): domain Eukaryota; kingdom Metazoa; phylum Arthropoda; class Insecta; order Coleoptera; family Curculionidae; genus Pachyrhynchus; species Pachyrhynchus sulphureomaculatus. The sequence continues at coordinate 51,583,857 of CM032448.1, forward strand.
TCGATTTATATGGTTAGATAGAAAATTATCGCACGCGTTTATGAATCTAGTAATTAATTATTTCCGTCGAATTGAGGGATGTTAACAACTTGGTATTTTATTAAATTGTAGTTTGGAATTGTCATTTTCGAGAAAAATAAGTCTCAAAAAGAAAAATCAAAATATAAAATATATAAAATAAAAGTTATGCCTTAAAACTAAAATTGTCTTAAAACTAAAAGTTGTGTGAATTTTTGAATTTTCACTGCGTGAATTTTCAAAATTTCCTGCCTTCGGAAAAAAAAAGAAATCTTTTTGTTTTGAGATTCTCTCTGCGTGAGTTTTTGAAATCTGCTTTATTTGATTTACTGAGTGAATGAAAAAATTGTTTGACTTACTGCTTGAGTGAAAAAGAAAAAAAAAATTGTTGGTTGCTGGTTGATTCTGAAATTTGTCAATTGAACTTTCACTTATAGTAAGAGGATTTGCTGTTTCATCCCTTGCTGTTCGCGTGTTTCTTAGATTTCTTCTTTGTTCTGTTTCTTCCTGTTTCTGTTGCTTCTTTGTTTCTTGTTTGTTGCCTCTTCCAAAAGGACAAACTGCTTTTGTTCTTCCCTGGATTCTTTCCATGACTCTTGAGCGATTTTGTCTCGTCGAGCACTACTAGGAACTCGCTACCCTGGCCTGGAGGGCTGAGATCTGTCCATTTTTTTTTGTTTTCCGTTCCTTTTCGTAAATTATTGAAACGAACCGGAGTCTTTGCACGATGCAACACCAGTTGAACAGCACCAGTTAAAACTTTCGTTTGGATTTTTATGCTCGATGCATTTCCGTTGGAAAATTATGAACGGATTGCGTTGAATTTTCGTTGGGGCTCCGTCGAAAAGATCCTACCGACTGCGCCAGTTAAATTCTTGTTGGGAGAATTCAACTTTAAAAAAAAACACTTTCGTTTCTTTTAAAAATTTGTTTGTTCTTTTTGAACAGAAAAACTTTATTCAGACGAAGATCTAACCACACTCTCGTTCTGCACTGGTTCTTACATATATTTATAAACTTCATTATGTTTATTAAGCAGAACGATATCTTCAGATTGAGGAAATCTTAATAAGTGTTTTTTATGCAATTAAGCACATTGCTAGAATGTAACTCACTGTATTTTTCTAATTAATTTTTCATTTCCATCATTTGATTTGAATGGCAATATTAATTTATTTTTAAGTGAAAGATTTTTGTTGCCTCTTGTTCATTTTCTTTAGTACATAGTTATTTTTTGTTTCTGTTGAGAAAAATTGCGTTCAAAAAACTCAACTTGATGTTATCAGGTACTTGTGCAGTGCCATTGGCCTTGTTATATTTTATTTACAGTTCATTCGCTCTCTCTCTCTCCCTCTTAGCATCCTTTCATTCACTTTTTCATTCTTCTAACGCTATACTTGTATATATGTCTATGCTAATTTAAAATTTGTTGGTTTGTAAATGCATCACTTTACTTCACTGTACTGCCGTGTTCTATTTTGTTATTTACAGTTGTTGTAAGGTTTGGTAATTAGTTTATAATGTCTATAACCAAACTATATTTTATCACAGATTTAGTCTACTATAGTATAGTATAGTGTACGTTTATTTATTTGCATTTTGTTTCTTTATTGCAGTGTGCCTTCGCTGCTTCCCATGGAATTTTTCTGTGGAATGCGGGCAGCGTCGAGCGCTGCCCAAAAAATAAATAAATAAATAACCGATCAAGTGCAACTTGGACTTGCGCAATTAGTGTTCCGTACGTTGATTGCTTTTAAAATAAAAATTTTTGTTACGGAGGTATAAAATGATCAACGACTTTACAAAACACATCCCAAATGAGTTTTCAACAAAGTTTTTTTTCCGATCTTTACTGAAACTGATGACCTTTAAATTTTTGTTTTTGTCGTAATTTTCATTCAATCTACACCCTGTGGAAAATATGCCACAATTTTTTTAAAATTTTGTGGTTAGTACTTTTTGAGATAAGGGGGGCAACGATTTTTCGACTCGACTCGACTCAATGACCTAGTAAAATTTTTTTTTCACTTCCGATTTCACCCCTCAAAACTCCTTATGTCAACATTCAACTTTCTATGTCAAATAATTTCGGAGAAAATCGGGTTTGATAGACAGACAGACGGACGAACGAACAGACGGACAGACACTGAAGTGATCTTAAGTGTTCCTTATGGAACATAAGCAAAATTTGCGTATATCAATTGGACTAGTATTTTATTTATTCGTCCGGATCCTCGAGATAATTGGCATCTAGCATAAAGCGGTCCCGCTATTATTATCGAGGGTGGTTTTTGGTCCTTAATTTTGAGAGTAGCGTCAGGTAGGTTTCTTATGTTATCTTGTCTTTTTGTTGATTTACGTTTGATTGATTAGGTGTTCTTTTGTAGTTGTTTGTATAATTGTTGTTTCGTCTTCTTCCATGACTTTATTGTCTGTGTCGGCATCATGTTCCAAGGGTTGGAATCTACAAATACCTTTTATCTGGAAAAACTGTTTGAGAAATTAAAAGTTCTAATATATTTTACACTATATCTGCAACCTTGTCTAATAAGTAAATTCTAAAATATGTTCCAATTTACCTCAACATCCATTTTTTTTAAAAATAAAGATTTTTATTAGTAGTAGACAAATGAAACTACAAAGATTACATTTACCATATTAAACCATAGGTTCTACAATGACTTTCAAAATTCTGAGGGGCGTTCTGAATTACAGCTTGTTCTGACCTACCCCAAATTATCCTATAACTTTAAACAAATGACCTAGATAACATTAGCAGGTTTGGAAAAACACATATTTTCTTTTTAAACATTACCATCATAATATTTTTCAGTGAAGTGTAATTTAGCAACACTAGTCGGAAACAGATGCAGGTGAACTTATTCAATGCGGCTTGAAAAAGGCCCAAACGTAAGAAAATAAATAAGATATAAGACAATATCAGGTGTACACATTCATTCGATGATTTTGAAATAAATATTTCAAAAGTCTGTTCCAAATTTAAACTATTTCCCGTAACGATCATGTTTAGATGTATCAATCCTTAAAAGGAACAATCATCACTTTACGCAATGCTGTTACTCACATAACCACCAAATACAGCCTCGAAAGCGATGTTGTTCGGCAAGCATGAATTGACTTAAAAAGCAGCCAAGTGCAAGTCGTACTTGCGCAGTTAGTATTTTGTACGGTGATTACTTTAAAATAAAATAAAATCCTTGCCTAGGCTAAGTTAATTAGGTCCTTAAGATCCAATTTGTATTTTTATGTTTTTACTTAGTCAATAATATATAGTTATAGGATCTTAGTTATCTAATAGCCAATAATTCAATATAGCTCAATCTAGAATCTAGTAATAAAAATGTAAAACAAATATTTCCTACCTTAATATTTGTTTAATTAAAAACAAATAAAATAAAATGATATTGTCTCGCTACAGAAGCAACATGCGAGCAGTAACGTACTGAAAAGTATATTATAACAAAACCTCCATCAAATAGGCATGATGAAAAACTATTTTACGATGATCTTACAGAACTACTATTTCCAAAAAAAATGTATATTTCTGGAAAAATTATAGGTTTCCTGGCATAAAATTGCCCTTTTTTAAACTAATTTTGAATTTCACGCCAAAACGCTCGAGGGTGTCATGGTGTCTGCTCGTGACGTCATGCCTTTGTAAACTCCATGTCAACAACAGTGAAGTACACAGTGTCTATACAATAATTTTGTTATTTTGTTTGTTTAAAATAAATTCTAAAGTATATAAGTAGTGTGCGATTTCTCAGTGTAAAAACACATCGATAAAAACTCCTAACAAGTTATTTGTTCACGTTCCAAACAAGAAAACAAATAAGTGGCTAACTCTTGCCTGGCGAGACTCAGCAATTATTTCTCCAAATTCTTCAATTTATTTCCGTGAAGACCATTTTGATGTAAGTTTTAACTTAATATTTTATTATTATAAATGACGTGTGTCGTAATAATCTTGTTTGAGAAATTGTTAATTATCTAAATAATACCTTTAGATAGTCAAATCACTATTAAGGTTAGGTTTTATTACTTTAATGTTATCATCCACTACTGTTTATTTAATGGATACTTTATTCTTATTCGAGTTGCCAAATGATATGGAGAATTACATTCAGTGTGATGGGTTCAGTGTCACAAGTGCATCTGTAACCAGGATGCATTCCCACAAGATTTGAGTACCAATCTGATCGAAGAAAACGAACATCTAACACTATAGAACGACCATATATTCTTAAGAAAGAAAGAAGGATGGTAGTTGAAGAAAGTGAAAAAGATTTAGAAGAAAGAAGTACAGTTACAAAACAGTTAGAACCTGAAGAGACTGGAAGTTCAGGTACTTATTTCTTTTTTCAAGCAAAACTAAAGTGAATATTTTCATGTTTATTTTGTTACTTTACACAATAAATAAAACATTAAACTACTTACATGTTTATTTAATTAGTTCTGATTGAAAACAAGGTAGCTGTCTGTTATTGCACCTACTATTTTGGAATTATTAAGATTCTGTTGCCAGGAAATAAAGAACTACAATGTGTACTTTTACATGTGACCTATTGTATAGACAGATGCAAAAGGAAGTGCTGCGATAGTACTTAAATTTATGAAAGTTTATTAAGTATTTATTAATTTTTTCAGGTTTGTGCACAATCGAAGATCTACAAGAAGTACATAAAACAGCTGAGAAATCAATACAAGTACATATGACACACAAATTCAGAAGTAAAAACCCATCCAACAGAAATTAAATCAGTAAGCCAGGTGACATCGCCCTTGAGACCTACTCTCCAATCTGTTTCTACATCTCCATTTAAAGTAAAAAGGTGTGTTACTACTAAAACAGAGATATCCAGCCTAAACAAAGCTTCAAGGAAAAAATTTACCATAGAGAATAAATCTGATATGTGATATTTCTTATACATCATTTGTAACTCACCGAGAATCATCACCATCAACACTATCTCTCCAAATGAAATGTACTTCAGACTGCAGTGAGTTAATTGAAAATGATAAAAAAAAAACAGGAAGCATTAGAAATTATGAAATATACATTGATTAAAATTATGAACAAGCCACATTTTTACATTGGTGTTCCTAACAGCTGTTACTACTTAATAGATATATTTGAAGAACAGACAAGTATTCCTGCTAACCCCCATTCTATTGTGTTTAAAAAAAAATTAGAGACTTCGCTGATGAATTTTCCATTAATCCCACACACGCACGCAAAATATTTTTAAAAAATATACCTATATTAGCCAGTGTTATGCGTCCTTTTATTGTCAAACTGGATAAAGAAATCACAAAAAGTAATTTACCCATAGCTTTCAGACATAAATATCAACATGTAAGTTGTATCATAAATTGCTTAGAAATTGAGGTGCAAAAACCTTCAAAGGCTGTGAATCAAGCTCTGTCATGGTCGGACTACAAAAAAAGCTAACATCGTCAAGCATCTTGTATCTTGTACACCAAATGGTTTAGTGAATTATATTTCACCAGAGTATGGAGGCCGAATAACAGATACATGTTTGGTTGAAGCATGTGATTTTTTGAAGTGTTTTGCAACCAGGTATATGTGTGATGCCTGACGGAGGATTCAAACATGTAAACTCATATTTACGTAAGGAGGGGGTAAAACTTGTGCGACCCCCAAGTGTTGCTACTGGAGCCAAACTATCCAAGAATGAAACAAGGGAAACCAAACTAATTGCCATTTTAATAATACACATAGAGAGAGTAATTCGATGCTTACGAGAATTTAGCATGTCACATGCCACATGCATGTGTTAATCATAATTTAGTTAAAGTACTTGATGATGTTGTTACCATTGCCTGCGGTTTAATTAATTTGCAAGATGCTCTCATTAAATAAAACTACCAAATTACTTTATGCTTTTTATTTACTAATTCAATTAAATTAAAATTATCTTTATTCATAGGTAAATAATATTTACACTTGAATTCGTCAAGATAATATTAGGCAAAAATATAAAAGTACTTAAGATTACCACTCGTTCGTAAGATTGATTCCCCTGAGAAGAACGAGCAAGAAAGTCAAAGGGTTGCTCTTTTTCAAAAACATTGTGTTACAAATACTAATTACACAGCCTCACAAAAAAAAAGTGGGGTATACTTTTGATGCGATATATCAGATCCGTAGTATTTTTGCCCGCTGATCACGAATCTGACGTCAGAATATCGCCATCACATCTCAATTTTTTTCTAACCTCAAAAAATAGGTAAAAATTAGTAAAAATTAAGAAAAATATACTCCTAAAAAATTGATTCAAGCTTTTTCATGAATCCAAAGATGTATTAATATGTATTCGGACACGCTAAGCTAATATTCATCGGTTGGATTGAGCCATACAGTTCTGTTTTCTTTCTAACCTCAATAAATCAGACAGATATAGTGCTTCTCGAATGCAAAAACGAATTCAAATTAAAATTCAACCGATCCTTACCAAATTTGGTACACGGGGATTTTTTGGATCGCTGATCACGAATCTGAGGTTGGATTTGCAAAATTCAAGATGGCAGATGTTTTCGCGCCATTTTGAACGCCGAGAAAATTCATCGGTCGATTTTTATTCTTCTACCGGCATCCAGGGCACCTCCACGTGGTGACGGTGGGCAACGGTGTTACTCCACTAGTCGGCAGAGTCCCTGGATAACGGCTTAGATGCCGTCATGGCAGGTAGAAGAAAGAGAATTACGATGCAGGGACTCGGAAACCCAGTATCGGCGGTTGGTCAGGGTGCGAAAGCGGGCCCGCAGCCGTCGTCATCCAGCGACCGTAGCTCTTCATGTGTGGGTGACTTGGCTCATGTAGAGTATAAAGCTACAAGAAAACGGTCTCACGGTACAAGGACTTTTCATAAGTGCGATAAAAACCGTGATTCATTTTGTTATATTTGCTGTCAACACGTATTGAGTAAAATGGGGTCACCGATAACGGATAAGATTAAAACCTTATATAAGGATTGTTTTAACATTGAAATACAGCACCAGGATACAGATTGGGTTCCCCACATCATTTGCAGTTCTTGCAAAATAATGTTGTACATCAATAAGAAGGCGATTAAATATTCCAGACCAGCAATATGGAATAGACCATACAGTGAAAATGATTGCTACTTTTGTATGAATGTTGTATATAGGCATAACCGAAAAAATAAAAGCACTATTACTTATAACGATGTTTCGACAGTAACAATACCAACTAAACTAATTCCGCCTCCTGAACCACTTGATGCTGATGTTATGGAAACAAATGATTTCACCTTATCAGTTCATGCCGAAAACATTGAGACTGTCGAAAAAGATTCAAACACTGTTACTAATGAATGTTCTAGTGACAACCTATCATATAGTAGTGACACGGATAAAGAATTTCTACCATACAACCGTAAACCAGAACCAATACTCGTATCACAGTCAGAACTTAGTGATCTAGTCAGAGATTTAGGCTTATCCAAAGATGGTTCAGAGCATCTTGCTTCCTTTTTAAAGAAAAGACATTTACTTAAGCCAGAAGCTACGATTTCTTATTATAGAAACAGAGATGAAGAATTTCGAAAATATTTCACAATGGACGAGGAATTGCCACTTTCATATTGTACCGATGTAAAAGGTCTAATGGATGAATTTCAAAATAACTCATACGATCCTGAAGAATGGAGACTGTTCATTGATTCTTCTAAACGGAGCATTAAGGCAGTTTTGCTGCATAATACCAACGTTTACGCTCCCATTCCGATTGCTCATTCCACAGTTATGGAAGAGCAATATGAAAAAATGAAGCAGCTTTTGATAAAAATAAAATATGCTGATTATAACTGGAAAATTTGTGGAGATCTGAAAATTGTAACAATATTGCTTAGCCAACAGTCAGGGTTTACACTTTATCCCTGTTATAAATGTCTGTGGAATAGCAGAGACAGGGAACGTCATTATAAGAAAAAAATTTGGCCAACAAGAGAATCGTTCACTCCTGGTGAAAATAATGTATTGTTTCCACCATTGGTAGATCCAGGAAAAGTTCTTATTCCCCCGCTTCACATTAAGCTTGGACTTATGAAGCAATTCACGAAAGCATTAGATACAAATATTTGCATAAAAAATTTCAGAAATTTTCTGAAGCTAAAATTAAGGCAGGCGTATTTGACGGGCCACAAATAAGAAAATTGTTTCAAGATTCATTATTTGTTACTAAAATGAATAAAGTTGAAAAAGCTGCTTGGCTTAGTTTTAAAGAAGTCGCAACAAACTTTTTGGGAAATAATAAAAGTCCTAAGTACAAAGAAATAGTCGAGAAAATGGTAAAAAATTTTCAAACATTAGGTTGCTTAATGAATCTAAAATTACATTTCCTGGACTCCCACATCGATGATTTCCCAGATAATCTTGGTGACTACAGTGAGGAGCAAGGGGAACGTTTTCACCAAGATCTGAAAATCATAGAAAATCGGTATCAAGGTCGATGGGATGACCATATGCTAGCGGACTATTGCTGGTCGCTAAAAAGAGAAACAAGTCCTCAAAAGCGTTTGGGCAGAAAGCCTTTGAATAGGTCATTCGCGGAAAAAAGAACAAGATACAGCCAAAAAAAGGAAAGTTAGGCGCGGGTCTAACCTTCGCAATTCTAGGGCTTAAGGGTCTACTATTTGAGAGTATATGGTTTAAAAGTCCTGGTTTTGAGTTTACTGGGTCTCATTTTTAAAGTTACAGGGTTATTGAGGTCTATTTTTTGAGGTTACAGGGTGTGGGAGTCTAAGGTTTCAGGGTTTCGGGGTTTAAGAGTATCAGGTTTGAGGATTCCCCAACTGTATACCAAATTTGGTAGGAATCGGTTGGTTTTCAAAAATTTTGTCCGCCATCTTGGATCCGCCATTTGAATTTTGCAAATCCGACCTCAGATTCATGATCAGCAACCCAAAAAACCCCCGTGTACCAAATTTGGTAAGAATCGGTTGAATTTTAATTTGAATTTGTTTTTGCATTCGAGAAGCACTATATCTGTCTGATTTATTGAGGTTAGAAAGAAAACAGAACTGTATGGCTTAATCCAACCGATGAATATTAGCTTAGCGTGTCCGAATACATATTAATACATCTTTGGATTCATGAAAAAGCTTGAATCAATTTTTTAGGAGTATATTTTTCTTAATTTTTACTAATTTTTACCAATTTTTTGAGGTTAGAAAAAATTGAGATGTGATGGCGATATTCTGACGTCAGATTCGTGATCAGCGGGCAAAAATACTACGGATCTGATATATCGCATCAAAAGTATACCCCACTTTTTTTTGTGGGGCTGTGTTATCAGTTATATTAACCTATACAATAAAAATTTTCAATGAAAATTAAACTATATTTTATAAATTACGAGGACATGAATGAGCTAATACAAGCAATATAATGAACAAACCGACTGAATTTCTATTTTAAATAAACTAGTAAAACACATCAAAGTAAGAAATAATTTAGTAGACAAGAGCATGCCGATCCTCACAGGCGACACCAGCTCACCAGTAAGACGAAGAGTCAGCCACCGCACACCTAGCACACATTATAGGAAGAAATACGACCTGGCCCTTGACGCCACCACAAGCAAGGATTTAAAGAGAGCATGCTCTGCTTAAGTCTATATTTCTGAAATTATAAGATATTTAATGTTTTACAGAATTCAGTCCAGGTTGTTCACGTATGTAACATGTGTCACCTAGTTATTTACTACTTTATATCATGCTTAAATAACAAAAGCGTCCAGCCCAATGCTCCCTCAAGAGTAAAACTCATAACTAGATACTCCAAATGTACTAATATATCATTACACAATATTCATTTATTTTTTTGTATATTAGCTTTCCATAATGACACTAAAACTTTTAGAAAATCAGACAGATATTTCCCATTAAATGTTACACATGTAATTTCTATATTCTTGTTTGTGCTGTAGTTTCAATCGGCAATACAAAAGTAACCCTTTTGAAGTCCAGTCAAATACATCTGTATCTGCATTTACGAATTACATTTCTGTGTAGGTTTATCATTTTTAATATAATTTTGATAGACGTTTGTACTCATGGGAAACTTGATTCAATAAAGGCATCTTCACATATCCCATCGGGGATCTTGCTAGCATTGGGTAGTTTTTTAGACAGCATCAGACCACACTTCTTAATTTTTTTTGTTCAGTTTAATACTAAGAGTTTTCCGCACTTCATCTTCTAATATTCTACCACGTTTCATAGCTCCTCCCATAATTAATGATATAAGTGTTCCATCATTTGTTTTACATCGATTAAATTCAAATGCTTGGGATGCTGTAATTCTGCCATACCTTAATTCATACCAAAGACTACTTTGGTGCTGTTCTCTGGTCTCTTTTTCAGTTTTAAAAATGCATGTGCATCATTCAGAACGATCCTCTCCAAAAATGTTTCACAGGATTTATCTTTATATTTCAGCACAAGTTGATGCATAGATACACTTTCTGTATCATCACAAATATACCTCGGTTGATATTTCATTATTTTACAGTTGTTCAGTTTTCTTTTTCTTCCCATTTCCAAAAACTTTTCAAGAACTCTACTATTTGATAGCAAACTAGGCTTACCATTTGATAATTGCTTTACCGTTATGTATTTTAGGCTAGTTTTAAACCTAGACAGTTTGAATTTCATCCAGTAACATTCCACTGAAGTACAGTATGGTCTTTACTCCTACGATGAACCCATATGAGGAATGCTATGGCGTGCTTGCAGCCCCCTTGAGAGGTAACACAGTCATGGCATTGAACAGAAATAACTGCTTCTTCTTCTTCTTCTTCATTGACTATTAACGTAACTGCATATAACTTTGCATGGACCTTATGTTCTGGGCAAATTTTACCTTTCACTATTTCACACTTATTCATCTCGTTTAAGCTGTACATAGCTTACAGCGACATCGCCATACGATGGAAGTGAGGACCTAAAATAAATAAAATCGATTAGTATGTACTTACTCATACAACATACCAACATTTTCATAAAAATCATAACCTAACCTAAAACTAATAAAACCAGGACGTAAAAATAAAGTGCAGTTTTTATGGGTTTTTTAGTTTTAAATTGTGGTTTTAATACATTACATATATACTTACATAGAAATTCTGATATTTCTAATTTCTTCTGAGCAAAAGTTTTTGTTTGACGTAAGGAACTCTCCAAGCATCAACAAATCAATTCTACGTAAATTAAAGCTATTTGCCTTGATAAATCCGTCTTCCATCGCTAACGTTTCTTAGATCTAGTTTTTATAACACAAAACTAAGCAACTCAATAGTTCAAAAACCACAAATTAAATGATAAACAGTGCAGAGATTATCGTTAACACAAGAGAAGTTCGACCGAAATAATGTTTACTTAGGCGTGAAGTCATTCACTCTGATTGATATTCCACATAACATGCATTTTGCATTTTTATTTTAACAAAAATAATATTAATTTCACTTTTAATATAAAAATATGAACATTTTTTAGAAACTTCTTAATCTATTTTATTATTTAAAGTTATAATTTCAGGGATTCATTGTTACTGTCAGCACGCCTATTGTCAAGTCACATAGTTTACAATTGAAAATAATAAACAAATAATAAAATTGTTAGATTTCTCTGTTAATGCCTTATATGTTTCACTATTTTGTAATATATATTTATGCTTGAAATTTGTCATTATCCCAAACAGACTAGAAAAAATTCTCACAATACGATTGAAACCACAATATTTAACAACTCTACTCCTTTCCCCTATCCACACTAAAAATGATGATAAAATGTTTCGATTTCACTTCTCTAAGAATCCTAAAAAAAGACCTATGCTTAAAATTGGACTCCCATTTTAAACCAAAATTCTAGAAAAATCCTTGTAATACTATAGAAACTATACAATATTTAAGGCACTCTACCTTCTTTCCCCTCTACAAATTGAATGTAATGAAAAAATAACTCGATTTTCAAATTCTTCGACTCTAAGAACCCCTCTAACCTACTTCTTTATCTTTTATCTTTTTACATATTTTTCTACAAATAAATAAACATAAAGTTTGTTTATTATTATAACAAAAAAAACGGGAAAATCTATACAATTAAAAATCAACTAAGAACAGATTATCTAAACCAGTGGTTCACATCCTTTTTTAATTGCGTCCATTTTTAGATTTTTAAAAAATATATGCGACCCCCCTTTCCTATCCGCCATATTTGATCAATAAAACAAAAAATAAAGGGTTTGAAAAATATATTATCGATTCAAATATTAATTCAATTGTTAATTCAATTTTTATTTCAATTATTAATTTAATGGTTAATTAAAATGTTAACTTAATTGTTAATGCAATTATTAATACAATTAATAATTCAATTATTAATTCAATTAATTACTCAATTGTTAATTTAATTGTTGATTCAAATGTTAATTCAGTAGTTTATTCAATTGTCAATACAATTATTAGTTCAATTATTAATTCAGTTGTTAATTCGAATAATATTTCAAATATTATTTCATTAATTAATTCATCACTTAACAGTAATATTTTTTATAAGTATGAATTTATAACTATAAATTATTAAGTATTAATGATTAATGTGATGATTGAGTTTGCATCTGCTTGACAAGTGTTATAAGTCTTGGTTGAGTTTTTGTCAAGGTCAGTCTCATGTCATCTTGAACATCGAACTTATTCCTGGCTTTTGTGAAGAAGAATTGAAAATCCACTTTCGCAGATGTAAGTAGAAGCAAATGGCACTAGTATTCGAGAAAAAAGCTTGGAAACTTTAGGATACGAATAACGTATAGCCCACCAAAATCGAGGTAACGATTTTTCCTGAAATAAATCACACAGCAATAAATCATTTCGCAGCTCCAAAAATTCATCCTGCATTTCATCGAGAATGTCGGTAACATCCAAAGATACATGAAATGGGTTTCGTACTAATGCAGGTTCTTGTTCAGAGAACTCTAGAAAATAACATTGTATTTCAGATTCAGGGCTTGAAGGTGGTTATTAATTTTCTCTCGTAGATTATCTGCAATTTCCGTCTCTGATTCTTCAGTCTTAATGTAAAGGTGTTCAAACATGGTAAAGTTTCCATGATTTACTTTACGGCACCAGTTTTGCAGGTTTAATACGAACGGCTGGATATTATCTTTGAAGTGAATAATGTGCATTTTCTTATCCTACAGTTTCAAATTTAGCTTGTTTAGCTGATCTAAGAAAGTAGATAAATAAGCTACCTTTGGATCCAGGTTTCATCATTAAAGTGTGTCATAAACTCATGTTTTCCTTTCATTTCTAAGAACTGTTTTATTTCGTTTTTCAATTCCAGACTCGGCCAACAACATTTCCTTTTGATAATCAACGAACAGCAGTGTAGAAAAGAAGAACTTCGTGATCAGAGTTCATGTTTTTACATTGTTCCTTGAACAGACGAATATTGAGAACACTATATTTTATATAACTGACAATTGTCACCAAAGAGTCGAGCACTTCTTGCAAAGGCTGTGGAAGAATCTTGGTAGCAACGGCAAATCGGTGAATCATGCAGTGTAGTCCCTTTGCTTGGGATGCAAGCTCTTTAATTTTTAACTGAAAGCCGGACCTCGATCCAAGCATGGTTGATGCTCCATAGGTACATACTCCACACAAGTTCTTCCATTGTAAGTCTCTCAAAGAATGAACTTATCGTTTTCATGACGTCTTCCCCTTTCGTAGTAGTTTTTAGTACTTTACACAACAGAAACTCTTCTTTGATGTGGCCAAGTAAATACATCTCACGAAAACGAGTAACTGGGAACATGAACTAACATCGATAGAGTCGTCAAGTTGAAAAGAAAAGACAGGAGATAAAATTTGTTCCATCACGTCTTTGGACATGTCTGAAACCCATCTCTGAATTGTGTTGTTGGACAAGGATATATCAAGCATTTTAATCTCACACGCTTCTCCAAGAATTAGCGACTTTAATAAACAGGGTTCAATGAGGATTTCTGCAATTGTATGGGGTTTTTAATTTTTTGCAATTTCCAGAGCAATTTCATGTGATGCCTGAACTACAGCTTAGCTTTGTTGTTGAAACGTCCCAATAAAATCCACCTTTTGTTTTTTCAAGGCAGCCTCCTGTCGTTTAAAAAAGTCCAAGTCTTTTGTAATATGCTCGGAATGTTTTGTTTCTAAGTGACGTTTGAGCTTTGAGGATTTCATAGATTCAGCACTAGGAACAGCATTGCATAAAACACACTGTGGCTTCTCTATGCCGTTATTAATAACAGTTGAAAATCACAATTTTAAATAATTCTCCAAATATTTTCTTTTTTTCCCCATGACTTTGATATCTGGAAAATAAAATACTTGAAAATAATTTCAAAAAATGTTTAAAAATTTTGAATTAACATTATTTAATATTTTTTGCTTACCAAAACGGTAAAAAATAGAAGAGTCTGACGGGCTATCCTAGTAATGTTTTTAGGATCAAATAAGATACTAACTAACAACGAACTATTCATATACAAACGACAAAAAGAACACTGTAACGATTTAACGCTAGCTAATAAGTTTACTGAGCGCGAGAATTCATCTGTACCCTTATATTTATATTCGAAAGTTTAAACTCGCGGCTGAATAACCGAAGATTGTCCCCTACGGCTCTGCTCTGCTAATATATCAGTTAAGAGTACTTTCCCGATTATTCTCATCTCGATGGAACGTAAAGCTGTCCGTCTCGAAACTTCTCTCTTTCACACGTTTCTTCGAGAGGCAACGGAATGTCGCGATCGCTGCGAACTACCCTCAAATTTAATTTTGGTTTTTAAAATTGATAACCGGCGCCCCCTTCCAAAAAAAGGTAAGGCGACCAATCAGTTGGGAATCAACGATCTAAACGAAGAACAGATACTACGTATATATTCGCTAGCGTCTTTTGTCTTGAAGCTGTCAATTTAACCAATGAAATAAAACATTTCATAGAAGTGAATAACACTCTTTTAGTATTTACCAAATCTTACAGGTACCTGCAAGTACATAAAGAGGAGGTAATAACACAAATTAACACAATGTTGAACAAAGGTGTCATTCGCTCTTCGATTTCATCCTGGTTTTGTTCAATATGCAAATGAAAGTGGAAGTGTCCAGTTTCTGGATACTTCTGGTAAACAAAAATGGTGTCTAGACATTTATCACTGTAACTTTAACGGTAGACGATCGCTATCCGTTACCCAATATTTCTAATCTTTTCGATTAGATAGAATAATACGAGTATTTTACGACCGTTGATCTTACATCTGGATTTAAAATCGATCAAAAAGACAATAAAAAAAACAACTCGCTGAAAAACGGATATTATGAATTCGTCCAAATGCTCTTTGGTACCAAAAATGCCCCGTCTATATTCTAGCGTGTTACGGATAAACTTCGTCTTTGAATTCAAAATGAACTCCAATTTTTGAGAATAAACGTAGAATACCTTGGTCACCTTATCACTTCAGAAGGCGTTAAATGTAATTCATTCAGGGTTCAATGCATTGTTAATTTCCTGGAATCCAAAAAATCCAAAGATACTCAATCTTTTTAGACGATTTATCCCAAACTGTGCCAAAATATCGAAAATCGTCTATTCAAAAAAGATACCCTTTTTTTATCTTGGGTTCAAGTGTAAGTGATCTTTAGAAGAACTAAAGAAGACCCTTGTCTCTAACTCAATTCTTATTTACCTGAATTTTTAAGAGCCCTTCCTGCTAACATTAAAGGCTAAACAGCTATTTAGGTTTGGTCAAAATAAAAACAGAAAGTCAAATAGGTTTTTCTCTTAACTTTTCCGAAATAGTAAACGATTTGCTTGTGAGACATTTTTTTAGTCTTTAAGTGAAAAAGCGTATTAGTTTTATCTAACTTAAATCGGTACCTTATTGTTGACGTGTTATATCATTACTACTATTTAAGTATTTTAATTTAACTTCAATTGCGTTGTGTGCAGTGTACATCCATACGAAATAAATAAATGTACCTTAAATGTGCAATCGTCGATCCCCATATAAAATATCCTAAGTTGTCAATGACATATTTATAACTAAATAACTGTACCGAATGATATAATCTATCACACTTGCTGATGACACTTTCTACAAATTTACACACACATCTTTAAAAAAATCTGTTATAACATTGATCTTTACCTCGCAGTACTCACAACATATTGCAAAATTTGTAAAAATTCACTGACAAAAAAGCAAATAAACTAAACCTGAATTTGAAGTTTCGCTAGAAAGCGGCCATTTGCGGCAAAAACCCTTTGTCGGTTTTAGAAGAATAAAATAATAAAAATATTTTAATATTTTTTTATTAAATTTATTTCAGAAAAGCCGACTCAAATTTCAACCTTACGTCTGACTAATAATTTTTGATATTGGGGAGTTCTAGGGCTGACCAGTGGCGGCGTAAAAAAAATATTCATGACATCATTTCTTGAGGGTCAATTTTTTCCTTTTTTATTGAGATCCGCTATTTAGGGTGAATTTTCTGCAATCGGCCTTGGTACAAGGATCCTCCAGTTTCAATATATGCAGTGAATTCCATAATACTCGGTATATATATATACATATATATATATATATATATATATATATATATATATATATATATATATATATATATATATATATATATATATATATATAATAATTCGTTCGTCTAGCGTCAGCTAACTGTTAGCTTCGACCGGCAGCAACAGCAAGATCGCAGTATATAGTAGCAGCAGCAAGAGCACTTAAAAATACCAAATGAGATTTTGGCGAAACGTCATACAAATTCAATGTTAGACGAACGGATTGAAACCCGGAATTTTAGTGTATCATTAGGCTACCTCTCTTTGAAATAAAAGATATAAAAATTTAGCAGATTACATGTGTTAAAATTTTTCCTTATAAAAAAATAACGAAATATAAAATTGAGGAATTATTTTAAAAGATAACGATTTTTATAATATTTTTTTTATTAAATTTGTTTAGGGTACATTTTTTCCTTTATTCTGAGAAGAGCTATTTTTTATTTAACTAATGGTAAACGATTTTCTTGTAAGAAAAGCAAGATTTTTTAGTCTTAAGTGAAAAAACGTATTAGTTTTATCTACCTTAAATCAGCCCATTTTGTTGACATATTGTATCATTATTCCTATTTTTGTATTATTCATTTAGGTAATTCAACTTCAAGTGTGTTGTGTGCAATGTACATCCATACGAAATAAATAAATAAATGTACTTTAAATGTGTAATATATATATATATATATATATATATATATATATATATATATATATATATATATATATATATATATATATATATATATCTATAATATATATAAAATGCAACGTCTCTCTGTCTGTCTGTCTGTCTGTCTGTCTGTCTGTCCGTTAGTGCGCTTATCACTGGAGAACCACTTATCCGATTTACGTACTTTTTTTTTTAAAACATACATATGTTCTCTGGCCAGGTTATAGGCTATATTTTATTGCGATAGGTAGCATAGGGAATGAGCAGTGACGATAATAGTGAATGAAGTCGGAAAAAAGTTTGCCGTTAGCGCGTTCCCTTGCAGTACACAGCCTAAACCATTAAATTTAGAACAATATTATGTGGCAGATAATATCTATAATCTATAATATATATATATAAAAATGCAACGTCTCTCTGTCTGTCTGTCCATTAGTGCGTTTATCAGGCGAGAATCACTTATCCGATTTACGTGTCTTTTTTTAAATTCATACATATATTCTTTGGCCAGGTTATATAGTAATAATAATAATCTATATCTATAATTTATGTAAAATGCAACGTCTCCCTGTTAGTGCGCTTACCGCTCGAGAACCACTTACGTGATTTTTTAAATTCATACATATGTTCTTGGAAGAGGTTATATAATAATAATAATAATCTATAATATATAATATATATATTATAATATAATAATATATAATAATAATAATCTATATAAAACAAAATCAACAACATCAGAAGAGATCTGGGACACCTTACCCAGTTTATGAACGGGAACGCATCCAAACGTGTCACACAGGGTGTAGACAAGATCAAATCTAAATCTCTCAACCGAACACTGCCAGAAATCGTTGATACTTTGAAACAAAAACTATCCGTATATGCTGCAAGACTCCGTAGATACAAAGAATCAAACGAGAGGAAAGACACCAACAACCTCTTCCGAAGAAGCGAAAAACAATTCTACCGAAAAACCATGTACAACGAGCAGACAGTAGTAACTGAACCACCAAACAAACAAGAACTCGCAGATTATTGGAAAACTGTCTGGTCAGAACCCAAACTACATAATAATAACACCCCCTGGATTAAAGCCGAAGAAGATAAACACAAACGTGTGACAGAACAAGAAAATTTCACACTAACTACAGAAGAAATTACAGAAACAATCAAACACACACACAACAACTGGAAATGCCCTGGGATAGACAATATACAAAACTTCTGGTACAAACAGTTTACCACGACACACGAAGCACTCACACACCAAATCAACAAAGCCATTCTACAACCACACACATTCCCCACTTTTCTTACACAAGGAATAACATACATCAAACCCAAAAGTTCAGACACCACAAACCCGTCAAACTACCGACCTATCACCTGTCTTCCAACCCTATACAAGATCAGCCAGCCACAATTTCCAAGAAAATAGAACAACACCTAATAGACAACAATATTTTCATAGAAGAGCAGAAGGGATGCAGGGAAAATAGTCGAGGATGCAAAGAACAGCTGATCATAGATAGCGTGATTATGGGACAAACCAGAAAAGAACACAGAAACCTTCACATCGGTTACATAGACTATAAAAAAAAAGCCTTCGACTCCATACCCCACAGCTGGTTAATCAGAGCCCTAGAAATCTATAAAATCAACCAACACCTCAGGCAATTTCTCGCGCAAATTATGAAAACATGGAAAACCAAAATACGCCTAGAAACACAAACCGAACGCATCCAAACAGAAGAGCTGTACATCAGACGGGGTATATTTCAGGGAGACTCGCTCAGCGCTCTATGGTTTTGCCTCTGTCTCAATCCACTCTCAAATATACTAAACAGAACAGAGCATGGCTTCAATATCAGACACCAAAAAGTGAATCAACATAAAATAAACCACCTCCTATATATGGATGACATAAAACTCTACGCTGCAACAAAAACACAGCTGAAAGAACTCCTCAAAATCACAGAAATATTCACCTTAGATGTCAATATGGAATTTGGTATAAGTAAATGCAAAGTGCTCTATATCAACAAAGGCCAATGGAAGTACCACCATGAGACAGAAACCATTAACAATGAAACACTCGATAACATGTTCGACAAAGAAACATACAAATATCTAGGCTTCCAACAAAGCACCAAACTCAGTCACACTCACATCAAAACAGAGCTCAGAACCGAATTCAAAAACAGACTGACGAAACTTTTGCAAACAAAACTCAACTCTAAGAATCTCACTAAAGCCATCAACACGTTCGCTATACCTATACTCACATATTCGTTTGGTATCATCAAATGGTCACAAACAGACATAGAAAATATTCACATCCTTATACGATCTCAATTCACCAAATACAGGAAACTACACCCCAACGCATGCAAAGAAAGACTTACCATCGAGAGGAAGGCAGGAGGAAGAGGAATTATAGACATCAGATCATTACACACAAAACAAATACAAGCACTTAGGAAATTCTTTCACACCAAGCAAACCAGCCTCCACACAGCAACAGTCAAAGCAGACAAAAACTATACCCCACTCGACTTATCCCGGGTAGACCACCCAGCAGATACACACAGTCACACCCAATTACAACAGGAAAAGATGAAAACGTGGTCAGAAAAAACACTCCACGGAAAACACAGAAACCACATAGAACAAGACCACGTAAATAAAAAACAATCATACACCTGGTTACGGGATGGGCAGCTATTCCCGGAAACAGAAGGCTTCTTACTTGCCATCCAGGATAAAGTCATATTAACCAGAAACTACCAAAAGCATATCATCAAAGACCCAACTATTACAGAAGACAGATGCAGAAAATGCCACCAGCAGAAAGAAACGATCGAACACATAACAAGTGGATGTAAAATATTAGCCGGAACGGAATACACAGCCAGACATGACTCAGCGGCAAAAGTAGTTCACCAAGCACTAGCCACAACATACAAGCTCATAGAAAACACAGATCCCTACTACAAATACACACCAACATCCGTATTTGAAAATAAAGATTACAAACTCTACTGGGACATCAGTATCCATACAGATAAAACAGTCTCCGCCAATAGACCCGATATTACTTTTCAGTGCAAAAAAGAAAAAGTCACCTATCTAATTGACATAGCTGTCCCCAACGACACAAACATCCAAACGAAATACACAGAAAATATTTCCAAATACACAGACCTTGCAACAGAAATAAAAAGGCTATGGAAACAAGAAAAAGTCATCATTGTCCCCCTCATTATATCAGCCACAGGCCTTACACCAACAACATTCACACCACACTTAGTACAATTGGGACTCAACACAAACATACACAAAAACATCCAGAAGTCAGTGATTTTGAAAACATGTAACATTGTCAGGTCATTCCTTAATACACAATGGTAATGCGTTTGTGCTGACTTGGTTTGCGCCCGTCAGCCAAACATGGAACCACATTGACCAAATGTGAGAAAGAAGAACTTTTTTGTAATAATAATCTATATAATATATATAAAACGCAACGTCTCTTTGTCTATCTGTCCGTTAGTGTGCTTATCATTCGAGAACCACTCATCGGATTTACGTAATTTTTTTTAAATTCTTAATTTAATATATGTAAAAACAAATCTATATAATATATATAAAAACGTAACATCTCTCTGCCTGTCTGTCTATCCATTACTACGCTTAGCACTCAAGAACCACTTATGCGATTTACGTGTTTTTTTTTTTTATAAAATACAAAGGGAATAAACAGAGACAAAATGCTAATATATAGGAAAAAAAAGTTGGAAGTTTAGGAGTAAGCTTCGCAGAAAGACTGAATAGATGGGCGGAATACTTTAAAGAAACATTAAATGGAGATGAAATGAGGAGTTGAATGAGAAATAGGAAGCAAAATTAACTGAAGGACAGGAGGCGACAAATAAACCCTGGAAAGAAGAAATAAGAGAAATACTCAGAACCCAAAAAAATAAGGCCCCGGGTGGAAATTGTAGAACCGATAAAAGCTGGAGGAGTAGATCTGGAAAATGAAATATACCGGTTGGTGCAAGAAATATGGGAAACAGAAAAGAGAGAGTCGCTCATTTGTCCAATATACAAAAAAAGGAGAAAAAACTATATGTGCTAATTATAGACCAATAGCCTTACTGGATGTCGTGTATAAGATAGTAGTGTTGACTATCAAAAACAGACTAGCAGAGAAAGCCGAGTCTATTCCGGGAGAGTACCAGTGTGGATTCAGGAAAAATAGATCGGTTACAGACCAGATATTTTCAATTAAGCAAATCCAAGATAATAGCATTTTGGCACTACACTGGGTCTTTGTGGATTTCAGAGAAGCATATGACTCTGTAAATAGAGAAGGACTCTATAAGATAATGGAAGAACTAAAAATTCCAAGTAAATTGATTCGCATGGTGAGAATGACCCTGAATGACACAGAAAATAGAGTGTTGGTTAAGGGCAAAGTATCAGACAAGTTTAAGGTGAAGAGAGGATTAAGACAGGGGGAACCAGAGTCGACATGTCTATTTAATTTTCTACTAGAGAAGATAATCCGGGAGTCAGAAATAAAAACAGATGAAACGATATACCAACAAACCTGCCAATGCTTGGCCTATGCGGATGATGTAGCAGTGATTGCAAGAGCAAAAGAGAACCAAGAGAACCTCAAAAAACCATAAGTAGGATAGAAGAAAGGGGAAGGATGAGAGGACTAAAGATAAATGAGGAAAAAGAAAATACATGGAAACAACAAAAGTTTAGATATAATAAACAACTTAGGAAAAAGATATATGTTTGAAAAAGTAGACAAATTTAATTATCTGGGAGTAACAATAACATAGAGTGGACAAGAAAGGACGGAGATACAAGAAAGAATAGCGAAAGGACAGAGATGTTTGGGGGCAATGAATCCAATATTAAAATTAAAGAATGTATCAAGAAAAATAAAAGAAAGAATATATACGACAGTTGTCAGACCCACGGCGACATATAGATGCGAAACGTGGAAACTAAATGCAAGAGAAAAGGAGACGTTAGAGGTGTGGGAAAGGAAAGCTTTGAGAAAAATCTACGGAGGAAGGAAAGAAGAGGACTGTGGAGAAGAAGAACAAACTACGAATTAAAATGCCTATATACGAAACCCCTTATAAGCCGAATCATAATAAGACAGCGATTAGGATGGTTGGGACACGTGGCTATGGGATCCCGCACTGGGAAAAGCTAACAGGAGACAAGTATGCAACCAAGCCATGGGCCTCTAAGGCACCTTGAGCTATATAATAATATAAACATAACGAATAAGCAGTGACGATAAAGGTGAATCAAGTTCACGCGAGCGGAGCCGCAGGCACGACTAATATATATATATATATATATATATATATATATATATATATATATATATATATATATATATATATATATATATATACATATACTTATATACATATATATATATATATTATATATATATATATATATATATATATATATATATATATATATAATATATATATATATATATGGATATATATATATATATATATATATATATATATATATATATATATATATATATATATATGTATATATCTATATAAAATAAAGAGAGAGAAAGCAAAAGTTGCCGTATCTAACAAAATCCTAAGTTATGAAACTAGTTGGGGGACTCGGCAAAAACGGGCATCAACAGATGTTCATACTATATTCATTTAGCCAATATTTCGGTCCTAGGTTGGAACCTTCATCAGGGCACAAACTGAAAAAGAGATAACGAAGCAACCAATAAAGAAAATTAGGCATAAAGACTTGGTGTTATGAAGTCAAGTTTTTAATTATTAATTTTAATTATTAATTTCTAATTTGCAATTTTTTTGATTTCAATCTCACAATTATTAATATGTAACTATTGTAATTTAACAGTATTATTATTCTAAACAATCACAAATTATTATTATCATTATGAAGAAATGTCAACAAAAAAGTGACTCACTTCTGGAATGAAATTTAATCTAACAAGAATGACCATCAATAACAATCGCCATAGTAAAAAACCAACACTGAAATAAAACAACCACAATTCACTAACATATTAACATAAAAACATGGCATTTATAGCAGGGATGCCATTGATAACGTTGGATGCTGAAATTCAAAACTAATTAACCACCTGCCATCTTAAAGAAAAATGAAAAGTGACAACTTTGACAGGGCGCTGACAAAGGACGACCACCTGACAGATGTAAGGGATCACTCAAAAAGAATAAAAGGAAAGGTCGAACGACCAGGAAAGGACCGGTTTTAGTACGAAATTAAGTGATACGTCATATAATAAAATTTTGGTGTAAAGGGAAAGGATATCCAATGGGAAGGCAAATTTTCGCTGTTATAACCATTAAGTGACATATAAAGGAAACAAATTTTACTTCATCTGGGGGAAGTATAGCAAGGAAAAAGAGGAGGCGGTAATTGGAAAGGATTTTTCACTGTTTGGGAACATATTATTCAATTTATTATTATAATTGTTATTATTATTAATGTTACTTCAATAGGAATGTAATTATAGAGAAATTAAAGGGAAACCAAGAAAAAACATGTACTTAAACAAGATGGTACCCAGAGGGCAGCATGCAGAAGGACAGAGCTTTCAAATGCCAAAACGAAAATTATTATGAGGAGTATGACGACCTAGAGATATTATGCAAAGGATGACGATCACAAGAGAGAAGAAAGCTGTATATGCTGCTCAAGCCGTCAAGATCAGTTCTTTTATTAATATTTTGGGGATTCTCGTTGATATAGCACATCTCAAGGAATTCTCTTTTAAGAAGGTTTTTTTGGATATGAAGGATTTTTGGTTCTCTGAAATTAAAGGAATGTCCATTATCAACAGAGTGAGTTGCCAGTGCACATCTTTGTGGATGGCATCTGGTGTCGCTTTTATGTAATGCGATGCGACGGTTGAGACATTGTGATGTCTGGCCAATATATACAGCAGGACAATCAAAACAGGAAACGGAATAGACTACATCTGACATAGAAAGAATAGGTAGAGAAGATTTCAATTTGCTGAAAATACGCTTATTTTTATAGAAATAGTACTTGGCAATCTTAACATTGGGAATGACGCGCAAAATATGAACCAATTTTGAAGTAAGCCCAGGTATAAATGGCAAAGAGAGCAAGGAAGGACTTATTTCCGTATGGCTAGCAGGGGGTAGCTGGGGTAGAAGGGGAGGAGGGGATAAGCGTACAGGAGGAGGTTCTGGTAAAATGTCATTAGAGAGGAAGAGCTTGTCGACTTCGTCCTTGGTCTTGAGCAGGAACTTCTTATTGTACCCATTTTCCATAAAGAGATTGGTAAGTAGTGTTTGTGCTTGAAGAAGATAATCTGGGTGAGCTATATTTCTAATTCTTCGATATAGGCCTTTTATGACATTTATTTTAACCTTCCAATCATGGCCAGAATTGGCATGTATATATCTGCCTGATGAAGTTGGCTTTCTATAGCAGTCCAGTTTGATCACACCATCAGGACATCTGATGACTCTTGTGTCCAGGAAGGGAACAGAATTGTTTGACTCTTCTTCCATGGTAAACTGTAGGTGTTGATCAAAAGAATTGAAGACATGAAGGATTTCTTCTTTACCATTTTCTGGTATGGACAGAATAAGATCATCAACATATTGAAAGAGAAAAGTAGGGCTTAAATTACTGCCCATAGGGCAACCAAAGGTTTGTCGGTAGAAATTTTCTTGTACTTGAAAAAGGTGGATTGAAAGAAAAACTCAATGACAGAGAGGAAGAAGGATTTGTCTAATTTTGTGTTGGGTGAGATTAGTGCCCATTCAGAATCAATAATATGTTTGGCTAACTGCCATGAAATGTTGGTAAAGAGACTGACTACATGTCATCATTTCTCTTTTTGTTGACATTTCTTCATAATGATAATAATAATTTGTGATTGTTTAGAATAATAATACTGTTAAATTACAATAGTTACATATTAATAATTGTGAGATTGAAATCAAAAAAATTGCAAATTAGAAATTAATAATTAAAATTAATAATTAAAAACTTGACTTCATAACACCAAGTCTTTATGCCTAATTTTCTTTATTGGTTGCTTCGTTATCTCTTTTTCAGTTTGTGCCCTGATGAAGGTCCCAACCTAGGACCGAAATATTGGCTAAATGAATATAGTATGAACATCTGTTGATGCCCGTTTTTGCCGAGTCCCCCAACTAGTTTCATAACTTAGTATATATATATATATATATATATATATATATATATATATATATATATATATATATATAGATATATACATATATATATATGTATATATATATATATATATATATATATATATATATATATATATATATATAATGTATATATATATGTACATATATATATATATATATATATATATATATATATATATATATATATATATATATATATGTATATATATATATATATATATATATATATATATATATATATATATATATATATATATATATATATATATATATGTATAATAATGAGTTTACAAAAGGAAAACTGATTTGAAATTTCTTTCTTTAGCTTTTAAACATTTTGGATATATAAATGTCCTCTCATCCATTTTAACGCATTTGAAGCAAAATAGGCGTCTAAGAGTCTCATAGGCCTAACAAACTTAATTTAGTGGTCTGTGATTCCAACAAACGACTTTCCATTTGGATTCTGATCTTTATTATTATTTTCGTTACTTCTGTAAATAATATTTTGTGATAGAGCATTCTGATTGATATTAGAAGTGAAAAGAAAATTCAGAGTTTTATTTCTAAAAATTTGTTTCAAATTGACATAATTTGTTATTTGAAAACTCTATTAGTGTTTTGGTAACCTTTACAACCATCAAGATGATCAATGCTACCAATACCCTTTTTGGATTTACTCATACTTAAAGATAAAATCTGACTTTTCGAGATTAATCCTTAAAGTCAAATTAAATCATAAGAACAGACAATGTAAAACCATTATATATCTACAAACCAAGCTGTCGAAAAATTACAAAAAAACCAGATAAAGAAGAAAACATAATATATATAAAAAAAAATAAAATAGCAGACCTTATTAGAAAAAACGGTTAAGCAAAAACAAAACATGGATTCCAGTTGAACTACCAATTTATAGATGTATATATACATATACATATATATATATATATATATATATATATATATATATATATGTATATATATATATATATATATATATATATATATATATATATATATATATATATATATATATATATATATATATATATATATATATATATATATATATGTATATATATATATATATATATATATTATATATATATATATATATATATATATATGTATATACATATATATATATATATATATATATATATATATATATATATATATATATATATATATATATGTATATACATATATATATATATATATATATATATATATATATATATATATATATTTATATATATATATATATATATATATATATATATATATATATATATATATATATATATATATATATATATATATATATATATATATATATACATATATATATATATATATATATATATATATATATATATATATATATATATACATATATATATATATATATATATATATATATATATATATATATATATGTATATACATATATATATATATATATATATATATATATATATATATATATATATATATATATGTATATACATATATATATATATATATATATATATATATATATATATATATATATATATGTATATACATATATATATATATATATATATATATATATATATATATATATATATATATATATATATATATAGTATATATATATATATATATGTATATATATATATATATATATATATATATATATATATATATATATATATATATATATATATATATATATATATATATATATATATATATATATATATATATATATATATATATATATATATATATATATATATATATATATATATATATATATATATATATATATATATATATATATATATATATATATATATATATATATATATATATATATATATATATATATATATATATATGTATATATATATATGTATACATACATATATATCTACCGGGTGACACAGCCAACATGTAACACCCTGTAATTTTTTTTTTTTTGAAAGTTACATATTTGCATTTTTAGATACCAGAATGGGACATTATTAGACTTTTTATCACTTAAGAAATATTTTTAACTACTCCCGGTTTAACCAGGAGTGACTGCAACTTCTTATTTTTAATGGAACCCTGCATATTTTTAATCAATTTCAATTCGCTTTGAAATTCTCTTTCCATCGATATATCACAAGTTGACATTTGTTTGACAGGTGACCGGGAAAAACTGATTTAAACTCTTAGACTTAGGCGGCCATGGCGGATATACTAGCAATTGTTTGTTCATTTTATCTAACATTGGAAAGAATTTAAGACTATTCATTTATCGTACCATTTTCGTGAGTCTAAGTGGCTCCTACAAAATTTTATGCTTTACATTTATTTACAGAATTTTCTCTTTAAATAATGATCAATATCACCGAAATTTTTATTTAACCTAGTTGCACGTTACAGGTTTTTTGCCAACATACAGCTAACAGAACGCCAATTGGATTTAATATTGTTTTCAGAAAATAAACCGTTTTATTATGCGATAATGTGATATCAACAAGTTCTATTACGGACTTAGTAGGCTGTGATAAAACAGACGAACCGAAAGTCATAGTTGCTGATTGTTACCAAATTAGTATTTAAGTCAAAAATAATTTTTTGTTAACAAAAATATATTCAACGGATGAAAAAGTAGACATATTATTAATTTATGGAGAGTAAAGAAAGAATAGCCTAGTTGTACATGGCAAGATATCCCGATAGGAGGCACCTACTCAACAATTATTTTTTAAGGGTAGAGCAGCAGTTTAGAAGGCAACCGATTGAACCTGCTGATGTATTTACTGGTGACGAAGAGTCAGAAATCAATGTATTGCTCATTGTTCAGGTAGATCCTAAAATTTCTATAAGACATGTTGAAGAACAAACTGGTGTAAATCGTGAAACCGCTCGTTGCATTTTGAGAAAATATAAATTCAGGTCCTACAAATATCAGATAAATCAACATTTATTTCAAACAGATTACCAAAGAAAAATGGATTATTGTAATTGGTTTTTGCAAAGATACCACCTTGATAAGCAATTTCATTGCAACATTTTATTTTCGGATGAATCTAGATTTACCAATTTGGGTCTATATAACAATACTTGATATTGGGCTCAAAAAATCCTAGAATTATGCGAGAAAGTGCCTATCAAGAAAGATTCAGCTTTAACGTGTGGCTATCCTTGATAGAAGAATTATTGGTCCTATTATATTTGATGGTGCGTTAAATGGAGAAAGATATTTGGAGTTCATTCAAAAGAATTTTGAAGATTTTTTAGAAACTTTACCTTTAAATTGTGGAGACATTATTTTCCAACAGGATGGCACTCCAGCCTACAATAGTAGAAATGCAGAATCTAACTACTTGAATCAAAGATTTGGTACAAATTGGTTAGGTACCAATGGACCTAATGAGTGGCTTGCAAAATCGCCAGATCTTATGGCTCTTGATTTTTCTTTATGGAACCATCTAAAAGAAAAAGTTTACAAAAACCCACCAATAGACAGAAATGATTTACAAATGAGCTTAAGACGAACAGTAAATCAAATTACTGAAATTCAGTTGGAGAACGTTATGACGGTGAGAAAAACAAGATTGTATAGGATTAACAACGGACAGCATTTTGAACATTTGAAATAAATACCTAGCAAATTTGCATCTAGTATAAAATAGTTTTACCTATTTATTTTCATTGCGTTACTTTTAAAATATTACTTCCCATTTACATTAACGATCTGCTGGAAACGACCGGGAATCAAATCTACAGCTTTGCAGATAACAGTACGCTTATCTCTTCATTAATTTTGAACGCTCGAACATCGGCTACTCAAACAAATATCCGCAGACAGCAGGAAATCATTTAACTTAACAAAGACCCGGAAGAAATTCTATTTTGGGGTGACAGTACCCAAGTGGAATTTAATACTACAAAAACCCAGGCGGCAGTTCTTTCTAAAAAAGGTAACGTTGCTGAACCCGACATTGTTACGTCGGGGCACTCTATTCCTCTAGCACCGTCACTAAATCTGTCGGGCGTTAATTTGGCATGTTGCAAGCATAGCAAAGACAGCTTCTGGAAAGCTGGGAATATTATTTCGAACTAGAAAGCTTTACATTCCACAGCAACTATTAATTCTGTACAAAGCTCAAATTCGATCAACTATGGAATATTGCTCCCATGTTTGGGGCTCTGCTCCTAAACATACACTGTATTTGTTGGATTCTATTGAGAGAAGAGCTGTTCGCCTAATTGGAGACCCGGAAGTAGCAGGTGGCCTTGATTCGTTTGAACATCGAAGAACAGAATACAATAAAGAGTTTAATTAAAGAAAACGTTTTTTTTATTGGGTTTAAATATTCATGGTCCAACTACTCAGTATATATCACCACTACACCAAACACTTTATTTTTGCACTCGACGCGCGTTTCGCTAACCATGTTAGCTTCATCAGGAGCGATGATTGACTAAAGCTAAACTACCAAATCTACCCTATTTATACTTAGCCTAACCCTTGAATTACTCAAGCGGAACTAATGACATAGGCAAGGCTATCAGTTCCGGTCAAGTAACCAGTAGAGAGGACTATAAGGAATAGGCCCTCTGTCTTTGTTTAAACTACTTTTACATTTTATGATTTCCATACTTTCGTATGCGTTCAACAATCTCCTATCAGATACATTTTTTATTAATCTTAGATTATCTAATGTTACAGTATGATCAGCTTCAAGAGCATGTTCGCAATGCTAGACTTTTCTGTTCTGTTGTATTTTAAGTGTGCTAAATGTTCTTTAAATCGTGTTCTAATTGACCTTTTAGTTTGCCCAACATACTTTTTGTCACAATCATTACAACTAATTTCATAAATTCCACTTTTCTCACAATTAGGAATCTTATCTTTGGGATTTCCTAAGATATTCCTCAGATTGTCTGATGACTTATAGACTAAGGTGAGGCCTACCTTAGTAAATACCTTATTGAATCCCTTGCTATATTTCGGATTATATGGTATGGAGACATACTTGGTGTTATTTTCTTCGCGTGTAAAAAAGGTGGAATTCTGAATATTAAACCTAAACTTATGCCTATTTATTAGCTTATTTTACTAAGTCATCGTCATAACCATTAACTCTAGTTATATTTCTAATACGATTCCTTCTTTATTAAAGTTTACTCTATTCAGAGGGAAAGTGACCAAACGATGAACTAAAAAATGTAATGAGGCTAATTTATGTTGTTTGCAATGAAATGAATCATTAGGAATATATCTATCTGTTACTGTGTCCTTCCTATAGATATCAAATTCTAATCTATTATTATTTTTAATAATTAAAATATCTAGAAAAAGCAATTGTCCTTTGTTCTCAACTTCGTAAGTGAATTTAATGGAATCATACCGACTATTTAATTTGGAAACAAAATGTTAATGGTTATGACGCTGACTTACTAAATAAGCTAATAAATAGGCATAAGTTTAGGTTTAATATTCAGAATTCCACCTTTTTTACACGCGAAGAAAATAACACCAAGTATGTCTCCATACCATATAATCCGAAATATAGCAAGGGATTCAATAAGGTATTTACTAAGGTAGGCCTCACCTTAGTCTATAAGTCATCAGACAATCTGAGGAATATCTTAGGAAATCCCAAAGATAAGATTCCTAATTGTGAGAAAAGTGGAATTTATGAAATTAGTTGTAATGATTGTGAGAAAAAGTATGTTGGGCAAACTAAAAGGTCAATTAGAACACGATTTAAAGAACATTTAGCACACTTAAAATACAACAGAATAGAAAAGTCTAGCATTGCCGAACATGCTCTTGAAGCTGATCATACTGTAACATTAGATAATCTAAGATTAATAAAAAAAATGTATCTGATAGGAGATTGTTGAACGCATACGAAAGTATGGAAATCATAAAATGTAAAAGTAGTTTAAACAAAGACAGAGGGCCTATTCCTTATAGTCTCCTCTACTGGTTACTTGACCGGAACTGATAGCCTTGCCTATGTCATTAGTTCCGCTTGAGTAATTCAAGGGTTAGGCTAAGTATAAATAGGGTAGATTTGGTAGTTTAGCTTTAGTCAATCATCGCTCCTGATGAAGCTAACATGGTTAGCGAAACGCGCGTCGAGTGCAAAAATAAAGTGTTTGGTGTAGTGGTGATATATACTGAGTAGTATCATTGTGCCAAAGATTCCACATTCCCAACTTAGTTCATGGTCCAATGTAACCCAGAGCGATTCACTGTAAATCAAATCCTGGTTCACTGTGACCCGTCTCTCATAAACTAAGTCACTAAATGACAATTTGATAGATTTTTTATAATGTCAGGTATGCCTCTTTTGACTTTAGCAAAACTACAGTAAATTAAATGGAAACGTTCCGAGCTATTCTCGTTTAGAAAAATAATGATCCACTGTACCCCATGTTCCCCTACTCTTTATAAAAATATTTTTGTTGGAATATAATATATTTGGAATATGTGTTAATATATCTGGCAAAATCCATCAGTAAGCTTGCCCTTCCATGATAATTATGTGATATCCATAAATAATGGATAACCCCAACTTGAGTCTATTCTATAAGTATAATCATGAAAAGGAATGTAGCTCGCTTAATTCCTCCCAACGCGGCGCATGCTAGAAATACACATTTCGCTGATTCTTCACATCCGTATGAGGTTCAGCTTGCTACTCCTCGTAGAACCTTTTTCAAGCAGTCTTTTATATGAAGAACCTCATCCCTTTGGAATAATTTGCCCAGGACTGTACTTCCTACAGAGTACAATTTACAGCGATTCAAGACCAACGTGAATCTCTTTTTCCGCACACGTGTCGCTCCTGTAGTGCTTTAGGGATTTCCCTGCAGCACGTGTGCTAGACCTATAAAGAAAATACGCCCTCCTACCGACCTAGTCGTTGTCACGGAGCCGGCATAGGAAGACGCGCTGTGGCGCTCCAGTCAGTAGGTAAGTACGAAAGTAAATATTTACGTCTTTTAAAATAAATATTTTGCTTCGAAGTAGGTTACAATTATTATTCATGTTCATAAATGTATTTAAATACATTAGACAGTATTAGTTCGTCTCACAAGAAGTTCGTTTTATATTTAAATAGTTTTTTTTTAATTATATACGGCTATTGGGTCATAATATAGCATTTTGTGTTGGGGTACAATGGATCGCGATCCACAGTACCCCATGCAGCTTTAGTTTGACAATGTTTTCGTTATAGTTAAAAATGCCGTGAAACAGAAAGAGCAAAACTAACATCGGATTCCAAACAGAAGAAGAACCCAGTGAAGTTACAGACAGGCAACAGAACCAAGAAAATGAGATAAATCCGAACGGCAGAACAGAAGGAGACAGTTATAATGATGATAATGACTTGAGAACTCCATCACCATCAGTCTTGTTTCCTGGCGTTGAATCTTTTTCAATTAATGCACCAACAGCGTCGCACAACACTTCAATTGAAGACCTTGTCATACCAACTTCGATACACGTTCCCGAAGAGCCAGCTTTTGTAAAAATGTTCCTGTTGAGCCGCCTCACACTCCACCTATGCAGAAGGTTAATCAACAACCTGACGCTCCTCACGAGAATTCTGCAGGTAAGGTGTCAGCTCGTACACCTACATCCACAAAGTCTGTGGCACAAGTAAATAACTTCATTAGTCAAGTTTCGTGGATTACCTAAAGCTGTACCAAGAAAAAGTGGTAGAGCACCGAGACGTACAGGGAAAACTATAATTGCAACCGATACACCGAATAAACTTGAGACAGAGAAATGGGCAGAAAAAAACAATCGCGAAAAGACCAAGATGTCTGCAAAGGTTAAAAAAAAATTGGAAAGGGACAGTTCTAATAAAGAAGACAACCGGATGAGTATTTATTCAGAAGATTCGATTTTTGAGGAAGAAGTCAATATTGTGGCTGTCGATCCTAATGAGTTCCGTCCACTCGAAGGGTTGCCTAAAAAAGGTAATTTTACATTAGTTGAATTTAAAGTGAAAGAAAAAAAGATTTTTTATATAGCAATAATTGGAAATTATTTTGTTAAAAATAATATTTAAGTTTTGTTCTAATTTTCATACAGAGGTTTATGCTGAATATTTTTTTTTATTATTTTATTTTGATAGGTGGGTAGTACACTAGCGAATGATTATTTCTCATAACTATAAGACTGTTTCGAGGCAGATATTATGACTTTCTTAAATTACATCTATACAATAAAGAGTTTAACCTGAACTAACTGAACATCGAAGAACAGAATACAATAAAGAGTTTAATTAAAGAAAACGTTTTTTTTTTATTGGGTTTAAATATTCATGATCCAATCTAACCCAGACCGATTCACTGTAAACCAAATCCTGGTTCACTGTGACCCGTGTCTCTCATAAACTAAGTCACTAAATGGCAATTTGATAGATTTTTTTATAATGTTAAGTATGCCTCTTTTGACTTTAGCAAAAATACAGTAAATTAAATGGAAACCTTCCGAACTATTCTCGTTTAGAAAAATAATGATACACTGTACTCCATGCTCCCCTACTCTTTATAAAAATATTTTGTTCGAATATAATATATTTGAAATATGTGTTAATATATCTGGCAAAATCCATCAGTAAGATTTGCCCTTCCATTGTAATTATGTGATATCCATAAATAATGGATAACTCCAACTTACCGTCAACTGACACCAAACTAGGTGGTTCACAACAATTCAGAGGTGATGAACTACTCTGTCATCTTTACCTAGGGTAGCTGACGAGCTCTGAAATTTAGTGAAACATGGCATGTACTAGTTTGGCTTTTAATAAACTGCAGACTCGGATTGTTCATTATTTTTGGAAGCTTCGTTTTTTAATCGAAGGATCTACCGACAGTCTTCATCCGATAAACCACTACAGATTTTTCTATATATTAATTAGACACTCAATACATGTAAATTTCTTACCAGTCGTAATTTTTAGTTTCCTCGATTCTTTTCCCTGGCACGATGCCGTAAACATCTATAAATAGAATTATCCTGTGTTTTACATAGGAAACTAAAAGTAAAATGTGTTAGATTGAGATTTAGATAATTATATCATTAAAGTATTATTTTATTTGACATTTTTTTATCGGTTGATTAGAATAAATGTTTTTAAATACGTAATCCTGAATTGTAAAACACGAATTAAATTACCCTATAATGTATCACTATGACTATGGATACGAAGTACATATTGTGTTTGTTCCGTTGAGTATTTATTTAATTGATATCTGATGATATTTAATTCAAAAATTGAAAAGAATGCAAGAAAATAACAAATTTGCTTTTGTTAAGCGATATTTCAGTTCAGAATCTTTGAAATCCCGTAGAGGTAATTCGATGGGATATATTTTCTATGTGTTTACCTTTAATATTAGCGGTATGTACAGGGACATTTTTTAAGTGTCTCACCTAATTCACTATTTTCCCATTCTACGTACGACATACAATAATAAACATAGTTTTTTATGAGGAAGCCAAATATGTTAAGAAAAAACATTGTCATTTGTGAAATTTGACAGATTACAAAGTCAACTAGGATTTTTTTTTAAATGGCACCCTCCACATATGAGTACACCATTAAATAGTATTTCTCAGTCCATACCGAGATACAGGGCTTACTCGATTTACTATCTTTTTACTTGGTACAAAGAATTCGTTTACGAGCAAACTTAGTTTTTTGTGAGAAAGCCAACTATGATAGCTAAAACTAATTTTAGCAGTGACAGACCTTGTGCTGGTAACCGATTGCCTTGACCACCTAAGAAAATCTTTCACGGTTCTTCCGCGTCATCTGATAGAAAATTTACACAAGGATTTCGGTAAGTATCTTCTTGACGAGAGATTTATAATTCATCAGTATAAAGCTATCAAAGACATCAAGGAAAATCTTAGTGATATGGAAGCTGTAATTTACATGGACTTTTCAAAATATGACTACCGTATACAGCCAAGAAATACAAGCCTATCATTTTGGAGAATCTCGACTTTAGTTAAGTCTCCATACATCTATGGTTCATATGAAAGGAGCGTGTGTCGAAAAATTTTCCTGTAATTATTCACAGCCTAATGGGGTTCGGGCTACAGCAACTCTCGTTGCTGCAGGAGGTGACATTGACAGTCGGCAATCTTTTGTAGAAACCATGAAGCAGAGATGTCTTGGAATCATTAGAATCACGATTGACGATGACGACATTCAGAAAATGACTAACGGCATTCAGAGAAACTTAGCGAATTTGAAGAGTTTTACTGGTTTCAGATTACATCAAAGAAACGGCAAGATATCTAAAATATCCTTGAGGATTACAATGTGGCATTCTCAAGCTGATAATGAAAAGTCTGGGCTGCTTTTGTAACGACGAATGCCAGCATTTCAATTTAGGAAAAGCAAAACTTAACGTCGAGGATATTTACACGGACTCCGAATGTGAAAACGAATCCAACCTGATCCCAAACCGCAGGATAATGCGATAAGTGACTCAATTGTGGAGACAGAAACTTCGTATGACGTTCCGTGCGAGAGCATATCTAATACCGAATTCGAGAATCTTTTTGGGCCAAGTTCAATTTCAGTCAGTCAATATATAACATCGGTGACTACGTGTTAGTGAGATTTCCCGTCAAAAATATGGAATACCGATATATCGGTGTAATAAATCAGATAGACAATGCGGAAGCCGAATTAACTGTAGCTTTTCTGAAAATTGGTGACGATAAGGGTTACACGTTCAGAGCTGATAAGACTGACATTTCTGGTATAGCTTTCGACCAAATATTGGAGAAGTTACCAACCCAAATCTGACTTAAAAGGGAAAAGAGTATTTCATTACTTTAAGTTACCTGTACCTGTTAATGAGAAATAACATAACTAAGCTTAATTATTTCTTATAAAGCAAAGTGATTCTCGATATGGCAATTAGATAATCACTCATAAAAGTAATTAAAGGTACTACTAAAATGTCAAAATGTGTAAATTTTAATTAAGTTTAATTTTTGTACCAGTTTTGCTGTAGCAGATTTAAGAAAAATTATTTCGGTCAAATCAATAATAAACACTGTTTTTATCCATAAATTTTTATCAATTTAATAATCAGTATTGTTATTGATTTTCGATCTATCTTTGTTAACGTTTTAACAGAAAAATAAAGATATTTGATTGGTTAAATTTGATAAAAACATGTTTTTCTTTCATTTAAACAGTCCTCTAGAAAATATAACAATCCCTTGTCACGGATTTTCAAAAAATCGTCCATAACTCGTAAAATAAAGAGGAAATATATGAGATTTTTAGTGTTCCGTACGGAACACTTATAAGATCACTTCGGTGTCTGTCTGTCCGTCTGTCTGTCTGTCTGTCCGTCTGTCACACCCGTTTTTCTCCGAAACTATTTGTCATAGAAAGTTGAAATTTGTTAGTAATATAGGAATTGATGGCCTCATTAGAGCCATGTTGTTTTGAAAGTTAAATTTTGACTTAAGGGGTTAGTTTTGGGAGGTGAAATCGGAAGTGAAAAAAAAAATTTTACTAGCCATTCGAGTGTAATGTCAAATGAAAGCTTGTGAAAACACGAGTAAAAAATATATATATAATGTAATACTTGCGCGCACTTTTCATTGTATTATTTTTAAGAAATCGCTGTCCACCTGCCTTATCTCGGAAAGTACTTATCAAAAAATTTTGAAAAAATTCTGGAATATTCTCCACGGGGTGTAGATTGAACGAAAATTATCACGAGTGCATTACTTGTAATATTTTATCTGGTATATAAAAAAAACAGAAATTTCAAGGTCATCAATTTTCAGTAAAGATTGGAAATAAACTTTGTTGAAAACTTATTTGGGGTCTGTTTTGTGAAGTCACTGATCATTTTTATATCACCGTAACATAAATTTTGACTTAAGGGATTCGTTTTGAGGGGTGAAATCGGAAGTGAAAAAAAAAATTTTTTACTAGGTCATCGAGTGTGGTGTCAAATGAAAGCTTGTGGAAACACGAGTAAAAAAATATATATATAATGTAATACTTGCGCACACTTTTCTTCGTATTACTTTTAAAAAATCGTGAAAAATCGCTGTCCCCTACCTTATCTCGAAAAGAACTGATCAAAAAAATTTTGAAAAAATCCTGGAATATTCTCCACGGAGTATAGATTGAACGAAAATTATCATTACCTTTAATAATCTATCTAGTCTATAAAAAAAAACAAAATTTCAAGGTCACCAGTTTTCAGTAAAGATTGGAAACAAACTTTGTTGAAAAAGCTCATTTGGGGTGTGTTGGGGTTTGTGAAGTCACTGATCATTTTATACCACCCTAACAAAATTTTTTATTTTAAAAACAATCAACGTACGGAACACTAATTGTGCAAGTTCAACTTGTACTTGACCGGTTATTTAAGATATATATTTAATTGATTACTGCCTTCCTTGGTATATATTTTGTTACTTATTTTCAAGAAAAACATGCATAGTTTGTATGGGCGAGTTTCCAATTAGTGGAGAAAGACCTATATATATATATATATATATATATATATATATTATATATATATATATATATATATATATATATATATATATATACATATATATATATATATACATACATATATATATATATATATATATATATATATATATATATATATATATATATATATATATATGTATATATATATATATATATAATATATAATATATATATATATATATATATATATATATATATATATATATATATATATATATATATATATATAGGTCTTTCTCCACTTTTGGAAACTTACCCATACACGTTTCATAACACCCTATATATATATATATATATATATATATATATATATATAGGGTGTTATGAAAATCATTTTATATATTCGAACCTTTGATCAAAAGCAACTACAGAAAAATTATCTCAAATGGCAGATCCCAATATAAAGCAGAAAATTTACCTTTAATGATTTTCAATTTTTCAGAATACGCGCTCTTTGAGGGTAAACAATGTTACCGAATTTACACAAACTAAATAAAAAAAATATTAAGGTTTTTCCTAGATCCATTTTTCAGTTGATAAAGTTAAAAAATAATAAATTTACTTATATGCAAAAACGACATGAAAAATTGAAGGCTTACCCTCAATAAATAAGCCGGAGCATTTTAATATTTTTCTACTTTCTTACTTTAAAATTAAATTATAAACTATTATAATTGCATGCATTAAAATACAGATTTATTTCTAATAAAATATAGAAAATAAGTAAATATATAGCCATGTATTAATTCAATTAGTTATGTACATGCTTT
This sequence comes from Pachyrhynchus sulphureomaculatus, assembly GCA_019049505.1. Classification (NCBI taxonomy): domain Eukaryota; kingdom Metazoa; phylum Arthropoda; class Insecta; order Coleoptera; family Curculionidae; genus Pachyrhynchus; species Pachyrhynchus sulphureomaculatus. The sequence continues at coordinate 51,622,845 of CM032448.1, forward strand.
CTGAAATTCCTTACTTTAATTAATATACAGAGTATTTTCTTTTAACCGATTATAGTGCTCACTAAAATAAATCACTTCACTAAGTATTGCCTATAAGAGAATTTTACTTAGTCGGGCACAAAAGAAATGGTTTCTTAGCGTACTCATTTAGCATTTAAGAGCCAGTATGTCTGATGTATCAAGATTTACGCGTCAAATTTTAGATTGACGCCTCAAACAGAAAGTCAACTTTCCAAATGTGCTGCGCAATTGGTCAGTTAATAATAAAAATAATACAATTGTTAGAAATGGTAGGGCTAATATGAAATATTGACAAGATATTTCGTCGTTTGGTAATGATTGCCTTATCTCTTAGCATGCTTAAATCGTACAGAAAAATTTATTTTCCTCACTAGAAGGTGAAAGACAGTTGACGGTTTAAAAAAAAATGGTTAAAAAACTGGATATTTATGAAATGAGAGCACAAATAATATTTCTTTTATGAAAAAAAAAACTTTACAAGATAAAAGTTATAACAGTAACAAGAGCGTCAGAATAAATGACCAAAGTAGCCATCATTAAATATCTTCAAGTGACTTTATTGTCTTCGTAATTTAATTTTAATATAGAACATATTTAATGAAATAATTTATTTTAATGAATTCTATAACTTAATAGTTTAACAAATACATTTCGATCAATCTTATTTTAGTAATAGTAGTACGAACCACTTCGTTTTATATAAAAAAAAAATCGATATTTTCAGAGATTCTTTACAATATAGAAATCAACTTAAAAATATGTCTCTTTTCAAGTTATAGGTGATCATGAAAGAAATAGGTAATTTAGTACTAATTCGGCGAACCTGGCAACTCTGCTTACAAATCTCTTATGGCTTCTTTAGCCCTTTTCAGGCTAGTGATGCCCCATGTGTTCAAAATTTCAACTATGGAGTTATGAAGCAATGGGTAGATTGTTTAAAAAAAGTGGACAAAACTAATTTTTTCAAACTCATTACGACATGAAAGTGAATGACTGTATCTCCCAAAATTTCCAAATTCTATATTCTATTCTATATTAAAGAGGCAATTTTAATTAAATATTATTAAAAAAAAAACATTGATTTAGATTTTTCTTTAAATGTAGAAGTTTGCGTCTTATGCAGAGAAACTTTTTACAAATAATAGTTGGCGGTCTAAACTTTAAGATATAACAATTTTTGGTTACGACTATTTGCCATGATAGATCGCATAAAAAATTTCGAATGTCTTGTACACGTTTGGCCATTCTCCTTGGTTTTAAAATGTTGGCATACGTGTACAACCGGCTGTGTGGAGTTATGTTATATCATGTAAGTTTTGCAGTTAACATTGTAATTGGCCAAACAATCATTGTTCGCAATAATTTTGCAAATAAAAAGTCATTTGAAAGTTATTGTCATTTGATTTTCTAAGGAAACAATTTCCCTTTCGAAAGAACTGGACAGCATCTCATCGAATCAACTAACACACCAGCTGAATGTGAATTGCAATAAAATATATTCGTAAAAAGAATATTTCAATATTTTTCAAAATAATTCATTGTTTATATTATAAACATGTTTTAATTTGCTTGTATTATAAAAATTAAATTAATGTGAATTAGTTTACAATTCTAGATTGGGTTAATTTTTTTTGTGTGTTCTAAGAGTTGATCTACGAACGAATCAGCTAAAAATTTAATCGAAGTTATGTTATTATTTCTATACATTTTTTTTCATTATAGCAAAAATAATATATTCTATAAAAACAAAAAAGTATAAAACATGTTATCTAATTTTATGATTTAGAGTTTATTTTCGTGCTTTTGAGCTTAAAAAATTTCTTACGTACATATCAGGGGCCTAACTAACTCAGCTTAGGCAAGGATTTTATATAAATGTGTTCGGAGGACTTAAGATTTTTCATGAACATAAAATTTAAGATTAAACTTAACATTAATTAAGGCTAACTTAAGCTAATCCAGCGGTAGGGGGTTCGACGGTCTTGGAAGACGAAGTCGGGCATGGCGTGGAGGGGGCGCTAAACGTTCCTAACTGTGTGTCTGCCTTTGTCCAGCATGTGCATATAAACAGCAAGTCAAAAAGAAACGTAGTACTGCGGCGATATTGTTAAATAAATACAATACTTGTTGTACCGAATATAAATTTAGATCGTCGTAATACCTATATTATAATAAGACGCGTGTGTTGTGATATTGAAATGGGGATTCCCTAACTTCAGCTGTGGCACGGCTTGCGGGCGTTTTGAGGTACGGGTTCGCCAGTGCGGATGGCTCTACCCAGCAGACCGTTTTTCTCCCGTAGTTGCTATTTGATGTAAGGGGCAGTTGGTCTTCGAGTATGGCGGGCTCGTCCCCGGTGACGGGGGTCTGGACTAGGGCGGCCTGGATATCTGCGGTTAATTTGTCCAGATCTCTTGGGGCGGAAAAAAGTGGGAATTGGGGCAGTATCAACTAGGAACCCTTGGAAGTGCTCCCAGTGAGTGACGCTGGAATGCACGAAGAAATGAAGCTTATAGTTTTTTAAACGATATCTGTTCAGGCTGAGGAGGTGAAAGGGATGGAGGTTTGTATATTTTATATGGTTTTTATTAGTACTATAGTAATTTCTCCCGTTTGTTTTTGTGAAATAATAAACAAATTTTATACATAAATATTTATAATAAAACATATAAGGGGCAAAAAGGATGTAGGTACTTCGTATTACCAAATTATATATCCTTTTCAGGGTTTTGGCAGTCGAGGGATCCCAAAATTATCTTATTTTCTCATTGCTTGCAACATTAACTCAAGAAGGGGCTGAAAGAGATGGGATCGTTTAATATTTTATTATTATTATATAAATTTTATATTAATAAATTTCAATATCATTTTGAGATATTTACAGGCTTTTTGATTGATGTACTGAATAAATTTGAAGCAAAATGTTTGTATATATGGTGTTACCAGGTCTACAAGTATGAAATGCGGATTTCAGACAACAGATGGTGCTATAAAGACTGCGCCATTTTGTTGTGTCATCAACAAGTGTCAGACGCGCACGAGTGATAAATTGAAAAAGTGTGTGCATAGTGTTGTGTTGTTGTGTTCAATATGTCGAAATTTATACCGAACAAAGAGCGGACAGCATTAAGTTTTTGTTTTCATTTGAAGAAAACTGCTGTTGAATCATACCGATTACTTCGATACGTTTGAATAATGGTTTCGGCGTTTCAAAAGTGGTGACTTCGATGTTGCAGACAAGGAACGTGGAAAAACCGCCAAAAAAAATACGAAGATGTGGAATTGCAAGCATTGTTGGACGAAGATGATTCGCAAATACAAAAACAACTCACCGAGCAGTTGGGTGTTAATCAACAAGCTGTTTCCAATCGGCTACGAGAGATGGGAAAGATTCAGAAGACCGGTAGATGGGTACTACATGAGTTGAACGACAGGCAAATGGAAAAGTGCAAAAACACGTGTGATATTTTGCTCGCTTGGTACAAAAGGAAGTCGTTTTTGCATCGTATATTTACAGGGGATGAAAAGTGGATTTATTTTGAGAATCCAAAGCGCAAAAAATCATGGGTACACTCAGACGCACCATCCACATCCGCAAGACCGAATCGCTTTGGCAAAAAGATGATGTTGGGGGAAACGGTTAATACTAAACGTTACCAACAACAATTGACAGATTTGAACCGTTCGCTGCTTGAAAAAAAAGGCCAGAATACCGAAAGAGGCAACACAAAGTCATTTTTCTTCATGACAATGGTCCATCACACAGGGTAAAACCAGTTCGCGACACGTTGGAAGCACTCAGCTGGGAAGTTCTCCCCATGCGGCTTACTCACCAGACTTGGGTTCTTCCGATTACCACTTGTTTGCATCGATGGGTCAAGCACTTGTTGAGCAGCGCTTTGGTTCGTACGAAGATGTGAAAAACATGACTCGATGAATGGTTCGCAGCAAAAGTGGAAGATTTTACTGGCGTGGTATTCACAAATTGCCCGAAAGATGGGAAAAATGTATAACAAGCGATGGAGCATACTTTGAATAAAGCACTTTTTATCATTCTTCCTAATTTAACATATTTTTTTTAGAAAAAAAAAACCCACATTTCATACTTGTACACCTGGTATAGGTCTGTTTTCAGGGTTTTTTGTGTCCAGGAATCTTAAAATTTAGTTATTTTTTCATTACTTTCAATATATTCAAAAATAGTTTCAACAGTATTGTGGGAATTTTTCCACGTTTTTTAGTTGCGATAAAGAAGTTTTTTTAAGTATAATTATTTATTTTCTATAAATAGTTTTCCAAGGTATGAGGAGTGCGGAAGGAAATTAGAAATGTGATGAGCTAATAGATTTCTTTGGGTCAAGGAATCGAAATAACACATTATTTTTTTATTATTTTTAATATCAACAGCAGTCCAGGTTGGAAGAGGTGGGGATCATTACGTATTGTAGAGTTTCATTACGATTATGAGAATTTTTCCTTATTTTAATTGACATTTTATAAAATTTATATATGAAGTGAAACGAATGAGGCAGGGTGTTAGAAGAATGGTTGCATATATAATATTTCTTTCAGTATTCTGCCATAATTTTTGCCAATGTACCGGGTCGAATACTTAGAGTTAATCGACAAAGTATAAAAGGTACATCTTGATGTTATTTTTCTCGAGCTTTCTCTTTTAATTTGGCATGCGTTTCCTTTTAATTAGCATGCTTCCAATCTGCTCTCTGTGCCCTTACCGGACACAAATCCAATCTACTCTTCTGTAATCTCTGCAGTAAGAAGAGTCTAAGTCGGTTATTAATGACACAGGTCAACACGAATTTTGACGTTGATAAGAGGGTATGAAATTTCGATAGATTTATCGACAGTTAGACGAAAAAAATATATATGGCCTGAAAAAGTTTGCTTTTGTATCCAGAGAACGGTTTTAAACAGTATTTTAGAAAATCCATAGTTTAAATTTTTATTTATTGATAAATCGAAATAATTCTATTTATATATGATTTTTATCAACTTTTACTATCATATCAAATTACAAAATAGTGGACAAAAGTTTAAAAGTGAACCGTATTACTTTTTTCTTTCATGTTCATAAGTACTTTCTCTCACTAAACCCCAAATGTAGTCCCCCATCATATTTTCATTGTATTGGCCCTGATAACGTTGTTCGACGTTCACAATATCTTGATGAAAACGTTCTCTTTGTTCTTCTGAGTACGCCCCCATGTTGTTTTCAAATTTATCTAAATGAGCATGTAGCTTATGTACTTTTAGAGACATTCTGCAACCCATGGTTTTAAAGTTTTCTAACATGTTTTCAACTAGCTCTTGGTAATTTTCAACTTTGTTATTCCTAAAAATCCAGAGACTACTGCTTTAAAACTATTCCACTAGTAAGTAATTTTGGAAATTCTTCACTGGCAAAAAAATTTTTTTAATTTGTTGACCGACAACAATTCCAGCTTTAACCTTTGCTTCTGACAACGTTGAAAAAAAAGTTTTTTAAAAATGTAAAAGCTTTTTTTTTCACGAATTTTTACGTTGTTTCATACGCCCTAACTTGGTGTGTAAAGGCATAATACATTTTCAGGTTCAGCAATTGGTTCACATTTAACATTTTATTTTCTAACACAAAATTCCGTTCTTAGTGGCCATGATCGTTGAACATAGTGTTGAGCATCCGCTCTACTATCCCACAAACAGAGATAACATGGATATTTTGTATATCCACCCTGTAGTCCCATTAAAAATCCTACCATCTTAAGATCTCCAATGAACTGCCACTTATACTCTTGATATTTTAAAGCTTCGAGTAAAATTTTAACATTTCATAGTTTTCTTTTAGATGTACAGAATGAGCGACTGGAAGAGATGAAAATTTATTTCCGTTATGTAATAAAACGGATTTCAAGCTTTTCGTCGAGCTGTCAATAAATAAACGCCATTCACTGGGAACACAGGGCATCCCAATTGCTTCAAACAAACCTCTTGTATCGTTACAATAACAAAAGTCCATCTTCTTTGGTGAAGAATGTAGCAAATATCTCATACCGACTTCATTGATCTGTTATTTTGACATCAATAAGCAAATTCCATTGCTTCAAACGAGAACCCAAAAGCTCTGCCTTACTCTTCGGCAAATTCAAATCTCTTATTAAGTCATTAAAGTCTTCCGAGGTAAGAAAATGGGGTTTCGGTGGTTCCTGTGACAGTACAAATTCTTCATCTTCAATATTTTTATTTGAACTCTGAGATGAGCTTGACTGAGACAATTTTTTGTGAGGAGGTTCAGGTACTGGAAGTTGTGGGCTATGTAAGTGTTGGAGCCAGAAGATGAAGCAAGGTCAGGATATTCGATATAGCAATTACTACAAGCAACATGTGGAGCCCAGGGCTTGTCTAGATTCCGAACAGGGCAGTTGAAATAGGCTTTGTAGGCTTCACAAAGCTTTTCACATGCGTTTAAATAAAATTTTATATCTCATACTTTAATAAATATATACCACATACGAGTATATAACAAAATGCATCAACATCATATTTACACTTTCTCGACGACATTTTAACCTCTTTAAGTCTTCTACAAAACAGTCAATTGTTGTTTATTTCGTTAAGTGACATCTGTAGACACTGTATAAAAGTTACGACCCCTTTATTTTTTCGCGCGGTATTTTTAAATATACCAGAACTATTTAATATTTCTACGATAACTCAAAAAAATGTATTATTATTGTAACTACAAAAATGCAAACTTTATATGGAATATGGGTACTTTTCCTTTATTTTGCAGCATAATGAATAGAAAAATCATAAAATAAATTTTAGGACAAAAACAAAAAAAATTTTTTGTAGAGTTGTGTGATCTAAGAGAGGGTTTTTCATGGGTTATCAATGCAATTATTCGATAGGTTTTGCAATCTGCCGGCGCACCCTTCTTGTGTATCGGAATATAAAGTAAGCTACACCAACCGTCTGGCCAAATTCCGCATTTGATTACCTAGGAAGTTTATAATGTCAACTGCTGGTTGTCCTATTGCTTTTAACACTTTGGCGGCCATGCCGTCCGCGCCTGGAACTTCACTTTTTTTAAGACGCTTTATAGTTAGATCAATTTTGGATCTTGTGGTAGGTATCTGTTACATTGTTTTCCATACTAGCTACAATATTTCCATGATATAATTTGAAGCAGTATTCGCGCCGGATCTCCGCAGTACCTTTGGAGTCAGTAATCACTTGACCATGTTTGTCACGTATAATTTGTGTGTGAAGTCTGAATTTCCGTGAGAGAAATTTTACCTTATTAAAAAGCTCTGTCGATTTATTGGTGGTCGTATATATTTCAGATTTCGTGAATTTGTGTGTTCTTGTCTGGTCGGGAACTGATTTTTATGTCTTTATTGATGGCCATTAGTCTTTCATCAGGTAATTGTGGTAGGGACGGCCCGAAGTTTACGATGGAATTTTGCCATTAGTAGTTTGTAGTCTGACCCACATTCTGCACCAGATCTTGTTTTGACATTTGTGACGCAAGTTGACTATATCGTAATACTCCACCTGTAGCGTATGAAGATATAGTCAACTTGAGTCTTATTTTTTTTATCGGGTAATGTCCAAGTTAGTGATTTTCTATTGCCAATTGGATTAGTCGTTCTTCTCTACCATTTCTGTTCTCCAATCCAAGTCTATCCAAAATATTCTGTAGACCGTTGTTGTTCGTTGTTTTTCCAATCTTTGCGTTAAAATCCCCTAGATAATTAGTGGTTCTCTTTTTGGTGTAACTGTGATTAGTTTCTCTATCTTTTGGTAGATGTTTTCAGTATGTTGCTCGTCTGAGGTTGGCTTATAAATTTCAATCATATGCATATTTGTAGGCTTTTTACGGATAGTGACTTTAACAATACGATCGCTTTTCCTTTAGTAGTCCTCAATGTACCGCGTTATTCGTTTACTAACCATTATAACTACTCCATTATGACCTGTAGTGTCTGCGCCGAATACAGATATTTGGTGGTTAGATTGCAAATGGCCTTTTCCTCTCCAATGTGTGCCTGCTAGTCCACATACATCAATTTTTGCTCTTTTTAGTTCTAGTTCCAATATACGCAATTTTCCCACAACAAGGAGCCCTTCGAACAATCCACACAGCGATCTTTATATTGTGTTTTTTAGGGAAGTTTTCCAGTAACTTAAGCTAGAGACAATGCCTGGTTATCTACAACTGTCTGCTCGGTAGCTAATTTCACATTTATCGGCCCGGAACCTGACAACACAGAAACACTACCACTATCACTTTGCATCATAAATGTTCATGGGATAATAATCAGGTGGTTTTCCCTTGCCTACCTGATCTTATGCCGTTGACTTATCTGCCAAGTTCATCCGTCTTTAGAAGGCATTTCTAGCCTCAAGGACAAGAAGGTGTCCTAGTCCGCAGTATTACTGCCTGTTAAATCATAATCTGATAGCCGCCAGTAGCTATCTGATATTAAGTCTGCAGAAAAACTATCTTTTCCCCTGCCTTAATTTAGTAATGACTTAGCTGCTGCTCTAAGCCATGATCTCAGTTGATCCATGGGTTATCGGCAAACCTTATGCACACCTGTCCCGCATATCTGCAGGACCATTCGCTACGAGTCATTGGAGTGGGCCGTAGCGGAGTTGAGTACTTCCACTTCGCAGTAAATTTTCCACGAGTTACTGAAGACTTCCTATTCATTTTAGAAATCCTCCTTCAAAAAGACTGCTACCGGCACGGTATCTGTATCTACTATTAAAAATGAATAAAGTCAATATTTTAGCAGTGACCCACTGTTCTCTTATTTGTCAATCCATGTCGGGGGCCGCGTTTGGCCGTATCACGGGTCATCAACCGAGGTAGGATCGACAAATTATTAGACGGATACGAAAGAATCGAAACAATAAAATTTATAAAAGGGGACATGAAAGGAGCCTCCACGCAATGCGATATCACTAAGAGAAAGTAAGAGAATACTTTTAACCAATAGCAAAGCTATTTGGTATATGGCTGGTGTCCCCTGAAAACGTCTATTTAAGACGGTCAATTCTTCCAGCACCGAATCAGTATGTGCAGTGGCAGCAACAAAAACGCAGAGAGGTTCTTGTCAGTACCAACTCTGGGGAGAGGACTGATATACACAAAAACGCCTAAAAACCTCGGGGTAACGCTAGACAGAACGCTCTCGTATAAACCACACTGTCAGAAAACCAGGCAAAAAGTGGCCAACAGAAATAATATGCCTAAAAAACTCGCTGACCACATGTGGGACGTGAGTCCACAGCTACTTAGAACCACGGCGCAGGCCCTATTTTCCTCCACTAGAGAATATACCTATCCTGTCTGGAATTGTAGGCACGCAAAGGAGGTAGATATTGCCGTCAACCAAAGCTATAGAATAACTCCAGGTTGCATGAGACCTACACCACTTCCCCAATTGTACAAAGCAGCAGACTTTGCAACTCCTGCCAATTGAAGATCAGCTGAAAGATACGTTAAAATATTTAAACAAGTTTTTGATGAGCGTCATATACTCTATGAAGCACAGCAACCTCCGAAACGGCTTAATCTAGGAAAAACTTCCTGGATCATGTCGACATCGAACCTCCAGTAGATTACCCAGTTTCGGAAGAACCACCAACTGGCCTCGACCTGTATTGAAGGACCGGGGAGAATGCTCAATAGAACCCGAACTGACGTGACACCCAGGCCCGGCGCTATCCACCTGAGAGCCCGCATGTAAAACATACTAGGTAGTGTCATTGTGCCAAATATTCCACATTCCCAACATAGTATCCTTACATAATAATAGAAGTCACAATACAAGGATACATTATGCCAGTGTTTATCAAATTTTCCTCTCTATTTATACGTTAATTCTATATCCATGAAATCTCAAAAGTCATTTCAATAAAATAAACTATTTATTTAACATCCTGTATGTAATACTTCCAACGATACAAGGCTGGTTCAGATTCCTCAACTTCACGGAAGCAAGAAGAAACTTCAAGGTCACCTAATATTAGATACACACATCTCCAAGAATTAATCACCAAAAAGTACCTAGATGTGCTCTATGGCATATCAATATTGAAATGGCTAAACTACTAAAGTGAAGAAGCAAACTTTTGACCAAGAATAAACTCACCATTTACAAAACTATAACCCGTCCTGTATGACTGACAGACAAGCGGATATCTATACGAAAACAGATCATAATAGAAGCAATACAAAAACACTATATTAAGATTAGCAGCATTCTCATGCTGGTTTGTCAGGAAGCAATCACTACATAAAAACCTAAGAATTTCAACCACCAAAGAATGATCTGCAGCAAGAAAAAAAATTTACACGACATTAAACCAAAGCAGAAACTAGCGAGAAAAAAAATTCTCAAGAATATTTGACTGCTTTTAAGAGCGATTAGGGTTAGTTTTCGTGAATTGTTACAAGCAACGGAGGGATGATTATTTTATTAAGATTTTCCTACGAAGCAAAAGTCGATGCAATACGTTGATAAGAGCTCTTCCCCTTCAGAAATTTTCTGTGGTTGCCCCCCCCCCCCTATTTTCCTTGACTGTAATTTGTACAAAACATGACGACATTTCTGTATTTGTCGCCCCCTGGATATGCGGCCTGCGTGCGATGTACGCCCGCTTACGGCGGGCCTGGTGACACTAATTAAAACCAACAAAGTAATATGGGGACTCCAGGACCCTCAAGATTACCTCTGTGTGTGTGGGGGAGCTGCAGGATATGGCACACCTTTTTTCATGTAGTAATTGCTCCAATACTTGTACCTTTGATGATTTATGGTTAATAATAACGCACTCGACGTAGCCCGATACTGGGATGAAAATCTATGAAATTATATAAAAAACAACGCTATGTTTTCATTTCCAATATATTTAAAATAACTTGACAATTGTTTCACCATACAATGGCTTCTTCAGAAGTAAATTAAAAAGAAAAATATTTGGTAGTGATTCTGGGCATATAGTGCTTAAAACTATCCTTAATTACCTAAGATTATGCTAAACGTTTTATTGTATTATTTACTGACAAAGTTATTTTGAAAATGCAAATCTGTGGTACTATTTCAGAGAACTAATAAAGATTAAGTAAGGGTGAATGGTTTAAGTCTACCTGTTCGTTTAATAATAGATTGGAGTTTTTCCGTTTGTTAATTTCAAGACATTCAAGCATATTTAATTTTTTAGATTTATTTTCTACATGTAGGATTTTTAATGTATCGTCAAAATTATGGGATTCGTTTATTATATGGGTTGTATAATGTAAATTGTTCTTGTTTTTTAAATAACTATGTTTATGTTCTTTAATACGAGATCTACAGTTTTTCCTACGTAGGTTTTAGTACAAGATCCACAATTTAATAAATAAACTTCCTGAGTTTAAGGATTTCTTAGATTTGGTTTTGTTATTCAAAATTATATTCCCTAAGGTATCACTGGTTTTGAATGCTATTTTTTTTGTTCTTTTTTGTTAAATGTTTTAAAATTGTTGTAGTTATATTCCCTGTGTACGTGAGTGTGCTAAATTTTCCTTTTTTTGTCATTAATGGTGGGATAAATTAGAGAGATTGCTTGTTTAAACGATTTTTTATTCAAGATATTATTTATAAATCTAGGGTCATATCCATTATTAATAGCTATTTGTTTGATTATGTTGAATTCTTTGTTACCATAAATGACAAAAAAGGAAAATGTAGCACACTCACGTACACAGGGAAAATAACTAGAACAATTTCAAAACATTTAACAAAAAAGAACAATAAAGTAGCAGTAGCAGTAATACCTTAGGGAATATGATTTTGAATAACAAATTCAAATCTAAGAAATCCTTAAAATCAGGAGTTTATTTATTAAATTGTGGATCTTGTACTAAAACCTACGTAGGACAAACTGGTAGATCTTTTGAAACTCGCATTAAAGAACATAAACATAGTTATTTAAAAAACAAGAACAATTCACATTATGCAACCCATAAAATAAACGAATCCCATAATTTTGATGATACATTAAAAATCCTAGTAGAAAATAAATCTAAAAAATTAAATATGCTTGAATGTCTTGAAATTAACAAACGGAAAAACTCCAAACTATTATTAAACGAACAGGTAGACTTAAACCATTCACCCTTACTTAATCTTTATTAGTTCTCTGAAATAGTACCACAGATATGCATTTTTCAAAATAACTTTGTCAGTAAATAATATAATAAAACGTTTAGCATAATCTTAGGTAATTAAGGATAGTTTTAAGCATTATATAACCGGGATCACTACCAAAAATTTTCTTTCTAATTTACTTCTGAAGAAGCCATTGTATGGTGAAACAATTGTCAAGTTATTTTAAATATATTGGAAATTAAAAGATAGTGTTGTTTTTATATAATTTCATTATGAATTTCCAAGTATCGGCTAACACAATCAAAGAAGAAAATCTATGATTTGGACTCGAAAAAAATAAGTAAATTTAAAAATAGTCTAAGTAAGGACCCAGGGCCTATTTCTCACAGTTCTCTGTATGGGTTACTCGATCGGAACTTATGCTCCTGGTGTAATTAGTTCCACTCGAGTAATTCTAAGTTTAGTGTAAATAGTCTAGTTTATATTTTGGATTTAGGCAATAATGACTCTTGGTGATACTAACTTGATTAGCAAAACGCGCATCAAATGCAAAAATAAAGTATTTGGTGTAGTGGTGATAAATGTTGTATACGGATATAACATGGCTACGAAGTTTGAAATGATTAGATTAGTGAGTAAATAAATGGATTAAAATAGTTTTAAAACGAAAAGTACGTTTTTTGTGGGAATTACTCGTTCTCCTCCCAAATTATCATCGTTGCTTCCTTCTCCTGATGAGTTACTTCTCCTACCAAATTATCGAATAATAAATTATTGTCAAATCGCTCAATACATTCATTTCAGTAAGTCAGTCATTAGCAAACATGAATTTGCTCGAGTTGTTCGTTGACATTAAGGCACATAATGGTTACTTTGGTTACGTTCTAAAAGAATTAACAGTTCATGATGGTACTTGTTATGTAAATTATTTGTTTAAACCACTATTTACAAGAAACACGCTATCTGCTAAAGATCAAAAATTGGACATTTGGTCAGAAATGTCCAACAGTTTAGGCTGGGCACTGGAATTGTTGAAATTACTGATATCGATAATGCTTTAAACGGTCTACTAATCTCCTCATCCAATTTATGTTAAGAGAAACGGAAAAAAAAAAATTAAAATACAATCTTGGATGAGCAATACATTAACAATATTCCAATTAAATTGGAGCCAAAATTGTGTCGGTTTAAGAAGATTCAAGAATGTTATTTTCTTAAAAATATTAACTCATGGCACTGTGCATTTGTGAATATTAAACAGCATCTGCTTCAAATTAAAAATATTTTTAGTGAATTCCTCTATATAGATCAAAATCATAAAAAAAACCAAGTTTGGAAAATTTCTGTAGATATTAAATTCTTAAATTTTAGTTTAATGGACCTAACTGTATGATTTCGGAAATATGACAAACTTTTTCTGTCGCACATATAAACTAAAATAGTAACAACGATTCATAATTTTGAGTACTATATTGTTTTATGGGAATTGTGTTCCCGAACTCTAAATTGTCTAGTAAAATACAAATCCATTTTTTAGTGTTCCGTACGGAACACTTATAAGATGACTTCGGTGTCTGTCTGTATGTCCGTCTGTCTGTCTGTCACACCCGATTTTCTCCGAAACTATTTGTCATAGAAATTTGAAATTTGGTAATAATATAGGAATTGATGGCCTCATCAAATCGGAAGTGAAAAAAATTTTTTAGTAGGTTATCGAGTGTATTTATAATGTAATACTTGCGTACACTTTTCTTTATATTATTTTTAAAAAATCGCTGTCCCCCACCTTATCTTGAAAAGTACTGATCAAAAAATTTTGAAAAATTCTGAATATTCTCCAGGGGGTGTAGATTAAATGAAAAGTGCATTACTTTTAATAATTTATCTGGTATAAAAAAAAACAAAAATTTCAAGGTCATCAATTTTCAGTGAAGATTGGAAACAAACTTTGTTGAAAACTCATTTGGGGGTATTTTGTGAAGTCACTAATCATTTTATACCACCGTAACAACATTTTTTATTTTGAAAGCAATCAACGTACGGCCGGTTATTTTTTCATTAACAGTTTCATTTCAACATTTAATATTTAACAAGAGAATCTAGATCGTCTGAACACACTAAAAATTGTGTAATAATATTTATTTAAGAAAAATAATTAAAACAAGGAAACTAAAAAGTGTCAATTTGTACTACCGATAATACAACATTTTTTTAATATACTATAAATCAAGTTTAAAAGTACAGTAAAATTTAAAGAATTTAATAAATTAAAAATCAATAATAAATATGTAAATAATAAATAATAATCATAATAATACATCTAATTCTAACTTAAAAATATTCCTAGTTTATATACTATTTTCTCTTTTGTTCATTTGAATTTATATAAGACGAATATTTCATCCTCTGAAATTCACAATGCGAGCCCGAGAAAAATCATCTTCATCACTTTTGGTATGATTGAGGTGACACTAGATTACTTCTACAAGCAGGTAACATCTATTGTTTTTGAACTGGTTCAGTAGAACACACATCATTTTCTCAATTATAGTGATCTTCCATCCATCCCAGATATCTTGGCCGATATCATTTCGATATGGTACTACATTATTATCATTTAATGGTTGAAGAGGCGGTGGGTGAATTTAAAGTACAACAAACATCCGAAATATCTTCAAGTCCCTTACAAGACACGACATCTCAATTATCATTATCATTTCGGGAGGTTGCCGTCATCATTTTCATCTTCAGCGGATGAAAGAGAACTCTGCTTCTTGAATTACTATAGCATCCTAGTTCTAAAATAATGCCCACAGGCTTTTGCATTATCTGTATACATATATAATTTGCCATATCATTGTAATAATAATTAACATATTCCGGTCTACTATGCAGAAAATAATGAAACTGTTCACTAAATAATTCACAAAAAGTTTAAAGAGATTTCTTAATTTATTAGTTTAAATCAATTGTTGAGGTAAAGACATTCGACTTCTATGGTACTGAAGAGAACTACCTATAAGATTTCGGTGAGTATTATAATCCTAAATTCACCTCTCTACTTTTCATTCCGGCGGGATTTGATCTTAGACTTGTAATACACCTTTTTGCTCAACGCTATTATAGTAGTGGTAATTTGGAAGAGGAAGTAACTAAGGTTTGTGGGAAGCAGGAAGAGGAGAAGTAAAGCCTACAAATAATTTACTGTTAAGATATCGTCGGAGGAGGAGAGGGTGAGGGAGGGGGAGACAGAAAGGCGGAGAGATGGGAGAGAGAGGCGGGGAGAAGGGAGGGAGAGATGGGGAGAGAGAGAGAGGGCGAGAAGGAGAGGGGAGAGAGAGAGAGAAAGAAAGAGAGAATAAACTCTAGTTTAAAACCTCTGTTGTTAATTTTAAAAATTTGGTAAAATTAGGAGTAGTTACTGAGGAATTTGAAATTCTTTTCTTACACTTATTAAAAGTTTTAATATAATTTAAATTATCAGGTTTTCTTGCAGGATTTATTTAAAAACATCTAACTGTAGGGAAAACTTATTTCAGAAAAGTTTTTGATAAATCTCCTGTAATATTCTACAGGTCATAAGAAAGCTATAATCTTGAATAGTAGCTATGTTCGCAGAATTTGGAATAATTTCCTCATATGTAATTATTTGTGTTAGGGAGATAACTTCTTTTGTGAGGAATTCGGATTTACCAAGCTGATTTTAAAATTTAAATTTTAAAACTTTTTTTAAATTATTCTTATGTGATCTAAGTGTTCAGAAATGGAGTTTGAAAAATTATTACATCATTCTTGGACAAGAAACAAAATTTACTTCTTAATATTTCGTCCAACATAGCCTAAAATATAGCTAGAGCATTTCCTATTCGAAACAGTAACCGTAGGTATTCAGCATGTCTATGATTTACTTATGTCTCTATTCTCTACCGAGTCAGGATCCATTTCGATTTGATGAAATTATTGGGCGAACTTTTAGGTAGTAAATTGAGGATATTTCTCTAAACTATCTAAGATATCTTCTATTCTGGATAGTAGATATTTTTCCTCTACAGTGTATTCATTTAATTTCCTTTAGTGTATGACCAATCTATATTTATGTTGACTAAGTCTTTCTAGAAGCTATCTACGCAAGGGCAGAGTACAAAAGTATAGATATCTTATTATAATGCCGTCGAGTAAATTCTGAATATTTATTTTGTATTTTATACTACATTGAAGAAGGGTGTCTAAAGATCTAAACTGGTCTGTCACTGGTTGTCCCTATTTTATGTTCAGTTTAAATAGAAAGAGTCAAATCACAATCCTAGTGGGACATAATATTTTTAAACTGGTTCTTATTTTGCATTTGTCCAAATCCTTAAGATGATTAAAGCGTAATTGAGTTTCTAATTTTTTTTTCAAGGGATTATTACCAATTTTATTTTTATTTTTAGGGATTTTTCGTTAAAATTTACGTGAATATTTGGACCCAGATAGTGTAATTATTGAAATTTATAATTGCTTTTGTTACTTTTCTAGTGAACATCACACAGGTGAAGTGTAAAAAGCATTACTCGTGGCTCTATGGTATTTGGTTAAAGATGTGTAATTGTTCAAAAATTCTAAGGAATAGAAGGATTTGCAGGTGAACTATTTACAAATACTACGGTTATCACAGGGCTCTTAAAGCTCTAAAAAGTTAAAGATCAAAACAAGAGCTATAGCAACCGAAAGTTTTTCCTCTCGATACTAGAAATTTGTGGTACGAAAGATTCTTTAATCGATATTTTTGTCGATTGTTCAAGCTTTACACGTATAAGTTGCATAACAGGACACTTGTTTTCACTTAAACCGTGTAACCAAATAACGAATGTATTAACAGTACATGGTTTAGGTATAGATATTTAATTTATATTGTGGAAGTACTATATCAAAAAGCACCATAAAGTTAAATAAGTTAGTGTTTCAGGTAAAAAATACATACGAAACATAGAAAAAGTTTTTGAAGAAAAAATTTTATATTTTAAATTGAGGTTGGTGTTATGAAAAATATGTATGTAATTTTGATTATCAAAAATAAATATTTCGAGATAGGTGATGATCTATTTCGACAACATTTATTTTACGTTATTTTCATATTTTTTTTATTTATAATGGATCACCTAATTGCGAAGCCAAAATCATCTAATAATTAACAATTTTTGAAAGTTTTGAGGAATCCTCGAATATACAAAAAAATAAATGCGGTTTGGCTTTTATTATACCGAAACATCATTTGCTGGGATACTTGGTGTCATAGCCAATATTATTTTATGAAAGAGGAGGAATTCTAAATAGAAAACAAAAATATTTTAATTATGTAATATATAAATATATATTATATCGAAAAAAAAAGCCGTTGAAAAACAGACACATGATTTATTTTGCATCATTTTTGTTTAATAAATGTAGATATATATAATTTGAATTGGAGAAATATGATATATCGTCAGATGATAATGAATCGTTGAACAAACTAGGTAAGGAAAAAAAAGACCAAAATCAATAATAAATATTTAGTAATAAATAAGAATGCATTTAAGTTAAAACTGTATTTTAATTTATATATCTCAAATAAATACAAAAGTTCTACATTACAAAGGTATAATAAAATAACAACCAACTATAAAAAAAAAACTTCATGTTTTACCAAATTATGTAGGGTGGTACCAAGATTTTTAGCTGCATATATTTTTACAAAGACAACTAAAGTGGTATGGTCATGTGGAATGTATGGACGAAGAACGTATTCCCAAGCAAATTTTGAAAGGGAAGACAGAAAGAGTAAAAAGAGAAAGACCAAAACCAACGTAGATAGAATGAACGAAACTTACAACCGGGAGATTGGAAAGACCGAAAAGTATAGAAACTAGGAATCGGAAGACATAGGACGCTATAAAACAGATTATATTTACATATATATATATATATATATATATATATATATATATATATATATATATATATATATATATATATATCTATATATATATATATATATATATATATATAAACTCCTGGACAAAATTAACGCAACAATCTGAAAATTAATTTATCTTTTTCTTATGTCAGTTTTAAAGTTTATCGAGTATATGAATAGTAAGCTATGCATATTTTTGTTTCGTTGTTCATGACAGAAATCAAAACAATTCGTTTAGATTTACAGTTTTAAAGAATTTTTTAGAAGATAAACAATTTTGTGTAATAATGCGATAAATTTTCTTTAAAAGTTAGCTTATAAATTGTTCCCTTTTTCAAAGTAATACGTTTTTGTGGTAGACTGTTTTATTTTTGACCCCAAGAATTAGAAAAATGAATCGAACAAGGAATTTAACTGAACACGAGGTAGTGCGAGCCTCAGTTTTATTGGACAAGGGATATTGTCAGAGTTATGTTGCCAATTTGTTAGGCAAACATCGTTCCACAATAAGTCGTATGGTAAGACGCTTGAATGAAGTAGGAACTTATTCTAGAAGGCTAGGGCAAGGGCGAAAACGATGCACTAACGACCTAGATGAACGTTTTATAAGACAATATGCTTTAAGAAACAGGAGTGTCACTAGTTCTATAATAGGAAATGAACTCGAAGCTGTTCGCAATGTCACAATTTCTTCTAAAACAGTTAGAAGACGGTTAAATGAAGCTGGATTAAACAGTAGGAGACCAGAAACTGCGTCCTTGCTTACTAGAGAGAACAGAGTTGCCAGGTTACGTTTTGCTCGAAATCACGAAAACTGGTCTGTGGATGATCGGAAACAAGTTTTCTTCCAGATGAAACTAGGGTTAGTCTAAAATATCCAGATGGTCGTGAGCGAGTATGGCGAAGACCAGGAGAGAGGTTTTTGCTCCTTGCAATATCTCTGCAAGGATTCCATTCGGCGGTGGCTCTGTTATGTTCTGGGGTGGCATCTGCTTTGATACTCGCACAGAGTTAGTTCCTGTCCGTACGAGATCCATGAATGCTGACTACTATCTTGAGAATATTGTAATAGAACATGTGATGCCTTTCGGTCATTTTGTGGGGCCCAATTTCCTGTTTATGCAAGACAACGCTCGACCTCACGTGGCTAGGGAGGTACTCGATTATCTTAATCAAGTTGATATACCGATTATGCAATGGCACCAAAAAGCCCGGATCTGAATCCGATAGAACATGTATGGGATCACCTTAAGAAAAATGTGAAAGGTCATATACCTGCACCTAGAAATCTGAGGGAACTTGAAAATGCAGTTATCACAGGAGGGGAGCAAATTCCCCAAGATTTTATCCAAAATTTAATTAGAAGCATGCCTAGACGCATAAAAGCTGTCATCTGGGGTAGAGGAGGCAACACACGTTACTAGTGTCCCAGTTACACCATTAATTTTGCTACTATTGTCCCAGTTTATTTTTTTCATTATTACATAATTTCAACGATTTTGTTATTAGGTCTTAAGAATAATTTTAATTCGAATCTTATAGAGAAATTTGGTAGCTAATTCACTTTTAAAGTATCCGAATAAGTTTTTTCTAACTTTTAGGGTAACCAATGTTCATAAAAATTATTAAAATTAATTCTTTATAGAGATTTGTATGATTTAATGTATTGTTGCGTTAATTTTGTCCAGGAGTGTGTATATATATATATATATATATATATATATATATATATATATTATATATATATATATATATATATACAGTACAATCACGATTATCTGAAATCCGGCTTATCAGAAACAAACTATTAAAAAGCAAATTGTATTCTCATCAAACGAAAAAATCCCCATTATTCGAAACAGACGATGAGTGGTTTCCTTAACGCATCGGGGACTCCCCGACGTCTAGAATTTCACCGCTGTCTATGTTTTGGTTAGTCGACGAGTGTTACTCATTACGTCTATCATTATCACAGAGGTAATAGTTTCGTTTTAATAGATATTTTACAAAATGGAGCGTCATAATAATAAGCGTAAACGTGTTGTTATTACCTTAAAAGAGAAACCTGAAGCAATTCAACGTTTAGATAATGGTGAACTTCTTAAAAATATAGCGAAGGATTTAGGTGTAGCCGTGAGTACTGTTTCAAAGTGGAGAAAAAATCGCGAAAAAAACTTGAAAAAATGGTGTAGTGTTTTGTCATCGCCCACACAGGCACGAAAAAGTATGAAAAGCGGTGAATACCAAAAAGTGGAAGATTCCTTATTTTTATGGTTTACACAGAATCGAGAACGTGGAATACCAATTTCAGGAACATTTTTAAAACATAAGCCAGTGAGTTTAAGCGAAGAGTTGCCGGTTATTGAAGCTGTAAAGTTTTTTGCAAGTGATGGATAGCTGGACAGGTGGAAAAAAAGACATGGTGTACGTCAACTGAAAGTTTGTGGAGAAAGATTGTCGGCTGATGTATCCGCTGCAAAAAAATTTGCAGAGAATTTTGAGCAGCTTATGAAAGAACAACCAGACCAAATCTATAATTATGATGAAACAGGCTTGAACTACAAAATGTTGCATATTCCATTACCAGAGGTTTTCTTTACAAGTTGGCGCCATTTTTGATCCGCCATATTGGAAAAAATATTGGCGACCATACACTTATGATCGGTTATTCAAAGGGTAAGATGCAATACATATGGACAAAAAAAGGTGATCTTTCAAATTTTCCAAGCAATATTAGTAAAAATCCCTATTTTTGCTCACTCAAGATGCCATATTCGATTTTGCAGGTGGAATTGAGCTAGTTGGACTTTGAATTCATAATCAGTGACCTCGAAGACATACTCAGTGACAAATACTAGGTTATTTGGTACGTTTATTTTACTATTACACTTGTTATCATTCAATTACCAGAGGTTTTCTTTACAAGCTGACGCCATTTTGATCCGTCATATTGAAAAAAATAATGACGACAAAACACTTATGATCGATTATGCCAAGGGTGAAATGCAATACTGATAGACAAGAAAAAAGGTGCTTTTTTACATTTTACTAGAAATATTACTAAAAATTACCTAATCTTGCTCACTCAAGACGCCATATTGGATTTCGCGGGTATAATTTGCCTAGTTGTAATCAGCGAACCAAAAAAAACATATTTGTTGGTAAATTTCACATAATTAGGAACTTTTTTTCATTATTATACTCAATATAATTTGATCGACTGGAATTTTTACACGTTACCGACGCCATTTTGCATCCGCCATATTGAATTTTTCAAAAGGCCCATCGAATTTCAAAAGTACACATCAATATAAGTTTTTTAAGCCCCCGCTCATTTACCTACCTTGCGTCAAATTTTGGTCTCATGGGTGGCACGGTTGACGGGGAATGTCACATATATATATATATATATATATATATATATATATATATATATATATATATACATACATATATATTTAGGGTGATAACAAAGACTTCAAATATGTTTCTAAGGAAATGTTATTCTTGATTCTGCCGCAAATATAAAAATATGTCAGGTATGAAGGAAGAGGCTTTTTAATTACTGAACTCTTAATTGCTAAGTCGTTCCTTCTATTAATTTTATTTATTAGAATCTGTCAAAACTTCACCGATTCATACAGATCATTAGAATATGTCGGTTATACATTCTCTATCATTTTTTTTTCTATTGTCTATAAAATCAAAATATCTTTACTACAGGTTAGTAAATTTCTGTCTACATTTCTCAGCAACATCACTTTAGGCAAATCAAGCCAGAGCATACTAAACTTCCTTGAAATACTAAACTTAAATATTGCATTTAAAACTGACAATTCTATCGAAAAAAAAAAAACATAAAAAATAACAAAATAAAAATAAGTATTGATAATAAGTCAGGTGTTTATAAAATAAACTGTGTAGATTGCTTAAAAAAAATATATAAAAGACAAACGGAAAGAAGTTATTTAAAAAAAAAATCAAAGAACAACTAGTTCAGTTCATTTACTTGAGAATAATTTTGATCAAAGCGTCCAAATCATGCACTCCCAAAGTAAAGGCTCCAAACTTTATCTACTGGAATCGCTAGAAACAGAATTAGACCTTAAGACCTCATCTTTGCTGAATTTATTTTAAGAATAACTTTTATTATCTAGTGAAACCCATGTATAATAAGTAGTAAGTAAATATCGGAACAGAGATAAAAAACATTCAATCTTGAAAAAGCTACAGTAATAGTGAAACATGTCGAATATTTGTTAAGTTTTTAATCAGATCATCAACAACATACTAACTAGTTACTGAACTGCACTAAGTAAAGGCCGAATGAATTCAATTACATCTAAATAATTGGAAAACTAGTTTTACTGAAAAACATGTTTCAAGATATCTTCATATTGTTATATACTAGCACTGCTAATGTGCAATAAAGTATTAAAAGTTTATCAAATTAATCTACATGATAAATTTTGAATACTTTCGGTTAGTCGTTATAGTGCTAATTGTACATGGGCTCCTTTTAGTGCTTCTGGAGCATTGATTTGGTCCTCAGTGAATTACAAAGTTGTCAACTATGAACGTAAAAAAATATAAACATAAATTACATCACAGTAGATATACTAGTTGTATATTCAGGTCTAAGAGGAAACTGGTTTTCTACGATACGATAACATCAACAGTATTAAAATGCAACAGTTCGATCTTTTAGAATTAAAGATATTACCGCAAGCGCTATAGATCGTTTTCCATTTCTACAAGCTTAGAATTGAAAGAGTAGTTTCTTTGGTTTGCTCCTTCTACCAGGAGGTGCTTACAATATTTGGGAATCACAGATAGTGCCGCGAACATTTAAAGTATCTCGACACTGCAGCTTATAACATATCAATGGAACTTTACTCAACAGTTCTTAAATAGTTAGGTATATATCCATATTTGTTTGAAAATTATTGGCTTACTATTTACACTTTTGCAATAAAATACAATATAACTCTTTCACTGAATTTATTCAGATCAGATTTGGATGGTTAATTGGTACTAAATTTAAATTAAGAGGTAATAAAATTGGATTAATTACAGGTAGTCTATCTTAACATGGCGTCTAATATGGGGGTATTTCCAAATTCTATTTGGATGTTTGTTATTTCTATATGTCTATGCTCTATTTTAAATAAACAAAAACTAACAGGCTTTGCTGAACACTACGTAGATAATAATCATCTTTTTAATAACGAGATGATGAAGTTGCTATACAGTGTTCAAAAAGGAAAACATATGGATTACTTAGAAATTCTTAGCATAAAAAAAGCCATTAAAAATAATATAAAAATAATGAACACTCAAACAGAATTTGGAAATACCCCCCATATTAGACACCGTGTTAAGATAGACTACTTGTAATTAACCCAATTTTATTACCTCTTAATTTAAATTCAGTACCATTTAACCATCCATATGTAATACTTACTTACTTACTTAAACCTTATGCATTTCTACTCCTTGTTAGTAGTGTAAGGCCCGTGGAGTTGAGTTATTCTATATCTGTCTTTTCCATTTTTCCTGCTATATCCTTCCATCCTGTTTAAATTGCCGATTGCCTCTTTTGTTTCTTCTGTATTAGTTTCTTCTGTTTGTATGAGTTCTGTATCTTTTTCGGTATTATGTCTCTATGTTGATTTTTGTATACTTTTCCTTCTAATTTTTTGCATCCATTTCATTTTCTCTCTGTTTTCTACATAGTGCATTTGTTGTTCTTCTGTCAGTTCATCCTCTTTTCCGTTTATACACCTATTATTCCGTGTTCTCAATCTAAAAACTCAATAATTATTTCCTTCCTATCTATTTCTTTGATTACCTTCTTATTTGTATTCATTTTACTAGTCCCATCTTCCGTATCCTCTATCTTTGCCAGGGTCGTCGTCAATCTACCTATCTCTCTCCTTTTTCTCAGTTTTTGACTTGATGGTCGTAGTATTCTTTGTTTGTTCTTTCAGTTTTTCTTCCTCAATGTCTCATTTATATTCTCTTCCTTCGATTACCATTTTTTGATATCGTATTTTCACCTTTTTCCATTCTTTCTCTCGTTCTATGCTATATAATATATATATATATATATATATATATATATATATATATATATATATATATATATATATATATATATTATTTTTTTGAATTTCGCGGTCATCTTTTGTTAAATCGTTGTTTATATAAACTCGCTCTCTTAGGTTTCTCAGTTTGTTTTTATTTTTCATTACAGCATCCTTATCTCCCGTATTTCCAAGTTCTATCTTGTACATGGTCGCTCCCATTTTTATCACATCTTTAATCTGTACTTTTGTGTTCATACTCCTCTCCATAAAAAGTTCTACATCCATTTTCAGATCTGGTTGGTTATTCGCTTCAAAACTCATTCCCGATATTACAATATTATTTCTTACGTTGTCTTTTTCCAGTCTACTCATCTTCAAATCCATACTTCTCATGTTTTCTCTAATTCTCTTATTTTCCTCTTTCAATACTTCATTCTCCTTTCTTAGTTCCTTCAACTCTTGTTGGTATCTCCTCTGATCTTGTGTTATATCCTTTTATCTGACATTTCTATCAAATTGTCTATCTTATCTACTCTTTCGTTTTTCTCTCTCTGTAGTGTTCTTATCAGCTTTTTACTCTTCTTGAATAATCCCATTGGCTCCTTTTTGTCTTCGACTCTTCCTCTTTTTGAGTCTCCTGAAGTATAATCATCGCTATCCATTGTTCTTTCTGTTATAAAAACTTTACGTGTGTTCCTCGTATATTCCATTTTCAAACACGGGAGAAAAAGAAAAAAAATGTTGTTTATATTTCTTATCACCGTAAACAGTAAAATGATCAAGGTCGTCGTTTATCGTTTCGTTAGTTTAATACAATTTCACAAAATTATTCTCATAAATCTCCAAATTTTTTACTTATTGTCTGAATCTAACACTACACTCTGCTTTATTTCTAGTCCCTCTCGTTTGCAATCGACAAGATAATTAAATAGATCGACACACTACCGTAGGAATGCTCGTTGAACGAGTTGACTATTGCCGGGTGTTCGATTCACGTGTACACAGATCGCGATCCGAAACTCAACTCCCATATGTAATATCTCTTAGAACTTAAGTTAAGTCTTATTGTAAACCTCTTCGAAAATGGTCGCGGAACCGAAACACGTGTCAGAATGATCTGAATAAATTCAGTGAAACAGTTATACTGTATTTTATTTCAAAAGTGTAAATATTAAACAGTTATACTGTGTTTTATTTCAAAAGTGTAAATATTAAGGTGTTTCACCTAGATACCGACCACAAAGTCCATAAATTTTATTTATATATTGGCTTTCCATTTGTTTTAAAATGTGCATTTTCCAAGCGGTTATAGTTAAAAAAATATAATTATAATTTCAACCAAGAGCTACAGTTCACCCAAAAACAGGCCCGACTGTAAAATCGACAGGGGACAGGGGGAAAATAGGCATTGTCTTGGGAGTAAATATGTCTAGGCATGAACATGTTGCATGCGTAACAAAGACAGCTTCTCAAAAGCTGGGAATATTATGTTGAACTGGAAAGCTTTATACTCCACAACAACTTTTAATTCTGTACAAAGCTGAAATTTGACCAACGAGGGAATACTGCTCCCATGTTTGCGGCTCTACTCCCAAACATACACTGCATTTGTTGGATTCTAATCAGAATAGGATAGTAAACCTGATTGGAGATCCAGACCTCACCGACAATCTTGATTCCTTGGAACATTATAGAACGGTTGGGGTCTTGAGTCTATTCCACAAATACTTTCATGGAGAGAGTTCGATGGATGTAGCCAGTTTAATTCTTTCCAGAGCAGTGCATGCTAAGAATACTACCCTTTCTTTTATATGGAGAACCTCATTCTTTTGCAACGATTTGTTTAGCAACGAGCACAATTTCCAGCTATTCGAGATCATATATATGATATAGTTAAATATAAAGAAATCCTTCTAAACAAATGGATGTCGAACAGCAATTTGAATGAATAGTTATGTTATTGTTATGTTAAATTGTGTTATAATAGGTTTATAGCAGCTCGCCATAAGGGGATTCCTTTGACAGGTATGTACATGAATTATTATTTTTAGATAAGGTTTTCTGGAACTAGTGCGTTGATTTTCTTTTCATATCAATTCAAAGAATGGATAAAAGGAGTGAGAGTATCAGCAGGCTTGTCGTGACAAAAATGTAAAAAAAAATATTGTTAATGTTTTTTTCAGGTCCGCTAACACGAAGCAAAGCAAAAGAAATAGCAGAGTCTCAGGGACATTTTACATTCAGTGCTTCTTCTGATTGGCTTAATAAATTTAGATTCCGCCACAACATAAGTTTTAAAGCGATTTCAGGACAAGGAGCTTCGGTTATTGCAGAAGATGTTTCATCATTCTGGGAAAAATGCCCTTCTTTAATTAAGGGATATTCACCGAGAGACATCCATAATGCCGATGAGACATGCCTGTATTTTAGGGCTCTAACCCCAACAAACAAAATGCTAACATTAAAAAAAGAAAAATGTGTTGGTGGTAAATATCCCAAAGAGAAGTTTACAATTTTGCATTGTGCAAATATGTCGGGAGAAAAAGAAAAACTCTTAGTCATTGGTAAGGCAGCCAAACCCAGAGCATTTAAAATATTAACATAAACAACTTGCCTGTAAGTTTGAAATATAATAAGAAAGCTTGCATGACTAGGGAAATTATGACAGAGTGGTTGCAAGATCTTGATTGGAAAATGACAAAAAAAAAAGAAACATTTTGTTATTTTTAGACAATGCAGGATCTCATCTAAAAGACGTCCACTTAAAAAATATATCTTGTTTCTGCCTCCTAACTGTACATCAGCTTGTCAACCACTTGACCAAATTTATAATCGAAGTCTAATACTAAAACACCTGATAGTAACCATTGAAACTGGTGGTACAGCTTTTGAGTTAATTAAGAAAAATTACGCATTGGATGCAGTTTACTTTGCAAAAACTGCTTAGGAACAAGTAACCAAGGAAACAGTTAAAAACTTCTTCCTTAAAGCGGGATTTAAGCATGAAAGTATGCAAAGTGACGATCAGTTAACTGAGGCTGTTATATCTGATCCAGAAGCTGACTTACCACTTAACGTACTTGTAGATATACTCAAAAATAAGAATTTGTTGGAATTGACTGATAATGAAAATGATTTTTTGAACACAGACGAAAACTTGTATGTTGAAAATCCAGATTCCGGAACAAGAAATTGAAAATCCAGTTGAAATACAAGGACTTTCCGAAGATTCTGATGTCGATGAGGTTCCAGTACCAACAGATGCTATCTCAAATTATGTTGAAGCTATTACCCTAACTGAGCGGCTTATAAGTCTTGCCGAAGATCAGGAGATGTAGAGTCTTTAGAGCTTCTTTCCAAATTAGAAATATGATTTGTGGACGCCATTTTAAAGAAAAAGAGGAGACAAACAACAAGTTATGAATTTTTGAGACATTAAAATGATTTTTCATTTCATAGGTATAACATAACTTTATCCTATTATATTTTATATGAATCTAAGGGTAACAAATCTTTGTTTTTTCCTTAAGTTTTAACTTCTTAAAAATATGTACATACATAAGTATAAGTTCCCTTGTGAATAGTAACGGTAAGTATTTACTTTGACTATGAATTTTATCTTTTTGATAATATTTTTGGTTATTGTATATTTTATGTGTTCTTTTTTTATTATTTTGTCTATTTCATTTTTTTCTTAAATGTTTCAAAAGTAATAAAGTAAAACTTCTTTTACTTTATTAATTTTGATCTTCTCTCTCTCTCTCTATGCTTTTTACGACCACAGCTGCCAGGGCTATTCGGTCGGGTGGCGGTTTATATTCCAAAACCCTTATCTTCTCCTTTTATCTTAAATGATATCCGACAAGGTCCACCTTGCAGTGTGTCTTGAATGTCTCCATAACCTTCTCGGATTAATTAATTATTATGAATGAACCTGGGTGAGCTGGAGTAGCGTCAACCAAGGTGGATGGCGATGAGGGTATCTATAATTTGATTTTGCGGTAATTTAGGAAAGATATAATTATTTTAACCAGATA
Source organism: Pachyrhynchus sulphureomaculatus (assembly GCA_019049505.1). Taxonomy (NCBI): domain Eukaryota; kingdom Metazoa; phylum Arthropoda; class Insecta; order Coleoptera; family Curculionidae; genus Pachyrhynchus; species Pachyrhynchus sulphureomaculatus. The sequence goes on from CM032448.1 coordinate 51,651,094, forward strand.
TTCTTGGGATTGTAAAGCGTCTGATAAGGTTGTAGGGGACCTGGTGTGAAAGTTGGAAATTGAATGATAAAGATTATTAGATTCAGCAGTAAAATTGGGGCATTCAAAAGGAAGGTGGTTAATATCACTTTCTTCTCCGCATGCACAGAGAGGGCTTTCCAAAACTTTTAATTTGTATAGGTGTTTAGGAGATGAACAGTGATTGCTTCTTAATCTACAAAAAGTAGAGATATATTTTCTACTAAGAGGAATATCTTTAAAGCTAGGTCTTTTGTAAGGAGCCGAAATTATGGATGCGTAAAAACGTCCCTTTGTTTCAGAGATTGTTTTCCATCTCTCTATCCAGATATTGCGGATTTTGCCTTTGAAAATGGATAAGAAGTCCCTATAATCCGTCTTCATATTTTCAGTGTTGATTGAATTGGTGAAATCGAACCGTTTTGACGTCCATTTCCGTGAGGAAGAAGGGAATATGGCCGTATTTTTTGATATGTTCAATAACCGGGAGTAACAAATCCATGGCCTCGACTATTGGTGAGGATTGGTACCTTTTCCAGAAATCGAAGCGAGCATTATAATTAATGTACATGCTTTGCGCCTGATTGAGAGAGGGATTGTTTGTTAAAGCTATTGCTTTGGTGAGGAATTTTATAGATAACCATATCCTGCGTAGATCCAGAGGCATTTCCCCCGCTTCAGACAGTAGAACATTAATAGCGGTTGATTTCATCATACCCATGCAACTTCTCAGAGCCTGGTATTGAATGGTATCTAGTTTTTGAAGAAGTCGTTTGGCACATTTTTGTAAAACAAGGCTGCCATAGTCTATGTGAGATCTGACAAAAGCATTGTAAAAGGTCAACCAGGTAGCCGGATGGGCTCCCCACCAGGTTCTAGGAAATCTGATAATATTCACACCCTTGCTAGCCTTTTGAATCATTGAGTTTGATTTGTTTATCCCAAGTGACCTTAGAATTGAAGATCACCCCGAGGTAAGAAAGGTGGTCTTTCCAGTCTATTTGTCGGTAAAATGTGTTTTTATGTTGCTGCTCCTAATTTGATTTATGACTTCTACGAAACTATTTTTAGACAATGACGTATACTCCTGTATTTGTTCCCATTTTTTGTCTAAGACTGTGAGTACCAATTCTTTTGGAATATTTGTATCTAGTGATTTTACATCCAAATAAATTAGTTGATGGTCAGCCGGTATTTGTATTGTATCAATGAATGAATTTTTTAAACATGAAAGAGTCCTTAGTGAAAAAAATATATTTGCCTGTGATATTAGATATTTACTTTGATAAATATTTTGATAAATTATAATAAGGTAATTGTATACATGACACAATTGGTCTTAATGGGATGTCTTGTTTGGGTAATTTTGGTAGACCATATATTTTAGGTGCTACCCCATTATTAATGGTTAAATATTTTACCTCAGTATTATTTATTTCTTTCTTATTTAATAATTTTTTTATAAATGCGTTGGTGTTTTTTTGGTATACGTTGGTTGGGTCGCTGTTTAGTTTTAGATATGTTTTGTTGTCTATTCGTAGGTTGTTCATTTTACATTACATTTACAACTCAGTTGTATTCATTATTACCATTTTGTTTGATTTGTTAGGTATTAGGACGGTAATTTGTCGGTTGTCTTTGATGAATTGTTTACTGCGGTATCAATATTATTAAATTCTATTTAGTGTTCCGTACGGAACACTTATCAGATCACTTCGGTGTCTGTCCGTCTGTCACACCAGATTTTCTCCGAAACTATTTATCATAGAAAGTTGAAATTTGGTAATAATATAGGAATTGATGGCCTCATCAGAGCCATGTAGTTTTGAAAGTTAAATTTTGACTTAAGGGGTTAGTTTTGGGGGGTGAAATCGGAAGTGAAAACAAAATTTTTTTATTAGGTAATTGAGTGTGGTGTTAAATGAAAGCTTGTGAAAACACGAGTAAAAAATATATATATAAGGTAATACTTGCGCGCACTTTTCTTTGTATTATTTTTAAAAAATCGCGAAAAATCGCTGTCCACCTGCCTCGAAAAGTACTTATTAAAAAATTTTGAAAAAAATTCTGGAATATTCTCCACGGGGTGTAGATTGAACGAAAATTATCACGAGTGCATTACTTTTAATAATTTATCTGGTATATAAAAAAAATATATTTCAAGGTCATCAGATTTCAGTAAAGATTGGAAACAAACTTTGTTGAAAACTCATTTGGGGTGTGTTTTGTGAAGTCATTGATCATTTTATACCTCTGTAACAAAATTTTTTATTTGAAAAGCAATCAACGTACGGAACACTAATTGCGCAAGTTCAACTTGCACTTGACCGGTTTTTTTTGTAATGTATTTGTTTTCGTATTTTCATGGTTGAGTTTTATTTCATGGTTTGTAAGAATGTTTGCTATGTCTGCCCTTATCATGTTTTTCACGTTATTTGGTTTGTCTTTTATTGTAACTTCAATAAATGATATATATTATAGTCTACTCTACATCTACAGCTTTGCAGATGACAGTACACTTATCTCTTCATTCACTTTGAACACTCGGACATCGGCTACTCAGACGAATATCCGCAGACAGCAGGAAGTCATTCAACTTAACAAAGACCTGGAAGAAATTCTATCTTGGGGTGATAGTAACCAAGTGGAATTTAACGCTACAAAAACCCAGGCGACAGTTTTTTCTAAAAAAGTTAACGTTGCTGAACCCGACATAGTTATGTCGGGGCACTCCATTCCTCTAATATCGTCACTCAATTTGTTGGGCGTTAATTTGGGAGCAAATATGTCCTGGCATGAACATGTTGCAGGCATAGCAAGGAGAGCTTCTCAAAAGTTGGGAATATTATTTCGAACCAGAAAGCTTTACACTCCACAACAACTGTCAATTCTTTACAAAGTTCAAATTCGACCAACTATGGAATACTGCTACGATGTTTGGAGCTCCGCTCCCAAACATACACTGCATTTGTTGGATTCTATTCAGAGAAGGGATGATCGTCTGATTAGAGACCCGGAAATGACCTGCAGCCTTGACTCGCTGCAACATCGAAGAACGATTGGCGACTTGAGCCTATTCTACAAGTATTTTCATGGGAAGTGTTCGAAGGATGTGGCCCGCTTAATTCCTCCCAGAGCGGTGCATGTTAGAAATACACGTCGCGCTAATACTTCACAACCGTATGAGGTTCAGCTTGTTACTCCTCGTACAACGCTTTTCGAGCAGTCTTTTATATGAAGAACATCATCCCTTTGGAATAATTTGCCCAGGACTGTGTTTCCCACCGAGTACAATTTGCAGCGATTCAAGAACAATGCGAATCGCTTTCTCCGCACACTCTTGTAGCGCTTTAGGGACTTCCCTGTAACACGTGTGCTAGACCCAGGAAAAAAAATATATTCTATTATGGGTGATTCTTTTTTGTCTGTAACGTCTATTGAGAAATTTGGTCCCAATGACAGGATGTGCCCTACTTCATTTGGTATTTGTGTATTCGTGTATTTGATGTATTTTCTAACCATTTTTCATTTAAACCTTTATTTTCAGTCATAACATCATTTCGTTTAGTTTTAATTCGACTAGATAGTTTTTGATTTTTTATATTCTTAAAAACCAGAAAAGTGTCCACCAGATTATTCGGTAAATAATTTCTTATGACATTTTGCTTTAAATTAATTAGCCTATGTATCTCATTGATGTTTTTTATAGTTTGTTTAAGAGACATTTTGTTTTTTTGATAATATTATTTAATTTTTGTTCAAAGTACGTACCTTTCAAGTGTGATTTGTTAAAATTTAAAAACGTAGGGAACACTTCCCTTGCATCTCAACGGAAATATCCTGCGGTTTTTTCTGGTTTGCTAATTTGGTGTTTAGGTTGGATAGTTCTTTTTAGTATTTTCACAATTGTTCCTCCATGTATTTGTGTTCTTTGTAACAAGTCTTGGTTTGCAGTTGTTCCATCTTTACTTCTATTTCTAATATAATTTAATATTTCTGAACCATTTTTATATAACATTTTTTATTTTTCGGAATTTTTTGGTTCGTTTGTTTAAAAATATCATCAAAAAGATAAAATTCAAAGTCAAAGGAAAGGGACACACAAGGAAACTCTCCAAAAAACTAAATAATGCTCTGCAGAAATATGGCATTGTGGTTTGCCATAAAATGTATAACAAACTAAAGACACTATCCACCAATCTAAAAAGCAAAGTGCCAACTATGTACCAATCAAACGTGATATATTCAATACCATGTGTCGACTGCCCAAAAAATGACATAGGAACGACCAGTCATTGGTTAAAGAACCGACTAAATGGACAGAAATACACTAAAAACGCCCCAACTACCTTGCACAAACCACAACTTCAATATTAATGAGACCAAAATCATAAACGAAGGCCACAATTACGAAAAGTTAACCATCAAAGATCATTGATATCATCATCATCATTTGATACAGTAACTTAAGCATAATTTAATCTACGCAATGTAGCAGTCAGCCTACCTGAAAGTAAATAATAATCTACTGATTACACAGCCCCACAAAAAAAAAAGTGGGGTATACTTTTGATGTGATATATCAGATCCGTAGTATTTTTGCCCGCTGATCACGAATCTGACGTCAGAATATCGCCATCACATCTCAATTTTTTTCTAACCGCAAAAAATAGGTAAAAATTAGTAAAAATTAAGAAAAATATACTCCTAAAAAAATTGATTCAAGCTTTTTCATGAATCCAAAGATGTATTAATATCGCTAAGCTAATATTCATCGGTTGGATTGAGCCATACAGTTCTGTTTTCTTTCTAACCTCAATAAATCAGACAGATATAGTGCTTCTCGAATGCAAAAACGAATTCAAATTAAAATTTAACCGATCCTTACCAAGTTTGGTACACGGGGATTTTTTGGGGCGCTGATCACGAATCTGAGGTTGGATTTGCAAAATTCAAGATGGCAGATGTTTTCGCGCCATTTTGAACGCCGAGAAAATTCATCGGTCGATTTTTATTCTTCTACCTGCATCCAGGGCACCTCCACGTGGTGACGATGGGCAACGGTGTTACTCCACTAGCATGCATTAAAATACAGATTTATTTCTAATAAAATATAGAAAATAAGTAAATATATAGCCATGTATTAATTTAATTAGTTATGTACATGCTTTCTGAAATTCCTTACTTTAATTAATATACAGAGTATTTTCTTTTAACCGATTATAGTACTCACTAAAATAAATCACTTCACTAAGTATTGCCTATAAGAGAATTTTACTTAGTCGGGCACAAAAGAAATGGTTTCTTAGCGTACTCATTTAGCATTTAAGTGCCAGTATGTCTGATGTATCAAGATTTACGCGTCAAATTTTAGATTGACGCCTCAAACAGAAAGTCAACTTTCCAAATGTGCTGCGCAATTGGTCAGTTAATAATAAAAATAATACAATTGTTAGAAATGGTAGGGCTAATATGAAATATTGACAAGATATTTCGTCGTTTGGTAATGATTGCCTTATCTTTTAGCATGCTTAAATCGTACAGAAAAATTTATTTTCCTCACTAGAAGGTGAAAGACAGTTGACGGTTTAAAAAAAAAATGGTTAAAAACTGGTTATTTATGAAATGAGAGCACAAATAATATTTCTTTTATGAAAAAAAAACTTTACAAGATAAAAGTTATAACAGTAACAAGAGCGTCAGAATAAATGACCAAAGTAGCCATCATTAAATATCTTCAAGTGACTTTATTGTCTTCGTAATTTAATTTTAATATAGAACATATTTAATGAAATGATTTATTTTAATGAATTCTATGACTTAATAGTTTAACAAATACATTTCGATCAATCTTATCTTAGTAATAGTAGTACGAACCACTTCGTTTTATATAAAAAAAAAATCGATATTTTCAGAGATTCTTTACAATATAGAATTCAACTTAAAAATATGTCTCTTTTCAAGTTATAGGTGATCATGAAAGAAATAGGTAATTTAGTACTAATTTGGCGAACCTGGCAACTCTGCTTGCAAATCTCTTATGGCTTCTTTAGCCCTTTTCAGGCTAGTGATGCCCCATGTGTTCAAAATTTCAACTATGGAGTTATGAAGCAATGGGTAGATTGTTTAAAAAAAGTGGACAAAACTAATTTTTTCAAACTCATTACGACATGAAAGTGAATGACTGTATCTCCCAAAATTCCCAAATTCTATATTCTATTCTATATTAAAGAGGCAATTTTAATTAAATATTATTAAAAAAAAACATTGATTTAGATTTTTCTTTAAATGTAGAAGTTTGCGACTTATGCAGAGAAACTTTTACAAATACTAGTTGGCGGTCTAAACTTTAAGATATAACAATTTTTGGTTACGACTATTTGCCATGATAGATCGTATAAAAAATTTCGGATGTCTTGTACACGTTTGGCCATTCTCTTTGGTTTTAAAATGTTGGCATACGTGTACAACCGGCTGTGTGGAGTTATGTTATATCATGTAAGTTTTGCAGTTAACATTGTAATTGGCCAAACAATCATTGTTCGCAATAATTTTGCAAATAAAAAGTCATTTGAAAGTTATTGTCATTTGATTTTCTAAGGAAACAATTTCCCTTTCGAAAGAACTGGACAGCATCTCATCGAATCAACTAACACACCAGCTGAATGTGAATTGCAATAAAATATATTCGTAAAAAGAATATTTCAATATTTTTCAAAATAATTCATTGTTTATATTATAAACATGTTTTATTTTGCTTGTATTATAAAAATTAAATTAATTTGAATTAGTTTATAATTCTAGATTGGGTTAATTTTTTTTGTGTGTTCTAAGAGTTGATCTACGAACGAATCAGCTAAAAATTTAATCGAAGTTATGTTATTATTTGTATACATTTTTTCATTATAGCAAAAATAATATATTCTATAAAAACAAAAAAGTATAAAACATGTTATCTAATTTTATGATTTAGAGTTTATTTTCGTGCTTTTGAGCTTAAAAAATTCTTACGTACATATCAGGGGCCTAACTAACTCAGCTTAGGCAAGGATTTTATATAAATGTGTTCGGAGGACTTAAGATTTTTCATGAACATAAAATTTAAGATTAAACTTAACATTAATTAAGGCTAACTTAAGCTAATCCAGCGGTAGGGGGTTCGACGGTCTTGGAAGACGAAGTCGGGCATGGCGTGGAGGGGGCGCTAAACGTTCCTAACTGTGTGTCTGCCTTTGTCCAGCATGTGCATATAAAACAGCAAGTCAAAAAGAAACGTAGTACTGCGGCGATATTGTTAAATAAATACAATACTTGTTGTACCGAATATAAATTTAGATCGTCGTAATACCTATATATAATAAGACGCGTGTGTTGTGATATTGAAATGGGGATTCCCTAACTTCAGCTGTGGCACGGCTTGCGGGCGTTTTGAGGTACGGGTTCGCCAGTGCGGATGGCTCTACCCAGCAGACCGTTTTTCTCCCGTAGTTGCTATTTGATGTAAGGGGCAGTTGGTCTTCGAGTATGGCGGGCTCGTCCCCGGTGACGGGGGTCTGGACTAGGGCGGCCTGGATATCTGCGGTTAATTTGTCCAGATCTCTTGGGGCGGAAAAAGTGGGAATTGGGGCAGTATCAACTAGGAACCCTTGGAAGTGCTCCCAGTGAATGACGCTGGAATGCACGAAGAAATGAAGCTTATAGTTTTTAAACGATATCTGTTCAGGCTGAGGAGGTGAAAGGGATGGAGGTTTGTATATTTTATATGGTTTTTATTAGTACTATAGTAATTTCTCCCGTTTGTTTTTGTGAAATAATAAACAAATTTTATACATAAATATTTATAATAAAACATATAAGGGGCAAAAAGGATGTAGGTACTTCGTATTACCAAATTATATATCCTTTTCAGGGTTTTGGCAGTCGAGGGATCCCAAAATTATCTTATTTTCTCATTGCTTGCAACATTAACTCAAGAAGGGGCTGAAAGAGATGGGATCGTTTAATATTTTATTATTATTATATAAATTTTATATTAATAAATTTCAATATCATTTTGAGATATTTACAGGCTTTTTGATTGATGTACTGAATAAATTTGAAGCAAAATGTTTGTATATATGGTGTTACCAGGTCTACAAGTATGAAATGCGGATTTCAGACAACAGATGGTGCTATAAAGACTGCGCCATTTTGTTGTGTCATCAACAAGTGTCAGACGCGCACGAGTGATAAATTGAAAAAGTGTGTGCATAGTGTTGTGTTGTTGTGTTCAATATGTCGAAATTTATACCGAACAAAGAGCGGACAGCATTAAGTTTTTGTTTTCATTTGAAGAAAACTGCTGTTGAATCATACCGATTACTTCGATACGTTTGAATAATGGTTTCGGCGTTTCAAAAGTGGTGACTTCGATGTTGCAGACAAGGAACGTGGAAAACCGCCAAAAAAATACGAAGATGTGGAATTGCAAGCATTGTTGGACGAAGATGATTCGCAAATACAAAAACAACTCACCGAGCAGTTGGGTGTTAATCAACAAGCTGTTTCCAATCGGCTACGAGAGATGGGAAAGATTCAGAAGACCGGTAGATGGGTACTACATGAGTTGAACGACAGGCAAATGGAAAAGTGCAAAAACACGTGTGATATTTTGCTCGCTTGGTACAAAAGGAAGTCGTTTTTGCATCGTATATTTACAGGGGATGAAAAGTGGATTTATTTTGAGAATCCAAAGCGCAAAAAATCATGGGTACACTCAGACGCACCATCCACATCCGCAAGACCGAATCGCTTTGGCAAAAAGACGATGTTGGGGAAACGGTTAATACTAAACGTTACCAACAACAATTGACAGATTTGAACCGTTCGCTGCTTGAAAAAAGGCCAGAATACCGAAAGAGGCAACACAAAGTCATTTTTCTTCATGACAATGGTCCATCACACAGGGTAAAACCAGTTCGCGACACGTTGGAAGCACTCAGCTGGGAAGTTCTCCCCATGCGGCTTACTCACCAGACTTGGGTTCTTCCGATTACCACTTGTTTGCATCGATGGGTCAAGCACTTGTTGAGCAGCGCTTTGGTTCGTACGAAGATGTGAAAAAATGACTCGATGAATGGTTCGCAGCAAAAGTGGAAGATTTTACTGGCTTGGTATTCATAAATTGCCCGAAAGATGGGAAAAAATGTATAAAAGCGATGGAGCATACTTTGAATAAAGCACTTTTTATCATTCTTCCTAATTTAACATATTTTTTTTAGAAAAAAAACACACATTTCATACTTGTACACCTGGTATAGGTCTGTTTTCAGGGTTTTTTGTGTCCAGGAATCTTAAAATTTAGTAATTTTTTCATTACTTTTAATATATTCAAAAAATAGTTTCAACACTATTGTGGGAATTTTTTTTTTTCCTTAAGTGCCCTGCCCCTTATTGCTTAAAAATATTGTGAGGAGTACTAAAGAGATTATCCCTAGAAGAGTACGCGAATATAGACAGTTGACAATAGGTTTGGCTTTTGAGTTAATTCAACAGGTAATCATAACTTGACTTATTTTCATTTGTGAATTTTTAGACTTTCTTATATGTTTCTGTGGGTAATTGTTAAAAATTTTAAAGGACTCCGCACAAAAGTATAGGAAAAAGCCGTTCGGTTAAAATTTTTGAAATTTTGGGAAAAAGTTCTCCAAGTTTATGTTGAACAAAAGTTCTTGTGGGCACGATGCTCAAAATTCAATAGTTCGGCCGCCACTGGCCTTTGAAACCTAAAAATATAGACCAATTTCGTTTTTTAGTTGCGATAAAGAAGTTTTAAGTATAATTATTTATTTTCTATAAATAGTTTTCCAAGGTATGAGGAGTGTGGAAGGAAATTAGAAATGTGATTTGGGTCAAGGAATCGAAATAACACATTATTTTTTTTATTATTTTTAATATCAACAGCAGTCCAGGTTGAAAGAGGTGGGGATCATTACGTATTGTAGAGTTTCATTACGATTATGAGAATTTTTCCTTATTTTAATTGACATTTTATAAAATTTATATATGAAGTGAAACGAATGAGGCAGGGTGTTAGAAGAATGGTTGCATATATATTTCTTTCAGTATCTGCCATAATTTTTGCCAATGTACCGGGTCGAATACTTTAGAGTAATCGACAAAGTATAAATACATCTTGATGTTATATTCTCGAGCTTTCTCTTTTAATTGGCATGCGTTTCCAATCTGCTCTCTTGTGCCCTTACCGGACACAAATCCAATCTACTCTTCTGTAATCTCTGGCAGTAAGAAGAGTCTAAGTCGGTTATTAATGACACAGGTCAACACGAATTTTGACGTTGATAAGAGGGTATGAAATTTCGATAGATTTATCGACAGTTAGACGAAAAAAAAAAATATATATGGCCTGAAAAAGTTTGCTATTGTATCCAGGAGAACGGTTTTTTTTTTACAGTATTTTAGAAAATCCATAGTTTAAATTTTTATTTATTGATAAATCGAAATAATTCTATTTCTATATGATTTTTATCAACTTTTACTATATCAAATTACAAAATAGTGGACAAAAGTTTAAAAGTGAACCGTATTACTTTTTCTTTCATGTTCATAAGTACTTTCTCTCACTAAACCCCAAATGTAGTCCCCCATCATATTATCATTGTATTGGCCCTGATAACGTTGTTCGACGTTCACAATATCTTGATGAAAACGTTCTCTTTGTTCTTCTGAGTACGCCCCCATGTTGTTTTCAAATTTATCTAAATGAGCATGTAGCTTATGTACTTTTAGAGACATTCTGCAACCCATGATTTTAAAGTTTTCTAACATGTTTTCAACTAGCTCTTGAGAATTTTTAACTTTGTTATTCCCTAAAAATCCAGAGACTACTGCTTTAAAACTATTCCACTAGTAAGTAATTTTGGAAATTCTTCACTGGCAAAATTTTTTTAAATTTGTGGACCGACAAAAATTCCAGCTTTAACCTTTGCTTCTGACAACTTTGAAAAAAAGTTTTTTAAAAATGTAAAAGGTTTTTTACGAATTGTTTCATACGCCCTAACTTGGTGTGTAAAGGCATTAATACATTTTCAGGTTCAGAAATTGGTTCACATTTAACATTTTATTTTCTAACACAAAATTCCGTTCTTAGTGGCCATGATCGTTGAACATAGTGTTGAGCATCCGCTCTACTATCCCACAACAGAGATAACATGGATATTTTGTATATCCACCCTGTAGTCCTATTAAAAATCCTACCATCTTAAGATCTCCAATGAACTGCCACTTATACTCTTGATATTTTAAAGCTTCGAGTAAAATTTTAACATTTTCATAGTTTTCTTTTAGATGTACAGAATGAGCGACTGGAAAAGAGTTATGTAATAAAACGGCTTTCAAGCTTTTCGTCGAGCTGTCAATAAATAAACGCCATTCACTAGGAACACAGGGCATCCCAATTGCTTCAAACAAACCTCTTATATCGTTACAATAAAAAAGTCCATCTTCTTTGGTGAAGAACGTAGTAAATGTCTCATACCGACTTCATTGATCTGTTATTTTGACATCAATAAGCAAATTCCATTGCTTCAAACGAGAACCCAAAAGCTCTGCCTTACTCTTCGGCAAATTCAAATCTCTTATTAAGTCATTAAAGTCTTCTGAGGTAAGAAAATGGGGTTTCGGTGGTTCCTGTGACAGTACAAATTCTTCATCTTCAATATTTTTATTTGAACTCTGAGATGAGCTTGACTGAGACAATTTTTTAGGAGGTTCAGGTACTGGAAGTTGTGGGCTATGTAAGGTTGGAGCAGAAGATGAAGCAAGATCAGGATATTCGATAGGTTTCGCATTTTTGCCTCTACATCTTTTAACTGGATTTACTACGGAAAAATAACAGTCATCTTGGCTCCCGCTAAATTCTCAGTACTGCGAATTTGATACTCCGTTTCTCACCTCGATACCAACCTGAAATAAATAAAGATAAAAATAAATATTTATATTTTTTTCCACTAAAAATTGTTTACCTTCTAAACATCTTTTGCAATTACTACAAGCAACATGTGGAGCCCAGGGCTTGTCTAGATTCCGAACAGGGCAGTTGAAATAGGCTTTGTAGGCTTCGCAAAGCTTTTCACATGCGTTTAAATAAAATTTTATATCTCATACTTTAATAAATATACCACATACGAGTATATAACAAAATGCATCAACATCATATTTACACTTTCTCGACGACATTTTAACCTCTTTAAGTCTTCTACAAAACAGTCAATTGTTGTTTATCCCTTAAGTGACATCTGTAGACACTGTATAAAAGTTACGACCCCTTTATTTTTTCGCGGTATTTTTAAATATACCAGAACTATTTAATATTTCTACGATAACTCAAAAAAAATGTATTATTATTGTAACTACCACAAAAGCAAACTTTATATGGAATATGGGTACTTTTCCTTTATTTTGCAGCATAGTGAATAGAAAAATCATAAAATAAATTTTAGGACAAAAACAAAAAATTTTTTTGTAGAGTTGTGTGATCTAAGGGAGGGTTTTTCATGGGTTATCAATGCAATCATTCGATAGGTTTTGCAATCTGCCGGCGCACCCTTCTTGTGTATCGGAATATAAAGTAAGCTGTACCAACCGTCTGGCCAAATTCCGTATTTGATTACCTAGGAAGTTTATGTCAACTGCTGGTTGTCCTATTGCTTTTAACACTTTGGCAGCCATGCCGTCCGCGCCTGAAACTTCACTTTTTTTTTTTTTTTTTAAGACGCTTTATAGTTAGATCAATTTTGGATCTTGTGGTAGGTATCTGTTACATTGTTTTCCATACTAGCTACAATATTTCCATGATATAATTTGAAGCAGTATTCGCGCCAGATCTCCGCAGTACCTTTGGAGTCAGTAATCACTTGACCATGTTTGTCACGTATAATTTGTGTGTGAAGTCTGAATTCCCGTGAGAGAAATTTTACCTTATTAAAAAGCTCTGTCGATTTATTGGTGGTCGTATATATTTCAGATTTCGTGAATTTGTGTGTTCTTGTCTGGTCGGGAACTGATTTTTATGTCTTTATTGATAGCCATTAGTCTTTCATCAGGTAATTGTGGTAGGGACGGCCCGAAGTTTACGATGGAATTTTGCCATTAGTAGTTTGTAGTCTGACCCACATTCTGCACCAGATCTTGTTTTGACATTTGTGACGCAAGTTGACTATTTCGCAATACTCCTGTAGCGTATAAAGATATAGTCAACTTGAGTCTTATTTTTTTTATCGGGTAATGTCCAAGTTAGTGATTTTCTATTGCCAATTGGATTAGTCGTTCTTCTCTACCATTTCTGTTCTCCAATCCAAGTCTATCCAAAATATTCTGTAGACCGTTGTTGTTCGTTGTTTTTCCAATCTTTGCGTTAAAATCCCCTAGATAATTAGTGGTTCTCTTTTTGGTGTAACTGTGATTAGTTTCTCTATCTTTTGGTAGATGTTTTCAGTATGTTGCTCGTCTGAGGTTGGCTTATAAATTTCAATCATATGCATATTTGTAGGCTTTTTACGGATAGTGACTTTAACAATACGATCGCTTTTCCTTTAGTAGTCCTCAATGTGCCGCGTTATTCGTTTACTAACCATTATAACTACTCCATTATGACCCGTAGTGTCTGCGCCGAACACAGATATTTGGTGGTTAGATTGTAAATGGCCTTTTCCTCTCCAATGTGTGTCTGCTAGTCCACATACATCAATTTTTGCTCTTTTTAGTTCTAGTTCCAATATACGCAATTTTCCCACAACAAGGAGCCCTCGAACAATCCACACAGCGATCTTTATATTGTGTTTTTAGGGAAGTTTTCCAGTAACTTAAGCTAGAGACAATGCCTGGTTATCTACAACTGTCTGCTCGGTAGCTAATTTCACATTTATCGGCCCGGAACCTGACAACATAGAACCACTATCACTTTGCATCATAAATATTCATGGGATAATAATCAGGTGGTTTTCCCTTGCCTACCTGATCTTATGCCGTTGACTTATCTGCCAAGTTCATCCGTCTTTAGAATGCATTTCTAGCCTCAAGGACAAGAAGGTGTCCTAGTCCGCAGTATTACTGCCTGTTAAATCATAATCTAATAGCCGCCAGTAGCTATCTGATATTAAGTCTGCAGAAAAACTATCTTTCCCCTGCCTTAATTTAGTAATGACTTAGCTGCTGCTCTAAGCCATGATCTCAGTTGATCCATGGGTTATCGGCAAACCTTATGCACACCTGTCCCGCATATCTGCAGGACTATTCGCTACGAGTCATTGGAGTGGGCCGTAGCGGAGTTGAGTACTTCCACTTCGCAGTAAATTTTCCACGAGTTACTGAAGACTTCCTATTCATTTTAGAAATCCTCCTTCAAAAAGACTGCTACCGGCACGGTATCTGTATCAACTATTAAAAATGAATAAAGTCAATATTTTAGCAGTGACCCACTGTTCTCTTATTTGTCAATCCATGTCGGGGGCCGCGTTTGGCCGTATCACGGGTCATCAACCGAGGTAGGATCGACAAATTATTAGACGGATACGAAAGAATCGAAACAATAAAATTTAAAAACAAAATTTATAAAAGGGGACATGGAAGGAGCCTCCATGCAATGCGATATCACTAAGAGAAAGTAAGAGAATACTTTTAACCAATAGCAAAGCTATTTGGTATATGGCTGGTGTCCCCTGAAAACGTCTATTTAAGACGGTCAATTCTTCCAGCACCGAATCAGTATGTGCAGTGGCAGCAACAAAAACGCAGAGAGGTTCTTGTCAGTACCAACTCTGGGGAGAGGACTGATATACACAAAAAAACGCCTAAAACCTCGGGGTAACGCTAGACAGAACGCTCTCGTATAAACCACACTGTCAGAAAACCAGGCAAAAAGTGGCCAACAGAAATAATATGCCTAAAAAACTCGCTGACCAAATGTGGGACGCGAGTCCACAGGTACTTAGAACCACGGCGCAGGCCCTATTTTCCTCCACTAGAGAATATGCCTATCCTGTCTGGAATTGTAGGCACGCAAAGGAGGTAGATATTGCCGTCAACCAAAGCTATAGAATACCTCCAGGTTGCATGAGACCTACACCACTTCCCCAATTGTACAAAGCAGCAGACTTTGCAACTCCTGCCAATTGAAGATCAGCTGAAAGATACGTTAAAATATTTAAACAAGTTTTTGATGAGCGTCATATACTCTATGAAGCACAGCAACCTCCGAAACGGCTTAATCTAGGAAAAACTTCCTGGATCATGTCGACATCGAACCTCCAGTAGATTACCCAGTTTCGGAAGAACCACCACCTGGCCTCGACCTGTATTGAAGGACCGGGAGAATGCTCAATAGAACCCCAACTGACGTGACACCCAGGCCCGGCGCTATCCACCTGAGAGCCCGCATGTAAAACATACTAGGTAGTGTCATTGTGCCAAATATTCCACATTCCCAACATAGTATCCTTACATAATAATAGAAGTCACAATACAAGGATACATTATGCCAGTGTTTATCAAATTTTCCTTTCTATTTATACGTTAATTCTATATCCATGAAATCTCAAAAGTCATTTCAATAAAATAAACTATTTATTTAACATCCTGTATGTAACACTTCCAACAATACAAGGCTGGTTCAGATTCCTCAATTTCACGGAAGCAAGAAGAAACTTCAAGGTCACCTAATATTAGATACACACATCTCCAAGAATTAATCACCAAAAAGTACCTAGATGTGCTCTATGGCATATCAATATTGAAATGGCTAAACTACTACAGTGAAGAAGCAAACTTTTGACCAAGAATAAACTCACCATTTACAAAACTATAACCCGTCCTGTATGACTGACAGACAAGCGGATATCTATACGAAAACAGATCATAATAGAAGCAATACAAAACACTATATTAAGACTAGCAGCATTCACATGCTGGTTTGTCAGGAGGCAATCACTACATAAAAACCTAAGAATTTCAACCACCAAAGAATGATCTGCAGCAAGAAAAAATTTACACGACATTAAACCAAAGCAGAAACTAGCGAGAAAAAAAATTCTCAAGAATATTTGACTGCTTTTAAGAGCGATTAGGGTTAGTTTTCGTAAATTGTTACAAGCAAAGGAGGGATGATTATTTTATTAAGATTTTCCTACGAAGCAAAAGTCGATGCAATACGTTGATAAGAGCTCTTCCCTTTCAGAAATTTTCTGTGGTTGCCCCCCCCCCCTATTTTTCCTTGACTGTAATTTGTACAAAACATGACGACATTTCTGTATTTGTCGCCCCCTGGATATGTGGCCTGCGTGCGATGTACGCCCGCTTACGGCGGGCCTGGTGACACTAATTAAAACCAACAAAGTAATATGGGGACTCCAGGACCCTCAAGATTACCTCTGTGTGTATGGGGGAGCTGCAGGATATGGCACACCTTTTTTCATGTAGTAATTGCTCCAATACTTGTACCTTTGATGATTTATGGTTAATAATAACGCACTCGACGTAGCCCGATACTGGGATGAAAATCTATGAAATTATATAAAAACAACGCTATGTTTTAATTTCCAATATATTTAAAATAACTTGACAATTGTTTCACCATACAATGGCTTCTTCAGAAGTAAATTAAAAAGAAAAATATTTGGTAGTGATTCTGGGCATATAGTGCTTAAAACTATCCTTAATTACCTAAGATTATGCTAAACGTTTTATTATATTATTTACTGACAAAGTTATTTTGAAAATGCAAATCTGTGGTACTATTTCAGAGAACTAATAAAGATTAAGTAAGGGTGAATGGTTTAAGTCTACCTGTTTGTTTAATAATAGATTGGAGTTTTTCCGTTTGTTAATTTCAAGACATTCAAGCATATTTAATTTTTTAGATTTATTTTCTACATGTAGGATTTTTAATGTATCGTCAAAATTATGGGATTCGTTTATTATATGGGTTGTATAATGTAAATTGTTCTTGTTTTTTAAATAACTATGTTTATGTTCTTTAATGCGAGATCTACCAGTTTTTCCTACGTAGGTTTTAGTACAAGATCCACAATTTAATAAATAAACTTCTGATTTTAAGGATTTCTTAGATTTGGTTTTGTTATTCAAAATTATATTCCCTAAGGTATCACTGGTTTTGAATGCTATTTTTTTGTTCTTTTTTGTTAAATGTTTTAAAATTGTTGTAGTTATATTCCCTGTGTACGTGAGTGTGCTAAATTTTCCTTTTTTTGTCATTAATGGTGGGATAAATTAGAGAGATTGCTTGTTTAAACGATTTTTTATTCAAGATATTATTATAATACTAGGGTCATATCCATTATTAATAGCTATTTGTTTGATTATGTTGAATTCTTTGTTACCATAAATGACAAAAAAGGAAAATGTAGCACAGTCACGTACATAGGGAAAATAACTAGAACAATTTCAAAACATTTAACAAAAAAGAACAATAAAGTAGCAGTAGCAGTAATACCTTAGGGAATATGATTTTGAATAACAAATTCAAATCTAAGAAATCCTTAAAATCAGGAGTTTATTTATTAAATTGTTGATCTTGTACTAAAACCTACGTAGGACAAACTGGTAGATCTTTTGAAACTCGCATTAAAGAACATAAACATAGTTATTTAAAAAACAAGAACAATTCACATTATGCAACCCATAAAATAAACGAATCCCATAATTTTGATGATACATTAAAAATCCTAGTAGAAAATAAATCTAAAAAATTAAATATGCTTCAATGTCTTAAAATTAACAAACGGAAAAACTCCAAACTATTATTAAACGAACAGGTAGACTTAAACCATTCACCCTTACTTAATCTTTATTAGTTCTCTGAAATAGTACTACAGATATGCATTTTTCAAAATAACTTTGTCAGTAAATAATATAATAAAACGTTTAGCATAATCTTAGGTAATTAAGGATAGTTTTAAGCATTATATAACCAGGATCACTACCAAAAATTTTCTTTCTAATTTACTTCTGAAGAAGCCATTGTATGGTGAAACAATTGTCAAGTTATTTTAAATATATTGGAAATTAAAAGATAGTGTTGTTTTTATATAATTTCATTATGAATTTCCAAGTATCGGCTAACACAATCAAAGAAGAAAAGCTATGATTTGGACTTGAAAAAAATAAGTAAATTTAAAAATAGTCTAAGTAAGGACCCAGGGCCTATTTCTCACAGTTCTCTGTATGGGTTACTCGATCGGAACTAATGCTCCTGGTGTAATTAGTTCCACTCGAGTAATTCTAAGTTTAGTGTAAATAGTCTAGTTTATATTCTTGGATTTAGGCAATAATGACTCTTGGTGATACTAACTTGGTTAGCAAAACGCGCATCGAGTGCAAAAATAAAGTATTTGGTGTAGTGGTGATAACTGTTGTATACGGATATAACATGGCTACGAAGTTTGAAATGATTAGATTAGTGAGTAAATAAATGGATTAAAATAGTTTAAAACGAAGAGTACGTTTTTTGTGGGAATTACTCGTTCTCCTCCCAAATTATCGTCGTTGCTTCCTTCTCCTGATGAGTTACTTCTCCTACCAAATTATCGAATAATAAATTATTGTCAAATCGCTCAATACATTCATTTCAGTAAGTCAGTCATTAGCAAACATGAATTTGCTCGAGTTGTTCGTTGACATTAAGGCACATAATGGTTACTTTGGTTACGTTCTAAAAGAATTAACAGTTCATGATGGTACTTGTTATGTAAATTATTTGTTTAAACCACTATTTACAAGAAACACGCTATCTGCTAAAGATCAAAAATTGGACATTTGGTCAGAAATGTCCAAAAGTTTAGGCTGGACACTGGCATTGTTGAAATTACTAATATCGATAATGCTTTAAAAGGTCTAGTAATCTCCTCATCCAATTTATGTTAAGAGAAACGGAAAAAAAAAAACAATTAAAATACAATCTTGGATGAGCAATACATTAACAATATTCCAATTAAATTGGAGCCAAAATTGTGTCGGTTTAAGAAGATTCCAGAATGCTGTTTTCTTAAAAATATTAACCCATGCCACTGTGCATTTGTGAATATTAAACACCTGTATAATTACAGCATCTGCTTCAAATTACAAATATTTTTAGTAAGTATAGATGAAATCATAAAAAAAACAAGTTTGGAAAATTTCTGTAGATATTAAATTCTTAAATTTTAGTTTAATGGACCTAACTGTATTATTTCGGAAACATGACAAACTTTTTCTGTCGCACTAACTAAACAAACTAAAATGGTAACAACGATTCATGATTTTGAGTACTATATTGTTTTATGGGAATTGTGTTCCCGAACTCTAAATTGTCTAGTAAAATACAAATCCATTTTTTAGTGTTCCGTACGGAACACTTATAAGATGACTTCGGTGTCTGTCTGTATGTCCGTCTGTCTGTCTGTCTGTCACACCCGATTTTCTCCGAAACTATTTGTCATAGAAAGTTGAAATTTGGTAATAATATAGGAATTGATGGCCTCATCAAATCGGAAGTGAAAAAAATTTTTTAGTAGGTTATCGAGTGTATATAATGTAATACTTGCGTACACTTTTCTTTATATTATTTTTAAAAAATCGCTGTCCCCCACCTTATCTTGAAAAGTACTGATCAAAAAATTTTGAAAAATGCTGGAATATTCTCCAGGGGGTGTAGATTAAACGAAAATGTATCACGATTAATAATTTATCTGGTATAAAAAAAAAAAAAAATTTCAAGGTCATCAATTTTCAGTGAAGATTGGAAACAAACTTTGTTGAAAACTCATTTGGGGCTATTTTGTGAAGTCACTAATCATTTTATACCACCGTAACAACATTTTTTATTTTAAAAGCAATCAACGTACGGCCGGTTATTTTTTTCATTAACAGTTTCATTTCAATATTTTATATTTAACAAGAGAATCTAGATTGTCTGAACACACTAAAAATTGTGTAATAATATTTATTTAAGAAAAATAATTAAAACAAGGAAACTAAAAAGTGTCAATTTGTACTACCGATAATACAACATTTTTAATATACTATAAATCAAGTTTAAAAGTACAGTAAAATTTAAAGAATTTAATGAATTAAAAATCAATAATAAATATGTAAATAATAAATAATAATCATAATAATACATCTAATTCGAACTTAAAAATATTCCTAGTTTATACACTATTTTCTCTTTTGTTCATTTGAATTCATATAAGACGAATATTTATCCTCTCTGAAATTCACAATGCGAGCCCGAGAAAAATTATCTTCATCACTTTTGGTATGATTGAGGTGACACTAGATTACTTCTACAAGCAGGTAACATCTATTGTTTTTGAACTGGTTCAGTAGAACACACATCATTTTCTCAATTATAGTGATCTTCCATCCATCCCAGATATCTTGGCCGATATCATTTCGATGTGGTACTACATTATTATTACTTAATGGTTGAAGAGGCGGTGGTGAATTTAAAGTACAACAAACATCCGAAATATCTTCAAGTCCCTTACAAGACACGACATCTCAATTATCATTATCATTTCGGGAGGTTGCCCGTCATCATTTTCATCTTCAGCGGATGCAAGAGAACTCTGCTTCTTGAATTACTATAGCATCCTAGTTCTAAAATAATGCCCACAGGCTTTTGCATTATCTGTATACATATATAATTTGCCATATCATTGTAATAATAATTAACATATTCCGGTCTACTATGCAGAAAATAATGAAACTGTTCACTAAATAATTCACAAAAAGTTTTAAAGAGATTTCTTAATTTATTAGTTTAAATCAATTGTTGAGGTAAAGACATTCGACTTCTATGGTACTGAAGAGAACTACCTATAAGATTTCGGTGAGTATTATAATCCTAAATTCACCTCTCTACTTTTCATTCCGGCGGGATTTGATCTTAGACTTGTAATACACCTTTTTGCTCAACGCTATTATAGTAGTGGTAATTTGGAAGAGGAAGTAACTAAGGTTTGTGGGAAGCAGGAAGAGGAGAAGTAAATCCTACAAATAATTTACTGTTAAGCTATCGTCGGAGGAAGAGAGGGTGAGGGAGGGGGAGACAGAAAGGCGGAGAGATGGGAGAGAGAGGCGGGGAGAAGGGAGGGAGAGATGGGGAGAGGGAGAGAGGGCGAGAAGGAGAGGGGAGAGAGAGAGAGAAAAGAAAGAGAGAATAA
The DNA here is from genome assembly GCA_019049505.1 of Pachyrhynchus sulphureomaculatus. Lineage (NCBI taxonomy): Eukaryota > Metazoa > Arthropoda > Insecta > Coleoptera > Curculionidae > Pachyrhynchus > Pachyrhynchus sulphureomaculatus. Next base: position 51,672,330 of record CM032448.1, read on the forward strand.
ACACTAGTTTAAAGCCTCTATTGTTAATTTAAAAAAATTGGTAAAATTAGAAGTAGTTACTGAGGAATTTGAAATTCTTTTCTTACACTTATTAAAAGTTTTAATATAATTTAAATTATCAGGTTTTCTTGCAGGATTTATTTTAAACATCTAACTGTAGGGAAACTTATTTCAGAAAAGTTTTTGATAAATCTCCTGTAATATTCTACAGGTCATAAGAAAGCTATAATCTTGAATAGTAGCTATGTTCGAAGAATTTGGAATAATTTCCTCATATGTAATTATTTGTGTTAGGGAGATAACTTGTTTTGTGAGGAATTCGGATTTACCAAGCTGTATTTTAAAATTTAAATTTTTAAAACTTTTTTAAAATTATTCTTATGTGATCTAAGTGTTCAGAAATGGAGTTTGAAAAATTATTACATCATTCTTGGACAAGAAACAAAATTTACTTCTTAATATTTCGTCCAACATAGCCTAAAATATAGCTAGAGCATTTCCTATTCGAAACAGTAACCGTAGGTATTCAGCATGTCTATGATTTACTTATGTCTCTATTCTCTACCGAGTCAGGATCCATTTCGATTTGATGAAATTATTGGGCGAACTTTTAGGTAGTAAATTGAGGATATTTCTCTAAACTATCTAAGATATCTTCTATTCTGGATAGTAGATATTTTTCCTCTACAGTGTATTCATTTAATTTCCTTTAGTGTATGACCAATCTATATTTATGTTGACTAAGTCTTTCTAGAAGCTATCTACGCAAGGGCAGAGTACAAGAGTATAGATATCTTATTATAATGCCGTCGAGTAAATTCTGAATATTTATTTTGTATTTTATACTACATTAAAGAAGGGTGTCTAAAGATCTAAACTGGTCTGTCACTGGTTGTCCCTATTTTATGTTCAGTTTAAATAGAAAGAGTCAAATCACAATCCTAGTGGGACATAATATTTTTAAACTGGTTCTTATTTTGCATTTGTCCAAATCCTTAAGATGATTAAAGCGTAATTGAGTTTCTAATTTTTTTTTCAAGGGATTACCAATTTTATTTTTATTTTTAGGGATTTTTCGTTAAAATTTACGTGAATGTTTGGACCCAGATTTACGAAAATACATGTTCTCTCTTTAATGTTAATTAAGATATAAGGAATAATTTAAATATTAATTTAAAATTATGGTAAAAGAGCTATTTCTTCCTTTTTTGTTACAAGTATTTTTAGTTTTTCTGTTAGAAAAATCGGGTATATGGGCCATAGAAAAATGTATAATTCATTTCTTTAGTTTTATAGTGTAATTATTGAAATTTATAATTGCTTTTGTTACTTTTCTAGTGAACATCACACAGGTGAAGTTTAAAAAGCATTACTCGTGGCTCTATGGTATTTGGTTAAAGATGGTAATTGTTCAAAAATTCTAAGGAATAGAAGGATTTGCAGGTGAACTATTTACAAATACTACGGTTGTCACAAGGCTCTTAAAGCTCTAAAAAGTTAAAGATCAAAACAAGAGCTATAGCAACCGAAAGTTTTTCCTCTCGATACTAGAAATTTGTGGTACGAAAGCATCTTTAATCGATATTTTTGTCGATTGTTCAAGCTTTACACGTATAAGTTGCATAACAGGAAACACTTAAACCGTGTAACCAAATAACGAATGTATTAACAGTACATGATTTAGGTGTAGATATTTAATTTATATTGTTGAAGTACTATATCAAAAAGCACCATAAAGTTAAATAAGTTAGTGTTTCAGGTAAAAAAATACATACGAAGCATAGAAAAAGTTTTTGGAGAAAAAATTTTTCAGTATTTTAAAAATTGAGGTTGGTGTTATGAAAAATATGTATGTAATTTTGATTATCAAAAATAAATATTTCGAGATAGGTGATGACCTATTTTGATAACATTTATTTTACGTTATTTTCATATTTTTTTTTTATTTATAATGGATCACCTAATTGTGAAGCCAAAATCATCTAATAATTAGCAATTTTTGAAAGTTTTGAGGAATCCTCGAATATACAAAAAAATAAATGCAGTTTGGCTTTTATTATACCGAAACATCATTTGCTGGGATACTTGGTGTCATAGCCAAAATTATTTTATGAATGAGGAGGAATTCTAAATAGAAAACAAAAATATTTTAATTATGTAATAAGATGTGTCAAAGTTTTATAAAATATATAAATATATATTATATCGAAAAAACGGTTGAAAAACAGACACATGTTTTATTTTGCATCATTTTTGTTTAATAAATGTAGATATATATAATTTGAATTGGAGAAATATGATATATCGTCAGATGATAATGAATCGTTGAACAAACTGGGTAAGGAAAAAAAAGACCAGAATCAATAATAAATATTTAGTAATAAATAAGAATGCATTTAAGTTAAAACTGTATTTTAATTTATATATCCCAAATAAATACAAAAATTCTACATTACAAAGGCATAATAAAATAACAATCAACTATAAAAAAAAACTTCATGTTTTACCAAATTATGTAGGGTGGTACTAAGATTTTTAGCTGCATATATTTTTACAAAGACAACTAAAGTGGTATGGTCACGTGGAATGTATGGACGAAGAACGTATTGCCAAGCGAAATTTTGAAAGGGAAGACAGAAAGAGTAAAAAGAGGAAGACCAAAACCAATGTAGATAGAATGAACGAAACTTACAACCGGGAGATTGGAAAGACCGAAAAGGTTAGAAACTAGGAATCGGAAGACGTAGGACGCTATAAAACAGATTATATTTACATATTATTACATATATATATATATATATATATATATATATATATATATATATATATATATATATTTATTTATATATATATATATATATACAGTACAATCACGATTATCTGAAACCCGGCTTATCCGAAACAAACTGTTAAAAAGCAAATTGTTTTCATATTAAACGAAAAAATCCCATTATTCGAAACAGACGATGGGTGGTTTCCTTAACGCATCGGGGACTCCCCGATGTCTAGAATTTCACCGCTGTCTATGTTTTGGTTAGTCGAGAGTGTTACTCATTACGTCTATCATTATCACAGAGGTAATAGTTTCGTTTTAATAGATATTTTACAAATGGAGCGTCATAATAATAAGCGTAAACGTGTTGTTATTACCTTAAAAGAGAAACTTGAAGCAATTCAACGTTTAGATAATGGTGAACTTCTTAAAAATATAGCGAAGGATTTAGATGTAGCCGTGAATACTGTTTCAGAGTGGAGAAAAAATCGCGAAAAACTTAAAAAAAAAAATGGTGTAGTGTTTTGTCATCGCCCACACAGGCACGAAAAAGTATGAAAAGCAGTGAATACCAAAAAGTGGAAGATCTTTATTTTTTATGGTTTATACAGAATCGCGAGAACGTGGAATACCAAATTCAGGAACAATTTTAAAACATAAACCAGTGAGTTTAAACGAAGAGTTGTCGGTTACTGAAGCGCCTGTAAATTTTTCTGCAAGTGATGGATGGCTAGACAGGTGGAAAAAAAGACATGGTGTACGTCAACTGAAAGTTTGTGGAGAAAGATTGTCGGCTGAGAGAATTTTGAGCAGCTTATGAAAGAACATGATTTACAATCAGACCAAATCTATAATTATGATGAAACAGGCTTGAACTACAAAATGTTGCATATTCCATTACCAGAGGTTTTCTTTACAAGTTGACGCCATTTTTGATCCGCCATATTGGAAAAAATAACCTTACACTTATGATCGGTTATTCAAAGGGTAAGATGCAATACATATGGACAAAAAAAGGTGGTTTTTCAAATTTTCCAAGCAATATTAGTTAAAATCCCTAATTTTGCTCACTCAAGATGCCATATTGGATTTTGCAGGTGGAATGGAGCTAGTTGGACTTTGAATTCATAATCAGTGACCTCGAAGACATACTCAGTGACAAATACTAGGTTATTTGGTACGTTTATTTTATTATTACACTTGTTATCATTCGATTACCAGAGGTTTTCTTTACAAGCTGATGCCATTTTGATCCGCCATATTGAAAAAAATAATGACGACAAAACACTTATGATCGATTATGCCAAGGGTGAAATGCAATACTGATAGACAAGAAAAAAGGTGCTTTTTTTTACATTTTACTAGAAATATTACTAAAAATTACCTAATTTTGCTCACTCAAGACGCCATATTGGATTTCGCGGGTATAATTTGCCTAGTTGAACTTCGAATTCATAATCAGCGAACCAAAAAAAACATATTTGTTGGTAAATTTCACATAATTAGGAACCTTTTTTTCATTATTATACTCCATATAATTTGATCGACTGGAATTTTTACACGTTACCGACGCCATTTTGCATCCGCCATATTGAATTTCTCAAAAGGCCCATCGAATTTCAAAAGTACACATCAATATAAGTTTTTTAAGCCCCCGCTCATTTACCTACCTTGCGTCAAATTTTGGTCTCATGGGTGGCACGGTTGACGGGGAATGTCACATATATATATATATATATATATATATATATATATATATATATATTATATATATATATATATATATATATATATATATATATATATATATATATATATATATATATATATATATATATATATATAGGAGTGATAACAAAGGCTTCAAAAATGTTTCTAAAGAAATGTTATTCTTGATTCTGCCGCAAATATAAAAATATGTTAGGTATGAAGGAAGAGGCTTTTTAATTACTGAACTCTTAATTGCTAAGTCGTTCCTTCTATTAATTTTATTTATTAGAATCTGTCAAAACTTCACCGATTCATACAGATCATTAGAATATGTCGGTTATACATTCTCTATCATTTTTTTTTCTATTGTCTATAAAATCAAAATATCTTTACTACAGGTTAGTAAATTTCTGTCTACATTTCTCAGCAACATCACTTTAGGCAAATGAAGCCAGAGCATACTAAACTTCCTTGAAATACTAAACTTAAATATTGCATTTAAAATTGACAATTCTATCGAAAAAAAAAAACATAAAAAATAACAAAACAAAAATAAGTATTGATAAAGTCAGGTGTTTATAAAATAAACTGTGTAGATTGCCTAAAAATATATAAAAGATAAACGAAAGAAGTTATTTAAAAAAAAATCAAAGAACAACTAGTTCAGTTCATTTACTTAAGAATAATTTTGATCAAAGCTTCCAAATCATGCACTCCCAAAGTAAAGGCTCCAAACTTTATCTACTGGAATCGCTAGAAACAGAATTAGACCTTAAGACCTCATCTTTGCTGAATTTATTTTAAGAATAACTTTTATTATCTAGTGAAACCCATGTATAATAAGTAGTAAGTAAATATCGGAACAGAGATAAAAACATTCAATCTTGAAAAAGCTACAGTAATAGTGAAACATGTCGAATATTTGTTAAGTTTTTAATCAGATCCTCAACAACATACTAACTAGTTACTGAACTGCACTAAGTAAAGGTCGAATGAATTCAATTACATCTAAATAATTGGAAAACTAGTTTTACTGAGAAACACGTTTCAAGATATCCTCATATTGTTATATACTAGCACTGCTAATGTGCAATAAAGTATTAAAAGTTTATCAAATTAATCTACATGATAAATTTAGAATACTTTCGGTTAGTCGTTATAGTGCTAATTGTACACGGGCTCCTTTTAGTGCTTCTGGAGCATTGATTTGGTCCTCAGTGAATTAGAAAGTTGTCAACTATGAACGTAAAAAAATATAAACATAAATTACATCACAGTACATATACATATAGTTGTATATTTAGGTCTAAGAGGAAACTGGTTTTTCTACGATACGATAACATCAACAGTATTAAAATGCAACAGTTCGATCTTTTAGAATTAAAGATATTACCGCAAGCGCTATGGATAGTTTTCCATCTCTACACGTTTAGAATTGAAAGAGTAGTTTCTTTGGTTTGCTCCTTCTACCAGGAGGTGCTTACAATATTTGGGAATCACAGATAGTGCCGCGTCCATTTAAAGTATCTCGACACTGCAGCTTATAACATATCAATGGAACTTTACTCAGCAGTTCTTAAATAGTTAGATATATATCCATATTTGTTTGAAAATTATTGGCTTACTATTTACACTTTTGCAATAAAATACAATATAACTGTTTCACTGAATTTATTCAGATCAGATTTGGATGGTTAATTGGTACTAAATTTAAATTAAGATAACAAAATTGGATTAATTACAGGTATGGCGTTAATTGGGGGTATTTCCAATTCTATTTGGATGTTTGTTATTTCCATATATTATTTTAAATAAACAAAAACTAACAGAACATTACGTAGTAATAAAATTAAGAATAACAAAATTGGATTAATTACAGGTAGTCTATCTTAACACGGCGTCTAATATGGGGGTATTTCCAAATTCTATTTGGATGTTTGTTATTTCCATATATCTATGCTCTATTTTAAATAAACAAAAACTAACAGGCTTTGCTGAACATTACGTAGACAATAATCACCTTTTTAATAACGAGATGATGAATTGCTATACAGTGTTCAAAAAGGAAAACATATGGATTACTTAGAAATTCTTAGCATAAAAAAAGCCATTAAAAATAATATAAAAATAATGAACACCAAACAGAATTTGGAAATAACCAACATATTAGACACCGTGTTAAGATACTCTACTTGTTATTAACCCAATTTTATTACCTCTTAATTTAAATTCAGTAGCATTTAACCATCCATATGTAATAGTTACTTACTTACTTAAACCTTATGCCTTTCTACTCCTTGTTAGAAGTGTAAGGCCCGTGGAGTTGAGTTATTCTATATCTGTCTTTTCCATATTTCCTGCTATATCCTTCCATCCTGTTTAAATTGCCGATTGCCTCTTTTGTTTCTTCTGTATTAGTTTCTTCTGTTTGTATGAGTTCTGTATCTTTTTCCAGTATTATGCCTCTATGTTGATTTTTGTATACTTTTCCTTCTAATTTTTTGCATTCGTTTCCTTTTCTCTCTGTTTTCTACATAGTGCATTTGTTGTTCTTCTGTCAGTTCATCCTCTTTTCCGTTTATACCCCTATTATTCCCTGTTCTCAATCTAAAAACTCGATAATTATTTCCATTTCTTTCTTCCTATCTATTTCTTTGATTACCTTCTTATTTGTATTCATTTTACTAGTCCCCTCTTCCGTATCCTCTATCTTTGCCAGGGTCGTCGTCAATCTACCTATCTCTCTCCTTTTTCTCAGTTTTTTTAACTTGATGGTCGTAGTATTCTTTGTTTGTTCTTTCAGTTTTTCTTCCTCAATGTCTCATTTATATTCTCTTCCTTCGATTACCATTTTTTGATATCGTATTTTCACCTTTTTCCATTCTTTCTCTCGTTCTATGCTATATAATATATATACAATTTTTTTGAATTTCGCGGTCATCTTTTGTTAAATCGTCGTTTATATAAACTCTGTCTCTTAGGTTTCTCAGTTTTTATGTCCTTATCTCCCGTATTTCCAAGTTCTATCTTGTACATGGTCGCTCCAATTTTTATAACATCTTTAATGTGTACTTTTGTGTTCATACTCCTCTCCATAAAAAGTTCTACATCCATTTTAAGATCTGGTTGGCTATTCGCTTCAAAACTCATTCCCGATATTACAATATTATTCCTTACGTTGTCTTTTTCCAGTCTACTCATCTTCAAATCCATACTTCTTATGTTTTCTCTAATTCTCTTATTTTCCTCTTTCAATACTTCATTCTCCTTTTTAGTTCCTTCAACTCTTGTTGCTATCTCCTCTGATCTTGTGTTATATCCTTTTATCTGACATTTCTATCAAATTGTCTATCTTATCTACTCTTTCGTTTTTCTCTCTCTGTGGTGTTCTTATCAGCTTTTTACTCTTCTTGAATAATCCCATTGACTCCTCTTTGTCTTCGACTCTTCCCCTTTTTGAGTCTCCTGAAGTATAATCATCGCTATCCATTGTTCTTTCTGTTATAAAAACTTTACGTATGTTCCTCGTATATTCCATTTTCAAATACAGGAGAAAAAGAAAAAAAATGTTGTTTATATTTCTTATCACCGTAAACAGTAAAATAATCAAGGTCGTCGTTTATCGTTTCGTTAGCTTAATACAATTTCACAAAATTATTCTCATAAATCTCCTAATTTTTTACTTATTGTCTTAATCTAACACTACACTCTGCTTTATTTCTAGTCCCTCTCGTTTGCAATCGACAAAATAATTAAATAGATCGACACACTACCGTAGGAATGCTCGTTGAACGAGTTGACTATTGCCGGGCGTTCGATTAACGTGTACACAGATCGCGATTCCGAAACTCAACTCCCATATGTAATATCTCTTAGAACTTAAGTTAAGTCTTATTGTAAACCTCTTCGAAATGGTCGCGGAACCGAAACACGTGTCAGAATGATCTGAATAAATTCAGTGAAACAGTTATACTGTATTTTATTTCAAAAGTGTAAATATTAAACAGTTTATACTGTATTTTATTTCAAAAAGTGTAAATATTAAGGTGTTTCACCTAGATACCGACCACAAAGTCCATAAATTTTATTTATATATTTGGCTTGTCATTTGTTTTAAAATATGCATTTTCCAAGCGGTTATATTTAAAAAAATATAATTATAATTTCAACCAAGAGCTACAGTTCACCCAAAAACGGGCCCGACTGTAAAATCGACAGGGGACAGGGCAAAAATAGGGTCTTGAGAAAATAGGTCTAGGCATGAACATGTTGCATGCGTAACAAAGAGAGCTTCTCAAAAGCTGGGAATATTATGTTGAACTGGAAAGCTTTATACTCCACAACAACTTTTAATTCTGTACAAAGCTGAAATTTGACCAACGATGGAATACTGTTCCCATGTTTGCGGCTCTACTCCCAAACATACACTGCATTTGTTGGATTCTAATCAGAATAGGATAGCAAACCTGATTGGAGATCCAGACCTCACCGACCATCTTGATTCCTTGGAACATTATAGAACGGTTGGGGTCTTGAGTCTATTCCACAAATACTTTCATGGAAAGAGTTCGATGGTTGTAGTCAGTTTAATTCTTTCCAGAGCAGTGCATGCTAAGAATACAACCCTTTCTTTTATATGGAGAACCTCATTCTTTTGCAACGATTTGTTTAGCAACGAGCACAATTTCCAGCTATTCGAGATCATATATATGATATAATTAAATATAAAGAAATCCTTCTAAACAAATGGATGTCGAACAGCAATTTGAATGAAAAAAGAAGCTTTTTGACAGGTGTTATAGTTATGTTATTGTTATGTTAAATTGTGTTATAATAGGTTTATAGCAGCTCGCCATAAAAGGAGTGAGAGTATCAGCAGACTTGTCGTGTTGTTAATGTTTTTTTTCAGGTCAACACGAAGCAAAGCAAAAGAAAAGCCAAGTCTCTGGGACATTTCATTCAGGCTTCTTCTGATTGGCTTAAAAATTTAGAATCCGCCAAACAAAGTTTTAAAGCGATTTCAGGAGAAGGAGCTTCGGTTATTGCAGAAGATGTTTCATCATTGTTGGGAAAAATGTTTTTAATTAAGGGATATTCACCGAAGACATAATGCCGAAGACAATTTTAGGGTTCTACCCCCAAAAACAAATGCTAACATTAAAAAAAGAAAAATGTGTCTGGTGGTACATTTTACAAAGAGAGCTTACAATTTTGCATTGTTTAAAAATGTAGAAAAAGAAAAACTCTGTCATTGGTAAGGCAGCTAAACCCAGAACATTTAAAATATTAACATAAACAACTTGCCTGTAAGTTTGAAATATAATAAGAAAGCTTGCATGACTAGGGAAATTATGACAGAGTGGTTGCAAGATCTTAACTGGAAAATGACAAAAGAAAAAAGAAACATTTTGTTATTTTTAGACAATGCAGGATCTCATCCAAAAGACGTCCACTTAAAAAATATATCTTGTTTCTGCCCCCCCAACTGTACATCAGCTTGTCAACCACTTGACCAGGGAATTATAAAAAATCTTAAAAAAACAGTAAAACACTGATAGTAACAATTGAAACTGGTGGTACAGCTTTTGAGTTAATTAAGAAAAATTACGCCACTGGATGGAGTTTACTTTGCAAAAAACTGCTTAGGAACAAGTAACCAAGGAAACAGTTAAAAACTTCTTCCTTAAAGCGGCGTTTTAATCATGAAAATATGCAAAGTGAAGACCAGTTAACTGAGGCTGTTGTTACATCTGATCCAGAAGATGACTTACCACTTAACGTACTGTAGAATACTCAAAAAAGAATTTGTTGGAACTGAATAATGAAAATGATTTTTTAAACACAGACGAAAACTTGTATGTTGAAAATCCAGATTCCGGAACAAGAAATTGAAAATCCAGTTGAAATACAAAGACTTTCCGAAGATTCTGATGTCGATGAGGTTCCAGTACCAACAAATGCTCCCAATGCATCCCAAATTATGTTGAAGCTATTACCCTAACTGAGCGGCTTATAAGTTTTGCCGAAGATCAGGAGATGTAGAGTCTTTAGAGCTTCTTTCCAAATTAGAAATATGATTTGTGGATGCTCTTTTAAAGAAAAAGAGGAGACAAACAACAAGTGAATTTTTGCGACATTAAAATGATTTTTCATTTCATAGGTATAACTTTATCCTATTATATTTTATATGAATCTAAAGGTAACAAATCTTTGTTTTTTCTTAAGTTTTAACTTCTTAAAAATATGTACATACATAAGTATACGTTCCCTTGTGAATGGTAACGGTAAGTATTTACTTTGACTTTGAATTTTATCTTTTTGATAATATTTTTGGTTATTGTATATTTCATGTGTTCTTTTTTTATTCTTTTGTCTATTTCATTTTTTTCTTAAATGTTTCAAAAGTAATAAAGTAAAACTTCTTTTACTTTATTAATTTTGATCTTCTCTCTCTCTCTCTCTCTCTCTCTCCATGCTTTTTACGACCACAGCTGCCAGGGCTATTCGGTCGGGTGGCGGTTTATATTCCAAAACCCTTATCTTCTCCTTTTACCTTAAATGATATCCGACAAGGTCCACCTTGCAGTGTGTCTGGAATGTCTGCATAACCTTCTCGGATTAATTAATTATTATGAATGAACCTGGGTGAGTTTGAGTAGCGTCAACCAAGGTGGATGGCGATGAGGTATCTATAATTTGATTTTGCGGTAATTTAGGAAAGATATAGTTATTTTAACCAGATATTCATGGGATTGTAAAGCGTCTGATAAGGTTGTAGGGGACCTGGTGTGGAAGTTGGAAATTGAATGATAAAGATTATTAGATTCAGCAGTAAAATTGGGGCATTCAAAAAGAAGGGGGTTAATATCACTTTCTTCTCCACATGCACAGAGAGGGCTTTCCAAAACTTTTAATTTGTTTAGGTGTGTAGGAGATGAACAGTGATTGCTTCTTAATCTACAAAAAGTAGAGATATATTTTCTACTAAGAGGAATATCTTTAAACCAGGGTCTCTTGTAAGGAGCCGAAATTAGGGATGCGTAAAAACGTCCCTTTGTTTCAGAGATAGTTTTCCATCTCTCTATCCAGATATTGTGGATTTTGCCTTTGAAAATGGATAAGAAGTCCCTATAATCCGTCTTCATATTTTCAGTGTTAGGTGATTCTCTCTTCATATTTGCTAGATGATCAGCTTTATCATTTCCCGGTATCATCGTATGGCTGGGAATCCAAGCCAACTCAATATCATATCCGTCATTGATTAATTCATCTAACTTCTTTCTGAATTTAATAATTGTCGCTTCCTGTTTCGCATGTCCTACTTTTTGGATTTTTTTCAAGGAAACTAGGCTATCAAGAGCATTAGAGATTTCTTGATTGTATGATGTTCAAACAATTCCAACGCCCTAAAAATAGCTTCCGCTTCTGCAGAGTTGATGGGAAAAATAGGTAGGGAGGGCAAGAGAATTTTTCTATATTGAGTTTGGGGCAGAACAACCCAATTCCAATTTTGTAATTGGTCCCTTTAGAGGCATCAGTATACACTTGGGTCCTTGATTTGAATTTATCTTCTATAATTAATTTAAAGTCGATTGCGTTATTCGTTCCCTTCTGCAGATGAATTGATAAAATCGAACCGTTTTGACGTCCATTTCCGTGAGGAAGAAGGGAATATGGCCGTATTTTTCGATATGTTCAATAACCGGGAGTAACAAATCCATGGCCTCGACTATTGGTGAGGATTGGTACCTTTTCCAGAAATCGAAGGGAGCATTACAATTAATGTACATACTTTGCGCCTGATTGAAAGATGGATTGTTTGTTAAAGCTATTGCTTTGGTAAGGAATTTTATAGATAACCATATCCTGCGTAGATCCAGAGGCATTTCCCCCCGCTTCAGACAGCAGAACATTAATAGAGGTTGATTTCATCATACCCATGCAACTTCTCAGAGCCTAGTATTGAATGGTATCTAGTTTTTGAAGAAGTCGTTTGGCACATTTTTGTAAAACAAGGCTGCCATAGTCTAGGTGAGATCTGACAAAAGCATTGTAAAAGGTCAACAAGGTAGCCGGATGGGCTCCCCACCAGGTTCTACACAGAAATCTGATAATATTCACACCCTTGCTAGCCTTTTGAATTATTGAGTTGATTTGTTTAACCCAAGTGACCTTAGAATCGAAGATCACCCCGAGGTAAGAAAGGTGGTCTTTCCAGTCTATTTGTCGGTAAAATGTGTTTTTATATCGGAAATTATTTGTGCTCATAATTTGATTTATGACTTCTACGAAACTATTTTTAGACAATGACATATGCTCCTGTATTTGTTCCCATTTTTTGTCTAAGACTGTGAGTACCAATTCTTTTGGAATATTTGTATATACTGATTTTACATCCAAAGAAATCAGTTGATGGTCAGCCGGTATTTGTATTGTATCAATGAATTTTTTAAACGTGAAAGAGTCCTTAGTGAAAAAATTATATTTGCCTGTGGTATTAGATATTTACTTTGATAAATATTTTGATAAATTATAATAAGGTAATTGTATACATGACACAATTGGTCTTAATGGGATGTCTTGTTTGGGTAATTTTGGTAGACCATATATTTTAGGTGCTACCCCATTATTAATGGTTAAATATTTTACCTCAGTATTATTTATTTCTTTCTTATTTAATAATTTTTTTATAAATGCGTTGGTGTTTTTTTGGTATACGTTGGTTGGGTCGCTGTTTAGTTTTAGATATGTTTTGTCGTCTATTCGTAGGTTGTTCATTTTACATTATATTTACAACTCAGTTGTATCCATTATTACCATTTTGTTTGATTTGTTAGGTATTAGGATGGTAATTTGTCGGTTGTCTTTGATGAATTGTTTACTGCGGTGTCAATATTTTTTAATTCTTTTTAGTGTTCCGTACGGAACACTTATAAGATCACTTCGATTCGGTGTCTGTCCGTCTGTCACACCCGATTTTCT
>CM032448.1:51690794-51893450 GCA_019049505.1 Pachyrhynchus sulphureomaculatus
TAAAATAAAAATACGTTTATCGTAATACCTGGCAACTATGCACAAAACCCTAATATTGTCGTTTATTGTATTATTAAAAGCAAAAGGGCAGGATCTTATATCTTGGGATTTACTTTAGCTGAATATATACTGTTTGGTCCGCTGCTAATTTTCGGGAATATACATTTTCGTCCGATTTACCTGGTTTAAAATATAATTAAATAATAAAATACGAGTACATACGAAAAGTTTATTAGAACAAATATAATTGCATATAATTAATATTCTTAAGAACTATAATATAACATATTCCAGCATAGAAATTTGATTATTATTAAGTTTTACAATATTTTTTTGTATAAAATTTTCTCGTTTCTGTGTCTTACTGTTTAAACGTTTGAAACTATTTACACTCTGTATTTGTACGTATATTTCACATTGGTAATGTTTAATTGTTTCCAAAAATACAAATATATTAGGATGACTAGAATTAAAACAGTTACTTAAATGTGAATAAAACGACTCACATGCATTTGTTGTTCTCTGGCTGGAAGCTAATTTTGCGGCCTATATGTTAGGTGGAAATAGCGCATCGTCTTCTATATAATTTTCTACGAGGTAGTCTGCAAATTTTTCTGTTGGTTGCTAGGTCTCATTTGATTTAGCTCAAAAGCAAAGCATTCACCCACAATTTCTGGATCTATATTATAAAGAAAGATTAATTAGATAAAGTATAATGATATACTATAATAACCGAATCTTTGTATTTTGAGATAATGTTAACCGGACAAATATTGAAATAATAGTTATCTAGGAAAAGAAGGTCAAAACAATACCCAATCCATTTCCCTAGTTTTGTTCTCTCCTTATAGTCTCTGGCAAATCCTAGCACTTGAAGTTTTCTCCACCAAGCTTGACTGAGATGAAAACTACAGCCTATAATTTGCACATTATTCCAAACCTCTTTTACGGTTAAGTTAAACAATTTGCATAATCCAATATCTTCTGACGCTTTGCGTTTTGTCGAAACTGCAACGTTTTTGTAAGTCAGATCCACTTACTTCGGCATAACAATATGTCCGGTTACACTTTGATATCACGTACTCTTCGCCAACAGTAAATAAATTAATTTCTGCAAAAAGAGATTACGGACGAAACTGTAATTTCCGAGAGCAAGTAGGAGTGCAATTAGTATTCCGTACTTTGATTGCCTTTAAAATCAAAAATTTTGTTACGGAGGTCTAAAGTGATCAATGACTTCACAATACACACCCCAAATGGGTTTTCAAGAAAGTTTGTTTGCGATCTTTGTTGAAAAGTGATGAACTAGAAAGTTTTGTTTTTTTTATACGAGGCTGGTTTGAAAAGTCCGTGCAAAGTCCGAGAGATGGCACCACCGGCGCGTATCGAGGTCATGTTTCAGCCATATTGGTCTATTTCTTTGTGTTTGGCATTCGTGTGAATCAAGGAAGTCGAGTGATTTTCAAGAAATGGACGAAAAAGAATTTCGTGTGGTGATTAAACATTACTTTATGCAAGGCAAAACGCCTCATGAGACTAAAGAGAAGCTTGATAAACATTATGGTGACTGTGCACCTTCAATTAGAACAGTTTATAAGTGGTTTCAAAATTTTCGGACTGGCCATATGGGCACAAGTGACGCTGAACGTTCTGGACGGCCTGTAGAGGTTACGACTCCAGAAATCATTGATCAAGTCCATGATATGGTGATGGATGACAGAAGAGTTAAGGTGCGTGAGATTGCTAGTGCTGTGGGCATCTCGACTGAACGGGTACATAATATTTTGCATAAACATTTGGACATGAGAAAGCTATCCGCAAGATGGGTGCCGCGATTGCTCACGCTTGACCAAACACAGATTCGTGTGAAGTGTTGCAAGGATGGTTTGTAGCTGTTCCAGAAGAATCCGAAGGACTTTAAGCGTCGTTTCGTCACTGTGGATGAAACATGGATACATTACTATACTCCTGAGACCAAACAACAATCTAAACAATGGGTTACCAAGGGGGAATCTGCACCAAAAAAGGCGAAGACCGTTCCTTCGGCCGGAAAGGTTATGGCGACTGTCTTTTGGGATTCGCAAGGGATAATCCTCATCGACTATCTGGAAAAGGGTAAAACTATTACAGGTGAATATTATTCATCGTTATTGGATCGTTTGAAAACCGAGCCGCAAGAAAAAACGCCCGCGATGGGCCCACAAGAAAGTTCTTTTCCATCTCGACAACGCACCAGCACACACCTCAGCAGTTGTGGTCGCAAAATTAATGGAAATAGGATTCCAACTCGTTTCACATCCCCCCTATTCTCCAGACTTGGCTCCCTCGGACTACTATTTATTCCCCAATTTGAAGAAACGGTTGGCGGGACAAAGATTTTATTCAAACGAGGAGGTGATTGCAGACACTAATGGATATTTTGCAGACTTGGACAAATCCTATTATTCGGAAGGGATCAACAAACTAGAACATCGTTGGACGAAGTGTATAAGCCTAAAAGGAGACTATGAGACATAAGTAGTTTTTATTTTTGCACGGACTTTTCAAACCAACCTCGTATAATATGTTTTTATTATTAAATTTGTTTAAAAAAATAACCTATTCGAATGTGAAAAATACTATAGTAACTGTATAACCTTAAACTCTGATCCAAGCTGGGTTTTTTTTATTAAAGATTTTTCCCAGAAGAATTAAAAATTATCCTAATTTTCATAACAATAGCAAAAGTCTCTTCGCAAAAAAAACACAAATAATAATAGTCAGCCGCAAGGTCATACAGTGGGTAACTGTACTAAAAAGTACACTGTATCCACTGAACTCAAAAACTGTAAACCAATTTTATTGAGTATTAATAAAGTTTTTTTGAATTTGAACTCGACTTTCTGGTTAAACCTCGCCGATCTTGTGCAGTTGTACACCAGTGGCAGCGTGAAAAAAATATTTATGACGTTATTTCTTTAGGGTCGATTTTTTCCTTTATTACTGAGATTGGCGATTTAAAATGAATTTTCTGCAATCGGTGTTGCTATAAAAAGACGCCAGTTTCAACTAGTAGGGTTGAAGTCAGGTTTTGGACCAACTGAAACTCGTTTTCTTATTTCTTTGTCAAGGTATCTAAAAATTGATCATACGAGTTAATTGAAGATATCATAAAAAATTATTACAAAGTGAACTTACAAACTGGAGTAGAAATTCCTTATTTAAATTATACATCACTGTATTAAATTAAGTTACGAAAAACTATCTTAACCACATGTTTGTTGGAGTTTGACAGGTGAAGTAAGGAATTTTGCGGGAAAATCATAGTAATATATGCATGTGTCGTGGAAAGTCGATAGACACAGAGTAAATTGAAAAGAGAGGGATAATATGTATTCTGTGTTGCCTAAAGTGGCATCAGGTATATACAGCGTGTTTGAGTAATGAAGAAGAGTTTTTTTTGTTAATGACCTCATACGTTTAAAAGTTTAAAGTTGAAAATTTATAATAACGTGTGTTTATAATGTGATAAAAAATATATATCAAAAGAAATAAACTTATGAAATATGGCGTAAAAGTTGTAAAATATGTTATAAAAATATGGTATAGACAAATGGATCTAATGTCAAAACAAATCAAAGAATTTAAATGTTGATTGTGAACTCTAATTAGCTGACAGTGAGGATTTTTGTAATAGATTATTTTTTTCTTGTTGTAATAGATTCTTTTTGTCTTTATTAAGTCTCAGTATATAAAAATATACTGAACTAAGATCCACTATGTCTGATCTTTTGTTCATTGTATGTGGGTTGTCATTAATTCCCATCATTTTTAAAAATATATAATATATTTATATGAAATGGTAGCGTTGTTATAGTCTATTTGGTAATCAAATTCTTTGACATGTTGAGCCAATGCACACGAGCCTTTCTGCAACCTGGCATCGCTTTTATGAGAAGTAATGTGATTTTTTAAAAGATGTGATGTTTGTCCTATATAGCTCAGATTACATTCTCTACAAGATATGTTATAAACAATGTTGTAATTGTGTTGTAACGCAATTGGATATTTTAATGGTGTGTAAAGGAACCTGAGGTTGTTGTCACATCTTATAGCAAATTTAATGTTACAGTCTTTGAAAACAGATAAATCTGTGTGTGAGTTCATTTATATATGTGAGTACTTTATATTTGGTTTGTGAATTATTTATTTGTTGTTGATTCACTACATTGGATAATAATTTTTAAAGGATATGAGTTGTCCATTAAGAGTGTTTTGAGTTTATTAATGATTTTTGGTAAAAGTGAATGGTGTGTGACTTTAGTGACTCTGTTTATTAATGTAGTTAGCAAGCCAAGTTTCATTTTCATGGGTTGGTTGGACTGGCAATTTAAATATCTACCACTGCTTATTTCTTTCGTGCACCACTTAGTAACGATTTTGTTTTCTGGAGTTCTCACCAAGGTCATGCCTAAGAAGGAGATCTTGTTATTTTGCTCCTTCTCTATTGTGAATTGTAACTAAGGACAAGCCTGGTTGAAAACCCTTAAAAGCTCGTCGGTGTTATTGGTTGGTACAGCTAAGATCAGATCGTCAACATATCACTTGTAAACACTAGTAATGGCAATTAATCCTAGTTTTTATTAATTTGATGAACATGTGATTTTTTTTCCGATAAGTTAAAATGAAAAATCACCAAACATTTGTCAAATGAATGATTTTTCAATTTTTGTTCAGAACTGTTTGTGCTGCTGATGTAAAGTAACTTTTGGGAGGGGTTTTTATTAGATTAAACTTGTAATATGGCATCAACTTCTTCAGGTAGTTGTTCACACAAGTTAAGAAAAGATTTTTATGTCTCTCTTGTTAGCAACAATTTCAATCAAATCGTCGGAGCCAAGCTACCTTCCAACCGGCAAGTTTAAAGTGTTTTTTTTTCTAAAAAGTAAGAGTTGTTAATCTTACAACGAAGGAAAGTGCAGCATTGGTGATTCAAGAAGTTTCCAATTTTTGGCAAAAAGCACGAATTTCTACTCGAAGAACTGACCACTGCGTTGATAAGTTACAGAAAAATTTGAACAGAACTGCAGGCAAGGAAAAAGAAAAAAACAGATCTTTTTGTGGAAGTTATGGATGATCTCTTTGATACAGCTTATTCAGATGCTTCGGGACAGATGAAAAATGAAGAGGCCAGGAATGCTACTTAATGCTTCAGCGCCGGGAAAATAAGGACTTATGAAAAACTCGAACAACATTTAGCTAGTTATCAGCTTGCTACATCAAAAACTGATGATTCCACACCAAGCAGCCAAAGCAATGATGGTAGTGATGACAGTGAAAATTCCTTTGTCATCGTTCAGCAAATATCAGCAACAGCAACAACCGTAGCAACAGTACCATTTTCAGCAACTCGAGGTACATTGTGTTTTTTTACTCTCCCTTTTTGATAGGTGCACAATCACTGATAGAAATGAAGTTTACATATTAATGGCTGCTGCAGAAGCCTTTGGGATTGATACCGAAAGCCTGGTAATAAATCACACTTCTTTTCAACGCCTTAGAAACAAATTTAAAGAAGCGAGACACACAGAAATTCAGCACAAATTTAACCTAAATGACTGCCAGGAATTAGTGTTGCCCTGGGATGAAAAGCTGCTCCCAGGATTCACAGGTGTTCAAAAGATTGATAGACTGGCAATAATAGTAACTTTTCAAGGCAAGGAGCAATTCTTGGGATTCCCTGAAATTCAAACATCAAGGGATGGCTGTTTACTAAGCAGTTGAGAAGTGAAGTATAACTAACAAAATTCAGGCACTTTGCTATGATACGATAGCAAGCAACACAGGTCGAGTAAATAGTGCCTGTGCAAATCTAGAAAAATTATTCAATTATACCTGCCGATATTATATTTTTGAGTTAGTTTTTAGGAGCTGTTTCGACTCACTGATGGGTGCTACTTCTGGTCCAGACATGGCGCTCAAAAGAAGAAAGAGAAATCTGGACAAAAATCGACAAGAACGTTTACAAAACTGGTAGCAATGAAGTGCCTGATAAGATCAGCTTTACAATTCTTGGATTTCTTCAACACCACCTTTCTACGCAGAAACAGCAGCGAGATGATTTCCAAGAATCGTTAGCGTTAACGATGATCTTTCTTGGCGGCGTTCTGAAGAACGGGATATCATTTCGTATACCAGGAGCAGTAAGTCATGCTAGGTGGATGTCAAAGGCAATTTATGCATTCAAGATGTTTCAAGATCAATTTCAGTTATCTCATAGAGAAAAGTACTCTTTAAGAAGAATATGTATTTTTCTTGCTGGAATGTACTTCGAGCCTGGTTTCTGCCATCAGAAGCAATTAAAGCACCTTATCATGATTTCATATTCATGCGTCAACTGGTAAATTATTAGGATATTGATCCAGAAATCGGTAAGGCTGCTACAAAAAAAATTGTTAACCATTTCTGGTACTTAGTTCTCGAAACTGTGGCTCTATCCTTATTTGATGATAATGTATCAACAGCGGTTAAGGCAAATAGGGCTTAAGTTATGCTAGAAGCCGACAAAGTAACAGAAGGGGAAGAAGACAAAAATCAACTGAAGAGGTATATTCTGCATTAAAATGGTTTTTTCTTCCTTTACAAACATCGAGTTTTCATCTTTTGTAACCCCTGGTCCAAAAACTTTCTTAACAAGACTTTCTATCTGCACCAATTTCCTCCACAAAGACCCTTCAAGATGGAAGGATGGTCCTGGTTATAAAAGTGGAATTGAAAAACTTAAGAAGATGGTTATTGTGAATGACGTTGCAGAAAGAGGTGTGCAGGGGAGATTGGACTCATACAGACCAATATCCTTGCTCAGCACATAAACGTGGTGGAAAAGATCATGCTCGACAAATTAAATAAGATCTTCAAAATAGATGATAAACATCAGAAAGAACAGTTCGAATTCAGGTGTGGACACAGCATTACTCTGCTAGTAGCTAAAGTCCTACAAGACAAACTTAATAAAATAAATATGCAGCAGAGCACTGTTGTGTTAGTCTTTGATATACAAAAGGCCCTTGACTCAGTTTGGCATAATGGCCTCTTGTATAAATTACTAATCTGGCATAATCTGCCACCTTATATAGTATCACTGCTGCATGCTGACTAAAAGGAATTTCACAGGGGAAAATCATTATCTAATCCAAGGCAAATTAAATCCGGGGTACCACAAGGCTCGGTATTGGCTTCTAAGCTATATAATCTCTTTACGACCGACTTCCCAACATCCACCAAATTGGTTTTTTTTTGCAGATGATGCGCTCATCCATGCACATTTTTACTATGTAAATGTAGCTAAAGTGCACATCTGCAACCATTTGAGAATAATAACGCCATGGCTAGAACTGTGAAACGTAAATAAATGTGAAGGAATTATTCTAACGAAGAAATTCAGAAACTTCAGAATTAATAAACCAATTAGAATTTATGACATCCAGGTACCAGAAATCGTCTGAAATACCTAGATGTCATAATTGATACACGACTAAAATTCTATTTGCATGTAAATTATAT
Source organism: Pachyrhynchus sulphureomaculatus (assembly GCA_019049505.1). Classification (NCBI taxonomy): domain Eukaryota; kingdom Metazoa; phylum Arthropoda; class Insecta; order Coleoptera; family Curculionidae; genus Pachyrhynchus; species Pachyrhynchus sulphureomaculatus. The sequence goes on from CM032448.1 coordinate 51,698,337, forward strand.
CCTGCAAAAGGCCTTTGCTGCCATGCAAAACTTAATGCACTACTCTCATTAAATTCTTGTCTGGGTTCTCAGAAAAAATTGATAATATATAAACAGATAATACGGCCTGTGTTGTTGTATGCTGCTCCGGTGTGGTGCAGCATTTCAAACACACAGCCTGCACGCATACAAAGAATGCAAAAAACAATTCTCAAAAGTGTAGTCTTCGCGGGAAGATATATCAGAATAGACGAGTTACACTACTTAACTAACATGTAGAAAATAAGACAATACATCACCTAAATATTAGACAACTTCTATAGGAACAAGACACAAATATTAACACTGACATACAACATAACAGCAACGCGTAAGGCTAACAATCCGAAACCTAAACCTCTATGTTTCAAATTGTCAATTTATTCTGAAGACTGCTGAATGAAATTAAAGCCAGTCCAATTAACACGCGCAAATAATGCATGCACATTGCTGGTCGCGTGCTGGCCTTCGTTCAGTGCTGGCGCCTGATCAGTGACACTGGACTGCATTCCGTAGTATATTTCACTCATAAAATGCATATAAGGGCAACGAAGGAATCTAAACGGTTCATTCAAAATAAATACCATCGTGCATACTGTGAAAGAAAAATGAAGTGTAATAAATATAAACTCAATAAAAAGGTATAGGTGCAATCTATATAATATAGATTGCAAAAAAGTTGTAAACTGTAAATTGTAAATATGTATCCACCTTGAAATAGGTCGCAAAATTGTAAATAAATAAGTAAATACGAGAGGAATGGGAAGAATAAATGGAGAAAGTACGAAAGAGAGAGAGAGAGAATGTAAGGCGATATAGTATAAAAATGCCATTGGTACGCTTTGAACCTGATGAATATTAAGTTGAGTTTTTTTGTTTAATTTTTCTGAACAAAAATTAAAAAAACACGAAGCTCAAATAGAAAGTATAAAAAAAAACACTTTAAATAAATATCAAACGTGAAAAGTATTAAGAGATATAAGATGACCCTTGTTATCCCTTTCCGATGTAAAATGCATTATTAATTTCGCCACAAAATCTCTTGCTTGACCATTCAAACGTTTTCCAGGCAATTTGGTGGCTTGCTCAATCCGTCAAAGATTTATCGATTATTTTTATTGCCTATAAACTCGGCGCTACTGGCTTCTAAAACACAAAGCTATACCCAAATTTCAGGTTGTTCGCTGTCTTTCTTGCATATGTACAAATAACCGAGACAGATAATAGAGTGAATGTCGTAAATAACTTCAGATGACAGAAGACCTACGTTTTTAAATATACTTAACATGTTGACAAGAAGAATAATATAGACGGATGTTTACACTATATTCAGACATTTATGACGTGCATGCAAAGAATCATTGATCGGACTATATATATATATATATATATATATATATATATATATATATATATATATATATATATATATATATATATATATATATATATATATATATATATATATATATATATATATATATATATATATATATATATATATATATATATATATATATATATATATATATATATATATATATATATATATATATATATATATATATATATATATATATATATATATATATATATATGTATAAATATATATATATATATATATATATATATATATATATATATATATATATATATATATATATATATATATATATATATATATATATATATATATATATATATATATATATATATATATATGTATATATATATATATATATATATATATATATATATATATATATATATATATATATATATATATATATATATATACATATATATATTAGACCCTTAAATGTGGTTCCCTTTTGCATTGCTTTTCCGAAGACAAATGAGTTCTCTCCTTCTTTGGAGCCGAAGAGCTCTTATCAACGTATTGCATCGACTTCTGCTTCGTAGGAAAATCTTAATAAAATAATCATCCCTCCGTTGCTTGTGACAATTCACGAAAACTAACCCTAATCGCTCTTAAAAGCAGTCAAATATTCTTGAGAATTTTTTTTCTCGCTAGTTTCTGTTTTGGTGTAATGTCGTGTAAATTCATCGCGAAAAAAAAAAACTTTTAATCCCTAAATTTTAGTGCACAAGGAGCCTGATGGTTTCCTTAGCTCTGGTCTTAACAAGTCTGAAAGCATCCGAATTGAATCTCGGCCCCATCAAAATTGTTCAGACCAAAATTAGACATGAAAATAAGATAGGGCTCCATTACCATAAACCTGCTATATTCTTTCATTAATAACCTTTGGTTTATTTTCCCCTTTAGTGGCAAACTTTATCACTGCTCTAGGTTTCAAAAACTAGTACTCATTTTTTGGAAGAAAAGAAACTGCAAAAAAACTGCGAGTCGTCGAAATACGTACTTTGAATTTTTTGAATACAATATAATAATTTGTTAATTATAAAGGACAAAAACGTAACGCTATTTTTTTCATAAGTCAGCCAAACTTTTGTATTATACTTTTCTTTACTTACATGCATATGCATAAAATCTTTTTCTTTTGCAGCGATTAAATAAGATTTGATACATCTTTTGTTTATATAAAAAATAGTAATTCAATAAGATTTTATCTTTTGAATTTAATCATGTATCCTTTTTGGAACTGAACAATACTACACCTACACACACTGAAGCTAAATAAAACTAAGATATTGTTGAGTTTTAATATTTTACTAATACCAAGTCCAAAGTGTAGCTTAAGCCTATCTTAAATTAGTAGTGCAACCTTGCATTTTAGTTTTAACTTCATGGTAATAACATAATTTATACTTAATATAAATTTGGATCCTGTAAAGTTAAAGAAATTTACTCTATTAACATAATGCATCTTCCGATTTGTGAATTGTGACATAGTAAATTACAGTGTAAAATATAATTATTCAATCGTGAATTAAATTAACGAAACTACTCGTATTATCAGGTGATCGCAAGGAAATAAATATTGACGATTCAAGTTACGCTCAAACAACTCGGCAATGTTGTTATCAAATGAGTGAAAAGAAGCTCTTCGGTAATTAAAAAATACAGTATATTAACAAATCATTTCCTGAATTTTCGTTATACTTACCCTGAAGGTTTTTTATCGCTCATTTTATCCAAGCATTACCAAGTTGTATTTTTTAAAGATTATTTTCAATTACCCTTTATAATTCGATGAGTTTCCTTAATTTTATTTGCGAATGTTTTTCTGCATTTGTTTCATTGTGTTCTATGTTTAATTTATTTTCTTGGTACTAAGGATACTTTAGCGCCATCTTGAAACCTCAGAACAAGATTAGCTTTCAGCTTAATGTCTCTAATATTCTTATATCCACAATGGACCTTAAACTTTCTGATGACTGTAGCTATTACAACTTTCATATTCATCATTGCATATTTCAAACCTAAAAATAATAATAATGATATACAATAATAACGGTATTGATAATACTAATGACTTGACGAACCCCAAAAACTAAAGACCAATCACGTGCTTAAACTCTTGTTACAAAATATTTAGCATCATCGAACCGGTTCTTTATGACATCAGGAAGCAGCGTGGAGGCAGGAAAGGATCTAAAGGTTGCAAGGATAATTTTCTGATTGATATTTGTCCATGGCATGGATTGACTACAGAAAAGGGTTCGACACATCTCATGAACTGATGCTTCACCTGTTGAGAAAGTTAAAAGTGGCGCCACCTGTAATTAACTGCATAGAACGTCTAATGCCGCTCTGGAGAACTAAATTCATCATACCATCAGGTACTCAAAAGGTAGAAACTGAGACGGTGACTTTTAGAAGAGGAATCTTTCAAGGTGATTCATTAAGCCTACTTTTAATCTGTATTTCTTTGCTTCCTTTCTCGGTTGGTCTACGCCAAACCCGTGAGTATAAATGTGGTCCACCAGGAGATCGCAGGCATAAGGTTACTCATCTATTTATATGGACGACTTTAAACTTTATGCTGCTTCAGAACGGGTCTTGAGGCAGTCACTTAGAGTAGTTGAAAAATACACGCAGGATATTAGTATGAAATTTGAATTGGATAAATGTAACGTCCTTAGCTCGATAGAGGACGTTATCATGAACATCCAGAGAAAGAAATGATGAGAACGTTCTACACCATTTAGATGCTGAGGAAACGTACAACTATCCAGGCATCGCACAATATCGCATGTAAGACAGTAACTATTAAAACAAAACTTCGTAGTAAGTACAGAAAACGACTAAAAAAATCTGGTGGTCAGACCTGGCAGGATTTAATAAAGTTGCTGCTACCAATATGCTGGCTATACCGGTACTTCTTTATTCCTTTGAAGTAGTGAAGTGGACGAAAGAACTGCGAGATTTGAATGTTAGCATCCAAAAAAATCATACACATGAATAGAAGTCTTCATCCTCAATCCTCTGTTCCTCGAATATACCTTTCATGCCATCAAGCTGGAAGAGGACTTTTGAATCGTCATGGTACTAGCGTGTAAGGTTGCAAAGAGTTCCGATTCTCTCCTGAAATTGCTCTGCGGCCAAGAACGGAGAGAAGTGGGAGCCATTCTCTTTAGGGCTGCGGAAGATGCAGCGGAAAAACTTGGCCTGGCAGTAAACTGCAGCGACGTCATCGACCAACAAAATAAGGTTAAGATTCTAGATTGAGAAACACCTAGACTTACGGCAGTTATTAAAACAGCAAAACAACAATAATTTTATAGGCAGCACACAGAAAAACCCCAACATGGAGTTTCATGGGAATATCGATTCGTTGCAACTGTCGAAAAAAACTAACAATTAATTTTCTACAGTCAACAAGTCTTAAGTTAGAGACCGAGGAATTTTGACTAGCTTGTCAGGAGGGGGTAATTAATACCCTATTGTATCGTAGTCGAGCAAAGAACCAGAGTCACTGATGCATTTACTTTCAGCGTGTCCTCTTTACGCTGTATCATCTTACATCCATCGTCATAATGTAGCGTTGCGTATTCTATATTACCATCTTAGACATTCGTACGGTACTGATGACGTTCTTAGACTGCCGTATCTTTCGGGAGAAATCGAGATGGTTATAGAAACTGACAGGTGCCGCATTTACTGGAATTTTGCCTTTTCGACCACAAGAAGCTTGCAAGCCAACAAACCCGATAAACAGCAACGAAAATTTATGTAACTAAGTTTTTCGGCACCTGTAGAAACAAATATAGCAATCAAGGAGGAGGAAAAACGGTCTAAGTACAACGATTCAAACTACGAACTTCGCGCTTTGTTCCTTCCACATTCAGTAGCAATGGTCGTTCTAGTCGTCGGAGTTTAAGGGGGAATTGAAAACACTTTCCTGAAGAACCTTAAGAAGATACCGGCTTGCTGTGCCTCGGCTGATTCATTAAGAACGAAGATGCAGAGGGCAGTTCTCTCAGATTGCTCAGCCAAATGAATTTGGTTGCTGGTCACTGATCGAACGGACGTGAGGCATGACCATCATTTTCGGACCACACCCCGTGACAGCCTGTGTGGATTGGAGCCACAGGATTTGTCACGTCGGATTCTTTTTTTTTTCTCTTTAGATAATAATAGTAATAAAATCAAATAAAAAGCGAAACATATATTGGGATTGAATATAACAATAATAGACATCAAAGTAAGTATTTCCAATAGATATATCTATCACCAATCCGCAACTTTATAAACAATCAATAATTAAAAAGTCCACAAGTACGCAGACCTCACAATAGAAATAAAGGAACAATGGAGATCGGAAGGCGGTGTCTAATATTACATCCGCTACAACAATAGGTCGGCGTACTTTGCACGAGGAATTAGTCTAATTAGTTGTACTAATTGATATATATATATATATATATATATATATATATATATATATATATATATATATATATATATATATATATTACACTTCAAAAATCAATAATTCTTAGTACCTGTAATATCGCCAGAAAATTTTTAGTACACATTTCTTACTAGAATTTAGTATACTCCGACCCGCCCCGGCTTCGTACGGGTAGTAGAGCAAATTATGCCTACATGTTTTGTCTGTCGTAGGATCGCATCAGCTTGATGCGTCGAATATGTGGATTAGATTTAAATGTAATATAATGTCTATACTACTTGAAGTATTTTAATGTATTTTATTATGTAGATATTATAAACATAAAAAACAAACTAAAATATTTCTTTATATACAACATTGATAACTTCTGCCTGATCACGTGTAAAAACGAACATATTTTGTTTAGAAGTTACACGTGACAGGGCAACATACAATTGTCCGTGTGAAAAGCATTGAGTGGTTAAGTCAATTCCAGCAACTTTTGTTGGCTTTTGAATGATGTCATCTGAAAAGCGTTATTATACCGACGAATATTACGTATGAATTCTGTATGTTTTGGGTGATTTCCGTCAAGGAGTATTTTAAAGTATCTGGTGGCGCAACTATGTCGTCTGGTTTAACCTTACCATTGGAACAAATGCCCTTGGACTCATCTTTCCATTTTAGAGCTGAGCAGTATTGACAAACAATAGAAGGAGAGCCTATAGATATCGCCGGATCGTTTCTGTAATCAATTGTCGAATCGTAATTCAATGCAGAATATTCTTTATTGGGCCATCTATTAGTATTTTGCGTTCTACTGCTATTATTTTGTATAATATTCCTTAAATTTCTGTGCCGAATACGGTTGTTACGTAAGCGGAGTTGTCTATCTTCAGGCGTTTCTGTTTCTCTTTGAGCATTATGCCTGTCACAGTCCAACGATAAACGAACTGTGCGATCCACCGACGATTCCCGTGTTCTTTGGGAAACATGTCTTTCACAGTCCAACGATAAACGAACTGTGCGATCCACCGACGATTCTCGTGCTCTTTGGGAAACATGCCTTTCACGGTCCAACGATAAACGAACATCCCTCTCTTGATCATTTTCGTTGCTTCGACTCAAACGAACTCTTTTGGCAGACGACGTACTGCGTCCTATATTAGATCTTCGCCGAGGCATGATTAAATTATCATGTGTAGGTACTTAAACATGTTAATTAAACCTAAATAATAGGTACCTACCTATCAACCTAAAAAAAATAACAGAAAGATAACATAAATCAGTTTTATGGATTAATAACCTCCGACAAATTTCACTCAAATACTTACTTATGCACTTACACCAACACGAATGACAACACGAAACAAATAAAAAATGCGACCTTAATATTAATTAACTTTAAAATGATTCACGATGTGAAAAGAAACCGAAACAAATGACTAATAACGTTGACATTTGATAAAATTCAATGAAATAAAAGTATGTTCAGAACTATCAATTTTATTAATAAGTATGTAAGTATCTATCTATCTACCTAAATTTTAATAAGAAGTATGTAAGTATCTATCTAACTACCTAAATTTTAATAATAAGTATGTAAGTATCTATTTATCTACCTAAAGACAACAAACACAAAACAAAAATGCGACCTTGAAATTTTACTCTAAAATATTAAAACCAACGCAATTGCAACCTTCCAACAACACCCAAAAAGAAAACAAATACCTTCCAGTCGTCACCTTCATTCGCTCCAAAAGTCTTATTATTATGGGAGTACGCGCGGGTGCCCCAAAGTGATCCAGTTATGTGGGGCTCTCCAACCTGAAGGGTTGGCATACCCACTAAAACTCCTTGTGAGTCGGGAAAACCCTCTACTCCTTTTACATGTCTGAGCTTTTAATATCTAGATTGTTTGATGAAGTTTAACACTAGGCTAATTCACTCACTAACACTAATGTTAATTTCACTCACTAGAACTTAACCTACCTTATCCTAACCTAACCCTAAACTAACCTACTTCCTCAAAGATGGAGTGTTGTGTACAATGATAGTATATTAATTCTATTCAGAAGGAGTGGCTCAACTAACCTACGGCCTTAAGATAAAGTCGAGGTTTGTTGTCTAGTCTTTGTTAGTCTGGTGGTAAGATGTCAGTCGGCTGCAACTATCTACCCGCGACATTCACATTGTCACTGAAAGTGTTCGCAATCTCTGGGTTAGAATGAACCGCCGCTTTCTCAAGGAAGCGAAGCTGAGAAACCCGAGTGAAGTCTTTAATCCTGGGTATATCAAACTCCGGTGCAACTGATTGTTGCGGACGAACCAAGGAGCACCTGCAATGATCCGAAGGGCTTTATTTTGAACTGCCTGGATCTTGGCCCGGTGGGATTTAGACATCTGACACCAGGCCTGGCAGGCGTACGTAAGTCCGGCCCTGATTATCATCTTGTAAATTAACAACTTGTTGTCAGTTGACAATTTACTCCGACGATTCAGGAGCGGATACAGCTTCCCAAGAAGCTGATTGGCCTTACGCACGACCATTAGGACTTGGTCCTTCCATACGAGCCGTTTGTCGTATAGAAGGCCCAGGTATTTGATGTTTTTGGCCCACCTGAGCCTAGTTCCATTCAGGGAGAGTTGAGGAGGGGCTGTGCGGGTACCTTTTTCAAAAATTATTGCCTGGGTTTTTGGCTGGATTGACCTTAATCCTCCAACGATCAAACCAGTCCGAGAGACGTCCAAGATGACATAATTTATCCCCGCGGCCGAGGCAGTGATTACCGTGTCATCTGCATACAATTGAAGATTAGTAAAGGGATCCCTAGGGATATCAGAAGAAAAAATATTGAAAAGATGTGGAGACAGGGCAGAACCTTGAGGGACACCGGCCCTTATCCTCTTAACCTCAGACAATGACTGTTCAACGCGAACTTGGAAAGTTCTACCAGACAGGAAGGATTGACTCAACGTGATAAGATGAAGAGGATAGCCGAAGCGGATAAGTTTAAGAATTAAACCTTCATGCCAGACTTTATCGAATGCCTTGGAAATATCAAGGAACACAGCCCCAACCCGGAAGCCACGGTTGAAGTTACTGGAAATAAACTGGGCCAATTGAGCGGTATGATAAATCGTACCATGTTTAGGTTGAAAGCCGAATTGTTTGTCAGGGATGACGTTGAGTTCGGTGCTTTTGTCTCTGATTTCCTCAAGGACAACTTTCTCCGCCACCTAGCCCAACGTTGAAATTAGGCTAATGGGACGGTAGCTGTCGGCCTCGTGGGAAGGAGAGCCAGGCTTCCGAATCATTACGATTTCAGGAAACAGGAAAATAACTTAAACGAAAAATGCCATTAATGATATTTGTAATCTCAGCAATTTGTTTCGTGGGTAACTCTCTCAGGGATCTGACAGAAATTTTATCATGACCTGGGGCTTTTCTAACTGGACGGGACTGAATGATTGAACTGTTTGCGGAGTCGTGAAAATCCGCACAGGGGGAAATGGAGTTTGATTGAAGATACGAATGGTTTCAGCCACCACCGCATCTCTGCCGAACCTTGGGTGACTATGAGGATTAGGTTGAAACCTATCCTCAAGCATTTGGGAGTACCGCGCGTTATCGCTTGGCTTATATAGAAACAGTGGGCGACAGCGGGGGGGGGGCGGTGCGGAGCGGGGGTGATCGCATCAAGCGAGTCTCGTCATCGGTGTGAGAAAACGCGCTTGAATTTATTTTCGCACGCATTAATTTTTTGCGATAACTCCTAAGATATTCGTTTAAATTATATGGTGTAAGAGATTATAATAATGTGCATGAAATGCTTAAGGTAACTAACGTATTTAAGTTGATAAGGATTAATACTGTATCAGTCTAAATACCTTTCCAATTACCGCATTGTACGTGACCATTTTTTTAGAAGATAGAATGGGTATAGTAAGCTATCCTTAAAAGATAGATATATGCCATTGCAGACTTTTTTGTAGATCTCTAAAAGAGGAATATCTCACCATGCATTGTTTTGTTATATCTCAAAGGGATTAGGCCGCGTTTTCGATGAAAGCTCCCAGGCGGCTTGACTTTTTCCGACACTTCCAACAATTATCATTATATTTCAACCAATTTACACAAAACCGTGACAAATTATATACCCAAACCTTCCTCATGAATCAATCTATCTATTGGTGAAAACCGCATGAAAATCCGTTCAGTAGTTTTTGAGTTTATCTCGAACAGATAGACAGGCAGAAGCGGCGGAGGACTTTGTTTTATAATATGTAGTGATAAAGACCATGATCACTCGGCCGTTGAGGCCCGTGAATCCAGGGAAAAAAAGTCGAAACCAACTATAAGCTGGGGATATAGAGCATCTAATATTAATAGTAATAGAGAAGGAAAAACGTTCTACGTACAAAAGTTTAAATTATGCCTTGTTCCCATGACATTCAGTTATGGTGGTGGTGGAACACATCCCTGAGCAACTTGATAAAGATAGCAATTTAGGATACCTAGGCAGATTCACTCGCAATGAAGATGCAGAGGGCAATTATCCTTGGTTCTCTCAGATTGCTCAGGCAGATGAATTTGGTCGATAATCACTAACCGAACGGACGTAAGGCTTGATCATAATTTTTGGAGCATACCACATGACAGCCTGTGTGGGTCGAAGCCACAGGATTTGTCCCGCCGGATTTTTTTTACTATCTTTTAAATCGTAATAATAGTATCAATAAAATTGACTGGCCTAGTTTTTCCTGGTTGGAGAAATCAGCTAACCGTGAACCATTGCGAAGTAAGACGGTATGGTCAGCAAACTTTAAAAGGTTACGATTATCATCAGTGACCCATATGAGCTTGAATGGTTTCCATAGCCCATGTAATTCGGAATCGCCGGGTGATTATGGCTCAACACCCCATCATTTAACTCGAGAAGCCATTATTATGAGGAACTAGGAGGTAGAAGCGCTTGATATCCCGTCCCGATCGGACGGAGACGACGCGAAAGGTGGAGGAGCTGCAGGATGGATGCTCTTAGATGATGACCCTGGCAATGAACAAGGACACCTGGGTTGACCAATAGATTCAGGGATGACTTTTATGACTGCTATCAAGAATCCTAGCCGAAACATAGAATATATATGGCCGGTATTCACTCTTTTTGGTACGAAAAAGAACCAGAGCATCAAAACATCTCTAGCCAAAGATTATGAGACTATGTGGAATATCTTTGCAGATCCAACTACGTATGAACGGCTCGAGAACAACTGGCGGCAGTAGCTTAGCAAAGATACCACCCTGTGGAAGTTAATCTAAGCAACGATGTTGGACTTCACGAACGAAACATTAAAATACGTGGAAAATTATATATAAAGCTAAACGACCTGACAAATTGTAACGAACGTTTGGAAAATTGAACTTTCAGAACATGTATCTATCGAGATACTAAACAAGACTGTCTACTGCTGTGTCCCGAATTAATTCCAAACCAACAACATGACAATGCACATAATAAAATAAAAAAGGAAAAAAAACGGCAAGCATGGTGTCAAGAAAAATTCAGGAGGTTAGGCGACAAGCTTCTCGTATTTAGTGCTTAATGGAGTATATAACAACTGAACGACCATGCACAATCAAGGTGAGGAAAATAGCACAGTAACTTCGGCCCACTCATCACATACTTTTTAAGGACTCATTAGACACCATCAAACATCACTGTCTAGAACGGATACGAGCTTTACTGGTGATAAAGATACCCATTAATAAGCGAATTAAATCTATTGCCAATAATAAGATTTGCGTCACACAACCATCCCGCTTATTCAAGGAAGAGACACCCAAAGTTGAAACACCGTCGTTCATACAACAAGTAACCATATTCTGAAAGGACATTTATGACACAAAGAAATCATTAAACACAGACACTCCTGTGTTAGACTGCTTCAGAACTCCCCGCTTATAGTTCCAACAGCAGAATGAAGTTAGTCACGCTATCACAATGATGAAGGTTTGAAATGCCACTAAAGATACGAGGAGCTTTGCCGCTCCAGGACCAGATGCCCTTACAAATTTTTGGTGGAAAAATTTTTCTAGCATCCACAACATCTAGCTAGAATATCTAGAACCTGGTTGAATGGAGGACAGCTAATTCCTGAGTGGTTTCTAGAAAAAAAAGGCGATATTTATTTCACAAAAAGGTAACTTAAGGAACCTCAAAAACTGTAAACCGATCACGTGCTTAAACTATTGTTACAAAATATTTACTCGCATTACCTACAACAGATTACTGGATTGGACCGGTTCTTCAAGTTATCAGGGAGCACCGTAGGGGAAAAAAGGGTCTGAAGCCTACAAAAAGAATTTTCGGATTGATAAATATATCATCCAGGATTTCGGGCAACACAAAAGAGATTTGACCATGGCACGGGTGATTATCGGAAAGCTTTCGACACATGTCACGAAGTGATCCTGAATAAAAGTGATTTTTTTATTAACTGCATAGAAAGTCTAGTGGCATTCTGGAAAACTAAATTTGCCATAACACCAGATACTCAAAATGTAGAAGCTGGGCTGGTAACTTTTTTATAGATATCGAATTCTAACTTATTATTATTCTTAATAATTAAAATATCTAGAAATGGTAATTATCCTTTGTTCTCAATTTCGTAAGTAAATTTAATTGGTAAACAAAAATCGTATATTTGCTGCTTTTGTATCGAAAATCGCAAACCCATCATCTACATACTTATACCATCCCCAGGAGAAACACTCAAATTTTTTACTGACTTCGTTTCCAAACTTACTCATGAATAAATTAGCTATGAAAGGTGATAAGCAATTACCCATAGCTGTTCCTTCTTTCTGAACATAAAATTGACTGTTATACTGAAAATAATTTGGTTCCATATTAAGTTTAGATAATATTAAGTATTTATGAATAATTTCGACCTCAAAGTCATTCATCCTAAGTAATTCTTAGAGATATTGTAAAGTTTGTGGTATTGGCACACTTGGAAACAAAGAACTGACATTCATTGAGAACCAGATCTTTTGTTTTGTTAATGAATTCTAAAGATTTTTTTACTGAGAAAATATTTAATGGTAACTTTTCAAATTCATTTGATAACCATTTTGATATCAAATATGTGGGTGATCCAACCGATAAATAGACATAAATTCAGGTTAAATATTTAGAATTCTACCTTTTTGCACGCAAAGAAAATAAGACCAAATATGTTTCCATATCATATAATCCGAAATATAGCAGGGGACTTAAGAAGGTATTTAATAAGGTAGGCCTCACCTTAGTCTATAAGTAATCAGATAATTTGAGAATATCTCAGGAAATCCCAAAGACAAGATTTCTAATTGAGAAAAATGGGATTTATGAAATTAGTTGCAATGATTGCGACAAAGAGTATATTGGGCAAACAAAAAGGTAAATTAAAACAAAATCTAAAGAACATTTAGCACATTTAAGATATGGTAGAACAGAAAAGCCTTGCATTGCCAAACATGCCCTTGAAGCTGATCATACTGTAACATTAGATAATATAAGATTAATTAAAGTTGTATACGAAAGTATGGAAATTATAAAATGTAAAAGTTTAAATAAGGCAGAGGGCCTATTTCATAAGAACCTATAAAGTCCCTTCTACTAGCTACTTGACCAGGACTGATGGCCCCGGCAATGCCATAAGTTCCGGTTGAGTAATTCGGATGTTTGGCTAAGCTAGATTTGTAGTTTAGCTTTAGTCAATCATTTCTCCTGATGAAGCTAACATAGTTAGCGAAACGCTCGTCGAGTGCAAAAATAAAGTGTATGGTGTAATGGTGATATATACTGAATAGTCATTGTGCCAAAGATTCCACAGTCCCATAAATTTTAGCTACCTGATATAGATGTGTAAATTAGGTCCCGGTTAATAAATAATAAATATAGCTAAATTTTTTAAACGTCAGCAAAATATTAGAATTTTACTTTTTACATATGACCACTAGATGACGCTATTGAGATGTGACATTACCACCGTTGTATAATCTGATATTTGTTATTGTTAAAACAGTGGCAGCTTAGAAAACGGCCGAGTAGTTTGTTTACAGCAGCGTTTCTCAACCTGTGGGACGCGCCCCACTACAGGGGCGTAATTACACTATTGGGGGGGTGCGAGCGTATCGAAAAGAAATTATTATTAAAAACATTTAACATAATTTATTGAAAGGAAAGCAAAATAAAATACATTCTGACATAATAAAAAATAAAATATATATTTACACTGATATAATATACCTATAAATAGGATTGTATTAGTGCTGCACAATGTATTTACCTAATAATTAACATATCAATACTAAATTAAAAAAGAGCTTAATAATTATTGGTGACTCCCTTGGGCCTGTTTTGCAGAGCAAAGATTTTCGAAGGATGGTTTAATATTAGAAATAGACACTCTCAGTTATTTTTCTCTATTTAGTTGAGATCTATATTTTATTTTCAAAGCAGCCACCGCAGAAAATCCGGTTTCGCAAAGGTAGGATGTTCAAAATGGTCCGAAATGCTCTTGTTTTCAGTGCAGAAAACTCATCATTCACCCCTGCCCAAAATTCAAACAGTGATTTATTATTAAAATGTCTTTTGATTTCACTACTTGCCGTGAAAACTATGAATATTTCTTCTTCGGAAGTTGAGAGCCCTTTGGAAGTATTTTGAAATGGATCCCTAACTCACTCGTAACTTGCTACCAAGTTGTCCGCAGTAAGAAAATATTTTTTAAAATTCTTTGTCAACATGGCTAAATGATTTTCAGTGGTTACTAAAACAACTCTCACATGATGTTCTTCAGCCTGGTATGTTTTAACACATTCATCCACATTTGCAAACATTTCTAGGTTTTTTTGCTTTACATTTCTGGTCCACAATCCCAATTTTCTACAAAAAGCATTAATTTTATCACTTGTATCGAATATATGTGTATTTGTTCCTTGAAGTTGTTTAGTTTCTCGAATATATCGACCAAGTAGCTCAATTTCATCACAAATAAACTATCTCTAGAAAAATGGCGATTTCATTTCTTAATTCATAAACACGTTGCAAACATTTCCCACGTGATAACCATCTTGTCTCGCAATAAAATAGTAACGCTGAATGTTCGGCACCCATGTCTTTACAATGTGCAGAAAAAATTCTAGATTTTAGAGGTCTCATTTTAATATAATTTATTATGGTTACAACTGTAGTGAGCACAATATTCAGAGCAGGACTCATTTCTTTGTAAGCCAGAGCTTCTCTGTGGATCATACAATGTGCCCACACACACAGTGGAGATTTTTGTTTCACAAGTGTTTGTACACTTTGAAATCTTCCAAACATTGAATGAGCACCATCGGTACATATTCCGACGCAATTTTTCCATTCCATATTTGCCTCGTTTATAAAATCATTTAAGATAGCAAATAATGCGAGTGATGTTGCTTTGAGTTCTATTCGTTTGCAGAAAAATAGTTCTTCTAGTGCTGACATACCATCACAAAATCGAACATAGGCAATGAAATGAGCATCTTTATTGCTATCTGTTGCCTCATCAAGCTGATTTGAAAACAATTTGTCACGCAACTACCCGAAGAGCTGATGCTGTACACCTTTAGCTATATCACCAATTCGGCGGGCAGTAGTATTATTTGATATAGGAATGGATAGCAACTGTTTGGCAAAATTATCCCCAAACATAGTTTCTACAATCTCAGTTGCTGCTGTATGCGTGTTTTTTTTGTTAAACATGAGTACTAAAGCCTAATATTTTTAAGTTTCTATGATAAATGTAGATTCAGAATATTTAAAGATGTCCGAAATAATAGTTTTATTTCAGAAGTTTTATGATTATACAGCGTTACATTATTTATTAAAATGTATTTTTTTCAGTTTCTGGCAACTTTAAATGTGTTTTCTGAGAAAACCTCACAGTGAATGTCTTTTTTTATAACTTTTTGGATTTAACATAAACAATATTTAAGAAGATATTTGTCTCACTTAAAAGGCATAGTTTCTACAATCTCAGTTGTTACTGGCAAAATAAGCTCTTCACCAATGGTGTGAGGCTTTTTACATCTGGCTATTTTCTATAAAACTTTGTAAGAGGCAAGTAAAGCTTGTTCATTCACAAAGTTTTTTTAAAAAATGATTTCTGCTTTACATATGATTTTAATTTTAATTCGAAGAATTCTCAGGGTTTGTTAAGGTACTCACTATGAAGCGTTTCCGAATGTCGTTTAAGTTTATTCGGTTTCATGCTGTCTGCTGCCAAGATTTTTGAACATATAACACACAGGGGCCTTTATTCTTCATTTACTTCAGTACTGGTAAACCCTAAATTTAAGTATTCTTGAGAATATTTTCTTGATTTTATTTTGGGAGCCACGCTCGTCTATGCACTTGTTGATGGTTCTCTATCGTCTAGTGCTCGCTTACGCCCACTTAAAAATTTATCCATGATTCTGTATAAATTTACTGCCGTGAATATTTAATACTTTGAATTTCAATTAACACGTAAATTGCGACATACACATTCACGATAAATCCTATAGTAGTAGAAGGATCAACTCGACTGAGACGAGCTGTAATTGAACGAGGTGCAGCATTTATACACTCGCGAAGCCCCTACTGATATGGTGGACGTGATAGAGAGGCATCGATTCTAGTTTTGTCAACGCAGCAGATATATGTTGCCAAATATGAATAAATTTACTTATTCTTGGTAGTTTGTAAGGTTTGTAATTAAGGTTATTGTGTAGCTTCAGCATCAAAATACTGAAAATACATTATTATTGCAAGCATTGTTATTGTATGATTGAGGGGGAGGCGCGATAAAAATTATGTTTGAAAATTGGGTCGCAAATACTGAAAGGTTGAGGCTGATTTACGGTGAACATTTAAAAAAAAACAGTTTTGTGAACAAATGGAAATTTCACGGGAAGGTTTTCGTTAGATGATTTTTTACGATTTTAGTAAAAGCCTAACTCAGCAACAATGCTTTGAATCGCTTCGTTTAACTTTTGGTAATGAATCATCATCAAAAAAGACTGTTTACAATTGGTTTGCAGTGTCAATTGATGTAAGGAAATGCTCAAAAACTTCGACCGAGGACACGCACAATCCGTATACAACATCGTAACAGGAGAGGAAACTTGGATATATTCGTACGAGTCGGAAACTAAGTAAAAATCAACTGTTTGGGTGTTCCAAGATGAGCGGAATCCAACAAAAGTGATTCGTTCGTGAAGCACTTCCAAGAAAATGATCTCTTGTTTCGTTGGTTATACCAGGCATGTTGCAACTATTGCTTTAGAGGATCAAAGAACAGTTAATGCTGCATGGTATACAATAATTTGTTTGCCAGAAGTCATCGATGAAATCAGAAAAAACAACCGAAAACATCGCATCATTCTTCATCATGTCAATGCCTGCTCTCATACAGCACGTCAAACAATGGATTATTTGACGGAGAAAAACATCGAACTAATGTCTTATTGCCCGTATTCACCTGATTGATTGCCTAACGACTTCTTTTTGTTCCCGAATGTCAAAAAAAATGTGTGGACGGCGATTTTCATCACCTCAAGAAGCTGTTGAATCCTTCCAAAACCATGTTTTTGAGGTACCAACTTCAAAGTGGAAAAAATATTTTGAGAATTAGTTCCCACGCATGCAAAAGTATATAAATCTTAAGGGCGAATATTTTGAGAAACAATAAAATGCTTTGTAACAAAATATTTTTTTTTCTTTCAATGTTTTACTTACTTAAAAGGTAGCCCTACTTCCTTAAAGGGATTTTTGAATTTTATTAATAAAAAATCGGTCAAGTTCAAGTCGGACTTGTGCAATTAATGTTTTCGTGCTGGCTTTTAAAATAAAAATTCTTTTCCGATCTTTATTTTTATATACCAGATAAATTACATAGGTATACAAAAAAGTCTTTGTCTTTTAAGGGAGATACCGTCAAACGGGGTGACTTCGGACAGTGGAGGTGACTTTGGACAATCGGTAGTTCGCTACTTCTTATTCGTATTTTACCGAATGTATGCATTTTATCGTCACTGTTTTAATGCAAGCGCATACTTGCCAGTATTCTTTCAACCACGGTGGCGGTGGGTCGCGCTACAAGCTAAACTTCGCCACGTGCTACGCTTTTACTGGAAAACTGAATTTAGTGATTCCAAAAATAGTGAAAAAGTAAGTAATCTGCACAGAACTGCACGATTTCCGACTATTTTGCTTATTATTACAACTATTTAGAAATAATTTGACAACGAAATTAATTTTTTTCTACAATAGTTTTTTTTATACAGGGCCGTAACAAAAAAAATTGTCTTTTAGGGGTGACTTTGGACAATGCCACGAAAGTATAGAAAAGTGTTAAGCGGCGCCGTAGTTGTCAGAACTACAATCAAGATAACCCAAAAAAAGCTATAGAAGAAGTTAAAAACCGAACAAAGTCCTTAAGAAGAGCGTCAGAATTCTATGGTGTTCCAAAATCGACCATAAGCAACGGTGTCAATGAAAAACATACAAAAAAAAAGCAGGAAGCCAAAGTGTTCTTAATGTTGTCGAAGAAAATCGTCTAGTTTTGTTAATACAAAGTGCCTGTGAATGGGGATTTCCACTAACTGAGTATGATATCAGAGAAATAGTAAAACAATACTTGAATAGGAAAGGTGTTAATATTGAAAAATTCCATGACAATATGGCCGGACGCGATTGGACAAAATCCTTTCTGTCTCGTCATAAAGAATTAAATGTAAGATTAAGCCAAAATATAAAACGGCTTCGTGCGCAAGTTTCTGTCCAAACTATAACTGAATATTTTACGGAACTAGAAAAAGCATTAAAGAATATTGATGCAGCAAACATTGTTAACTATGACGAGACCAACT
Organism: Pachyrhynchus sulphureomaculatus; assembly: GCA_019049505.1. Taxonomy (NCBI): domain Eukaryota; kingdom Metazoa; phylum Arthropoda; class Insecta; order Coleoptera; family Curculionidae; genus Pachyrhynchus; species Pachyrhynchus sulphureomaculatus. Next base: position 51,717,108 of record CM032448.1, read on the forward strand.
TTAGCGATGATACTGGTACAGCCAAGGTCGTTTGTAAACGCGGTGTAAAACACTGCGACAGAACTATGGATTCAACAAAGACGAGCATAAGTGTGATGCTTGTCTTTGTTTCATTGCTTCAGCAAATGGAGAACTTTTACAACTTTTGTTGTATACAAGGCTAAGCATCGATATCAAGAATGGGAGGGAAATGGTCCTCCTGGATGTGAATATAGCATTAGTAAGTTTGGCTGGTTCGAGACAGCAGCGTTTTTACGAGTGGTTTACTAAAATACTATTGCCATATTTTCAAAACAAGGAAAGAACCAAGCTACTGATTGGAGATAACCTTTCCAGCCATTTAACCATAAAAGTTATAGAGGAATGTCATAAAAATGATATAAAATTCATTTTGTTGCCACTAAACTCGACACATCTGTGTCAACCCCTTGATGTGTCGTTTTTTGACCCTTTAAAGAAGGGTTGGCGAAAAATATTGACGGGATAGAAATACCAGAGGAAAGGTGTTTTTCAGAAATCAGACTTTCCACAGCTATTGCAAAGAACACTACAGTTCATTCAAGCTAAGTCCGAAACAAATATACTTTCTGGATTTCGAGGATGTGGAATAGTTCCGTTCAATCCACAAGAAGTTATCAAACGTTTACCGAATCATATGAGGAGTGATGAAGAAACAGGTACTATGATGCTTGATCAATCTTTATTGGATTTCTTAAAAGAAAACAGAAACCCTTAGGAAAATAACAAAAAAGGGAAACGAAAGCGGATAAATGTACCACCTAGTCGAGAAATTAGTAAAGAGGATATAAATGCAGCTCTAGCAAGACCTTTAACTTCAGATTGTCAAAAAACTACAAAATCTTCCCAATCTATTGCTTTCGAGAGTGATCCTTCATGTGATTCGGATTCGAAGTCAATGCCATTGAAAACACTCATACAAAGTCAAAAGAAGGCGAAGACAACAGAAACTGCAGAACTACAAATTAAAGAATTTGGGATCATTGCTATTCCTGTAAATAACTCCACGAAGAAAAAATAGTATGTAGGAAAAATTATTAGTAAACAAGGAAATCATATACATGTAAAGTTTCTAAGAAAGAAGAACACCGGAGAAGGTTGTGTTTTTGTATTTCTAATCATAGATGATGAAAGCGACATTGTAGCCGAAGACACTTTTCAAAAATTAATCATACTCGAGCAACGCAGAGACCGTTATACTTTTGAAAATTTACCTATGAATATTAATATTGAATAACTACAGTTCTTATTAAATGCATTTGTTATGTATATAAAAATATATGTTATGTGTATAAAAATATGTGTTCGAAGTCATCCCAGCGGTGCCGAAACATCGAAACCTGTACGATTTACATATATGTCCAAAGTCACCCCACCCTACGAGGTGACTTCGGACACTTTTAAAATAAAAAAATAAAAATTTCCAATGGCGTAAAATAAAATCTGTGTTAGTATTTGGATTCTACGATAATTGAACTACACTTGGTAAAAAATATAGTCTGGGTATTATTTTAGTTTGGAAGAAATATGAAGAAAACTCTAAAAACTGTCCGAAGTCACCCCGTTTGACGGTACCTGTTTTCTTAGATATTTTGTTTTTCTAAATCAGAAAAAAAAATCATAAAAAAAATACTCATCGTGAGGTTTTTTTGAGAAAACATACTTAAAATTGCCAGAAATTGAAACAAATACATTTTAATAAATAATGTAAAACTGTATAATAATAAAAATTATGTAATAAAACTATTATTTCGGACATCTTTAAATCTTTCTATTAGGTTTTAGTGTTCATGTTTAACAAAGAACACGCATACACCACCTTTAACAAAGCTACATAGCAAAATGCTGTTTAAAATAAATATGTGCAACTGCTAAATTAAAAAATTGTTTTTAATTTTTATTAATAGTAAACAAAACTCACTCGCACACTCACTCAGTCACTCATTCACTTGTTCACTCAGTCACTCACTTATTCACATACCTCCATACTCACTCACTCACTCACTCGCTCGTTCGCTCAATCACTCACTACCTCACTCATCCACTCACATTCCCCCATATTCACTCAATCAATCTATCCACAAAATTGACTTTTAAAATTGTCAAGGGAGATACATTAGACTGCATTTTGCAACCTTTTGTTCCTAAATAGTAAATGGATATTTTTTTAACACTAAAATTCCTCATGTTTTGATATCAAATTCGAATTTGAAACTTGAAGTTGAATATAAATATTATTTTTTGATGTCAAGTCAGCATTAAGAACTTCAAAAAACATAGAAATAATAGTTTTGTTCAATATTAAAAATTAAAAACAATTTTTTAATTTAGCGGTTGTACATATTTATTTTAAACAGCATTTTTGCTACGTAACTTAGTTAAAGGTGGTGTATGCGTGTTTTTTTGTTTAACATGAGTATGTACTAAAGTAGTAATATTTTTAAGTTCTTATGATAAATGTAGATTCACAACATTTAAAGATGCCCTAAATAATAGTTTTATTTCATAATTTTTGTGATTATACAGCGTTACATTATTTATTAAAATGTGTTTTTTTCAATTTCCTGCAACTTTAAATGTGTTTTCTGAAAAAAACCTCACAGTGAATGTCTTATTATTATGACTTTTTGGATTTAACATAAAAAATACTTAAGAAAACATTTGTCTCACTGAAAAGACAGAGATTTTTTTTGTATAACTGTGTTATCAAAGGTAAAGCACTCATGATAATTTTCATTCAATCTACACCTGATGTGCATATTGGTACTCTTAGAGATATGGTGTGGAAAGAGCAATTTTTGGCAATTTTTTAAAAATAATATAAAGAAATGTTTGCGCGAGCGATTTTGAACTCATGTTTTCACAAGCTTTGATACCTCACTCGATGATCTCGATTTTTTTTCACTTTCGATTTCTCCCCCCTCCCAAACTAACCCATTAAGTAAAAATTTGACTTTCAAAAATACACGGTTAGGATTGAGTCTTCAATTCCTATATTTGTCGCAAATTATAACTTTCTTTTCAAATAGTTTCGAAGAAAATCGGCTATAAGAGACAGACAAACATCGAAGTAATTCCATAAGTGTTCCGTTTGTCAATTTTGATACGGAACTCTAAAACGAAAGCTTTTGTAGGTTCATATTGTTATAGATTGTTTTTATTTGAGTTTATAATAATGAAATATATTAAACCTACCTATACAATTTCTAGGTCCGTAGGCAAAAGGAATGTAGGTGCAAGGATGTCTTTTAGCCATTTCTTCTGGTAAAAATCGGTCTGGATCGAATTTCAGTGGGTCCGGCCAATATTTCGGATTTCTGTGGATAAATACTGCACCAAAAAATGCAGTAGCGCCTTTTGGAAGAATAAAATCACCTGGAAAATATTGAGTTATTATTGTAAATTTTATTGTAATTCTAAAATGGCCTAACCGTTTTTAATTAACTTTACAGATTTGAAAACTTGTTTTCTTTTGATTTTCATCCATAAAAGTGAAACTTTTGAGGTATGTGGGAGTAAGTTATAAAAAATATTATAAAATTCGAAATATGATTACTCCAAGAATATTATTTTTTCCTAATAATACTTAGTCTGACTTCATATTTTGAAAGGTGATTGATATTTTTTTCTAACTAAAAAAATATCCTGGGATTGAAACTAAATTTGCTTTTACCATTTTGGGCATTTTTAATTATTGCATAAAAGTTTTTAGATGTTTATACAATTCCTTTATTAATTTTATCCATAATACGTTCAGAAAAACAATTATACTAAATGTTTGGCTCAACTGAAATATTACAGAAACGTCGTTAAAATGGGAATGTATTTTAACAATTTTGGATTATCGATTAGATACTAAAGAAATTTCCACCATGTTACGAGGTTTTAATCCTCGAAAAAAATCCACATTTATTGTAAAAAAATAACACGTAGGCTGAAAAGTTTTTTGTCTAGCTACTTAAAACACATTTCTTTTACAAAATTCGACTTTATTCATCAACATAGTATCCTTCAAAAGCGATACAATCAATCCAGCGCATTTTTAACATTTGTATACCTTTCTTGTAGAAGGATCTGTCTCTCAAAATAGGCCTCAGTTTCGGCGATAAACTTTTTCATTGGAGCCAAATCTCTTTTCCGCGAGCATTTTTTTGAGGTCCATTGACTTGTGATACGGTGCATTGTCTTGATGAAAGAACACTTTCTTTCAGATTTCTGCCTTCAAACGCACCAGTAATTTTACATAATATTTGCTATTGATGGTTTTTCTCTTCTCAGCACAGTCGATGAAAATTATTCCATGCGCATCCCAAAATACAGAGGCCGAAACCTTCCCAGCCGACTGTTGTGTCTTTGGTCGCTTCGGGCGGCTTTCACCGGCTGCTGTCCACTCAGCTGCTTGCCGATTTGATTCTGGTATGTAGTAGGAGATCCATGTTTCATCCATTGTTACATATCGCATGAAAAAATCCTTTTTGTTGCGCTTAAACAGGTCCAAACAGCGCTCAAATTCATCAACACGTTGTTGTTTTTGGTACACTGCGAGCAAACGCGGTTCCCATTTTGAACAGAGCTTTCTCATGCCCAAATGTTCATGAAAAATATGACCAACTCGTTCTTTTGATAACTATAGGGTGTCAGCTATCTCACGCCTTTCCACTTTACGGTCATCCAAAACAATTTTGGGGATTTTTTTTATGGTTTCCGGTGTAACCACCTCATTTGGGCGTCCAGAACGTTCAGCATCATTTGTGTCTGTACGCCCGCATTTACATTCAGCATACCGGTAAATGATGAGTGATTTTTCAGGGGCAGAGTCCCTATAACATTTATCAAGCCATTGCTTTGCTTGAACGGTATTTTTTCCCATCCAAAAATAGTGTTTAATCAACACACGAAATTGGATTTTGTTACGAAAATATCAAAAGTAGCGTCACTGAAACCACTGTAACTTGTAAATTAATTGTCGAAATGTCATGAAATTTTGACGCGTATCGTTTGAAGGTTGGTACTTCCTAAAAATCATATGGATTTTTTAAAAAGGGCGACATCTATGTGTCATACTAAAAACTTTTTAGCTTTATTACGTGTTATATGGAAATTCAATTTCACATTATAGAATTTTACTTTCTCTATAAAACTCCCAAGCTCTTGTAATGACAAGGATTTTCTGTAACAGAATTTAAAGAAAGGATGTTTTCAAAATCTGAAAAACCCATTAAAGTCAATTAAATATTTTTATAAGTTAAAAGCGTTTAAAAACATTGTCTCTATAGCTCTATAGAATTAAATATAAATTATAAAAAAATTATAGTTTTTTGATATATTGTTTCAAGAAAAAATATATTTATAATTTTTTACCCATATCGACATCTTCAGTGACACTCCTGTAAAAAAAGGTTCCTACTGGAAATAATCTCAATGTCTCTTTGATGACTCTTTCTGTATAAACCATGTTGGGTAAATCGGTAAATTCCGGTTGCCTCTCTTTGCCCATTATTTGAACTACCTCGTCATATACGTTTTGCTACAATATTTCGGAATTAGTATTTAAAATAACCAATATATACAATACTGTATATAACTTATTAGAAGTAACTTAAAAATTTGATAGAAGTAGGCTGCTGAAAATATTTCAGAAGGCCGTAATTCAAAGTTCTTGTTGAAAAGTATATAAAGTGATTGCTATTTTGTCACCATTGACATAACATTGTCCAATTATCTTCCGACGTTTCAAAAAAGTGCAAATTATGATGAAAATTTTAGAAAATTAGCATTTATGCATATGCGTTTAGGCAAAATAATTTTCATCCATTTTTGTTAATAAATTGGAAATCCTTTATATAACTTAGCTAATATAATATAGAATGGGCATGATAGATAACTGTTATAGCGGCTATCCCTAGACATGAAATATTATTAGTTGACATTCAGGTCGGTTGGATTTTTTGATTACTTTTTATCTAATCTTTAAGCTCGAAATAAATTACTAGATCTTTTAAAATATTTTTAATCTACGAAATAAAGATCTAATTAATAAGTAACTGTTGTATCTTTTTTCAATGCCTTGTCTGTCTATCTTTATGTTAGAAACCTACGATGAGATTTATGTCACTTTACAAGTATACAGGACGAAACAATTCGTGAATAAAAAGATGTCTTCTAATACAATCCACCTTTAATTTCTGTACAGTGACTCCATTTTATAAACATTAGCTATTGTTCTGTTATATAAAAAATATGAAAAGGTCCTCTTAAATTATTTAGAAATACTTCCATATAAATTGACTTATAGTGCAGTAAAAGGTCAAAATAATGATGAGATAGACATGGTTTAGATACAGCAATATCTGGGGACACCAGGAGTATTTTCCTGAATTTAGGACCTAGAAACACTTATACTCTTTTGTTTATAAACAATTTTAGTTTTCAAAACGCTTTTCTTTAGCTTAAAATGTGAATAATTCCGGTTATATAAGTCGGATCGAGATAAAAAGAACAAAACTCTTCCTAATGAAATTTCACAAACAAATTCTCGTTGGTTTTAAGTCGCTCAAGTGCGTACATAACCTACAAAATTGAAAAAAAAAAAAGGGCAAGAAACTGTTTTTTTTTCAGTTTATTGTACAGGTTGACTAAGTGAACCGATCGGCTTGAAACTTTTATAATGTTGTTATAGCAACAATATCCTGAAATTTGGGTACAAAAATATTGAACCCAGTGAGCTCAATTGAGTTTGTTATTTAAAATTTGAATTGCCCGCCTTTTTATGCCATTTGATCCTAAATGGATCTTGTTTTCTTCAAAGTTTACGTCTCGACGCCAACTCTTCGATGCCATTAAAAAAATTTTTTTTAGAGTCATTTTAATCGTTTTTTTACATTTCTTTAATAATGAAATAACAACAAATGCCTTTTTTTCGCATATATCTGCTAGAGAATCGCGAGTCCTTTTCTTAAAAAAATTATTTTTGTTAACAGCTTTTTTCAAAATGATTGAAAAAACGCATTTGCTGTTATTTGATTAATAAAAAAAAAACGATTAAAATGAGTCCAAAAAAAACATTTTTTTTTATTCGCATCGGAAAGCTAGCGTCGAGACATAAATTTTGGACCAAATGGCATAAAATGGCGGACAATTCAAATTTTAAATAACAATTTCAGTTGTGCCCACTGGGTTCAATATTTTTGTACCAAAATTCCAGAGTATTTTTGTTGTAACTAAAGGCATATTTTCTGAAAGTTTCAAGTCGATCGGTTCACTTAGTCGATCTGTACAGAGTGAGTCAACGATAGAGTAAAGTTCATTATCTCATTAGTATTAGGGAATGTTAAGGTGCACAGTTTAAAATTATTTTTAAGTGTACAGGGTACTTCAAAAAAGTGTGGCCGATATAACATATGTTTTTTTAAATGGAATATCCTATTTTCTAATTTATTTTAAAATTCTGCGTAAAATTTTATAACTTTTTTATTAATATTGTTATATACCTAAACCTAGTAGTTTTTCTAATATTTCAATTTTTTAAAAAAAATACTAATTTTCAATTTTGTAAAAAAATGCCGGTAGCGCCATTGTTTCTGAAGGTGGAATACTCATAATTGGTACGAGCGTTCTATAGAGATGAAAAAAAGCTATATGTAAAGAAATTTGAGTTAGATGCTACAGGGTGTTCAAAATAAATTTATGCATTTCGACTATTTTAAGTTGGCACACCCTTTATATTATTATTTTTTCTGATATATTTTGTAAAACCCTCCAACTTTTATTGAATATGTCATAAACCTATTTCTAACAGTTTTCAATTTATTTTGATTGATTGATTGATTGATTTATTTAAGGGGGTAGGGCGCATCGACTACCTAGGTCATTTAGCGCCCGAGAATGTGGGGGGTTATACCTTGAAGTTGATGTCTTTTAGAAATTCGTCGATTTGTTTGTAAATGGATTTATAGGTGAGTATGACCGATTTTAAATTAGGAGGTATATTATGTTTTTTTGTATATTTTGAATTTTTCAATTTTTACCCTTGTTTTTAATACACTTACGCTATAACATCATAGTTGCCAAGACAAAAAAAAATGTAGGCATTGTCAAATTTTGACATGTCTATTAAGCAAGTAAAAAATAGTTTAAGTTGTTGTAGTAAGTGACGTATAAAGGTAATAGTTATGGATTTTCCTAAAAATGAATTAATTGTTATGGTTTATATATTGGGCGAGGCGGGAAAAAATTGTCTTTTGGCAGTAAGGCTTTACGGAGCGAAGTACCCTAATAGACGTATACCATCTAGAAAATATTTTCAGTGCACAATGGAACGGTTTGATGGTAGTGGTAGCGTTGAGTATACGAAACCGTAAGTAGTAAACCAGAATGCTACCAGTGAGGAACAAGAAATTAAGATTTTACTTCATTTTGAAGATAATCACTAGGTCAGCAGCCGTCAACTAGCTGACTTATCTGACACATCCCAATCTACGGCTAATCACACAACGAGAAAATACAAGTATCATCTCTTTCATATGGAACTACACTAAGAACTTCAAGACCGTGATTTGGAACGACAAGTAAACTTCTGTACCACCATGAATGGAGCAATAGAGGCCGATCCAAATTTTTTATCCAAAATAATGTTTTCTGATGAAGCTTCTTTTCGCAGTAATGGAGCAATTAACAACAATAACATGCATTATTATTCAACAGTAAATCCATTTTGGGTCCGGGAAGTTCAAAACCCAAACCATTGGTTGTTTAATGTATGGTCTGGAATATTAAATTTTCGAATTATCCATATTTTTTCCGCAAACCGCTTAACGGGCCTAGATATCTAAATTTTTTGCAAAACGAATTACCCCAGTTTCTTGAAGAAGTTGATAACTTTGAAAGGGAACAAATGTGGATTCAACAAGACGGAGCTTCTGCTCATTACCACAGGAAAGTTCGGGAATTTTTAAACAATCGTTTCTCACAAAAAGGGATCGGTAGGGATGGATTCATTCAGTGGCCCCCTCGATCAGGTGACTTAACACCTTTAGACTTCTTTTTATGGGGCTACTTTAAAGATCGTGTTTATGTGAATCTCCCGACAATACCAGTAGATATGGAAAATAGAATACGGGGTGCATGCAGGACAATAACGCCCTTTATGCTAAGGAAAATGAAGGAAAATATAGTAAAACGACTAAACATGTGTATTCAAGTAGACGGACATATTTCTGAACATTTATTTCGTCATAATAATTAATCATTAGATAAGTTAAACTATATTAAAATTATTATTAACTATTTGTTTATGTTTTCACATTAGCGTAAGTGTATTAAAAACAAGGGTAAAAACTGAAAACTATTAGAAATAGGTATATGACATACTTAATAAAAATTGAAGGGTTTTGTAAAATATATCAGAAAAAATAATAATATACAGGGTGTGCCATTTAAAAAATTTGTAAATTTTCAGTTTAAAATAGTCGAAATGCATAAATTTATTTTGAACACCTTGTAGCTTCTAACTCAAATTTCTTTACATATATCTTTTTTTTGATCTCTATAGAACGCTCGTGCCAATTATGAGTATTCCACCTTCAGAAACAATGGCGCTACTGGCAATTTTTTACAAAACTGAAAACTAGTATTTTTTTTTAAAAATTGAAATATTAGAAAAACTACTAGGTTTAGGTATATAACGTTGTTAATAAAAAAGTTATAAAATTTAAGAAGAACTTAAAAATAAATTAGAAAATAGGATGTTTCATTTAAAAAAAACATATGTTATATTAGCCACACTTTTTTAAAGTACCCTGTAGACTAAAAAATAATTTTAAACTGTGCACCTTAACATACCCTAAAACTATTGTATTTAATATTTTTTCGTCATTCCTGAAACAAATGAGATAATGAACTTTACTCTATCGTTGACTCACCCTTTACAATAATAAAAAAAAATGACAGTTTTTTGTCTGTTTTTTTTTTTTAATTTAATAGGTTGTGTATCCATTTGAGTGAGTGATGAATTGAAGTCGAAAGACTACTTTTTTAAAAAAACACTTTATTCAAAAAATACAATTGAGAGATTAAAAAAAGAATACACTCTGTACTGACTTAACTTAAAAACTGAATATAATTATTACAATGAGATATATCTATAATGTCGGCCTTATCTTATAAAACTTGATTCATCTGGGAAAGCGGCCAGGTGGTTGCTTCTTGAATCAGCAGTTTCATAATATTGTGCAATATTGCGTTGGTCTTCCTTTGTTCTATATATAAAGGCTTCATTGTTTAGGGGTTCATAACTCCTCCATCCCCAGTTTCAAAATCGGTGGTTAGTCTAGAGATTTTGAAGTTGATGTTCTTCTAGTTTTCGACTTCTGATTTTAAGTATGATTTTTCTAGAAAACTTGTAAATCACATAAAATATTATTATTATTATTACAATATAGGTAATTATAGCCCAGTGATCGGTTTTATTGATCGGCTTCTCGGTGAGTCTTTTATTGATTGTGTATTTATGTTTAAAGCACTTTTTATTTCGCTGAGTTCTTTATAGTCAATATTGTCCAGTTTTAGTGGTTCACTATTTTCTATTTTATATGAAGGGTAGGTTATATTAATGTCCACTAATTTTAGTTTTTTGTATTTAAGATTATTATTTTAGAAAATTTAGAGTTCATTTCAATCAAGTATGTTCCGGTTAAAGGAATGTCTTCAATGTCTTTTCCACATTTTTGGTTAGCTACAATTCATTTAAGGGTTACTATGATCCATTTATTTTGGGTTATTTTTTTGATTTTTATTCAATTTTTAGGGTTATCACTCGACAATTTTCAGTGGAGTTGGAAAATTTTAGAGTTTGAACTTCACAAGGGGAACTTTTCGTGATCCTTGTTGGGTTGACGTCGTAACAGATGAATGCTTCAGGGGTAACCTCTTTACAGGGGGTACTGAAAAGAAAGTAATCTTGCTCATTTATTATTAAATAATTAGAATTGGGAATTATTGAATGAAATACGTTATTTTGAGAAATGGGCAAGATATAATATGGATAATATGTATAAATTTCTTTACTTACTATCGGTATTTCGATAATAAAGATTATTTGATTATTTTTGCTGTAACTTTTTATTTCTATTATTTTCTCGAAAAGAAGTAAGTTTTCCAATTTAGGCTTAAAAGGTAGTTGTGTCTCTGTTAGATATTGAGATATCGATTCGATCTCTTTCAATAATTCGTTTGGCTCGATTATTGAATTATGAAGAGTATTTAATTTGGAGAAAGTAATTGCTATTTCTATTTTTTCGAACAAATCGTAAATTAACTGGAATTCGGTAATTATTTGAGACATTATCGTTTCTATGTAGAAGTAGTAGTAAGTACCTATATTTTGAGCTTCTAGTTCTTGTATTAGGGGTTCAATTTGATTAATTTTACGCTCAAGTAATATTTAATTGTGGATTAAATTTTGGATATTTGTTTGAAATGTATTTATTGATTTTTCTAATAAGGACATTTGATTTCGGACAATGACTTTTATTTTGTTTTGATTATTTTGCGACGTTTCGATTGCTTCGTTATATTTCTCAGCATCAGATTAGTCTAATTTACCTGTTATGGCTTTTATTATTGAATCTAGGCCGTTTATTAATGCTCTTTTTTGTCTTATATTATAGAAGGGTTTAATTGTTGAATTTGCATTAGTATTCTTGCTTATAATGATTGTGCTAGTTTGTAAGAGCTATAAAAACTTTCGTTGTAGCTAATTGTTATATTGGTTTGGTTTTCAAAAGCATTTTGAATACGTACATATTGATTTTGGAGTGTTTCGAATCCTTCGATTAGCTGTGTTATATTGATTAAATATTGATTTTATTTTCTTTCCTTAAAGGTTATTCTTTTGAGGGTATCATCATATCACTTAAATTCATTCGATTGGTTTATTGATAATATGGGATCTTAAAATTTATTGTCTTCCTTTTATTTTTTTTGTTATAGGTTTTATTTACACAGTTTGTCTTATTTTATTTTTTCTTATTCTTTATTTTGAGCTCCCTGTATATTTAATTTATTTTTTATTTCTTTGCTCTTCCTATTTTTGGGTCTTCGTTTCTAGGAACTTTATAATTTTTCCATACATTATTATAGGGTTGTTAGGATGTATTCTGAGCGTTGGTCATTCTAAAATATTCGTTCAAAATTTCTCCGTTTGATTCTTTTAGGGAAATGATCCGAATATATCTATTAAATTGTTTATAGAATTCTTCAACATTTCGATGGCATTGCAAGCATCCGTATTTATTTGTAATTTATTTTTCTTGTAAATTATTTCGTAATTAAATGCCTTTAGTTTTCTCCCAAAGGTAGTGTTCTTTTATTTGTTTCTTGTTTCTTGCAGGAAAAAGGACTTGATGTTTCAATTTGAGTTTTTCTTTTTATCTTTGAGTTCCTTTTTAATGTCTTTGGATTACTGATTTATTTTTTTTTATAGCGTTTGTTTGCTGTCCATAATTCTTAGGAATAGTTTTTTATTATTATTTGTTTATTGCACTTTTACTTTTACTTAGGACTGTTCTTTTCTTTCTAGTTTATTGCTATTTAGGATATTCCTTTTATTTGGTTTCTAATTTTCTTCTTTTTCTTTTAGTGAATATTGATGTATCGTATGCTGACATTGTTTTGTATTTGACTTGATTAATGAAGGTCAAGAGTACTTCATCATAGTAGAATATATATCTATATTCGTACGCGAGTTTCCTTATGACATTATTTTCTTCTTTATGTAGGCCTCTTAAGGTAATTGGTGAATATTTTTTTCGTTTGCGGATCGTGAAGGATGCAGATTTTTCTTTTTAAAGTTTTTGTTAGTGATTATTAACTTTGGTAGAGTTCTTGATACTTCTTGGTACTCTTACTAGTTCAAAAATTCGATTTCTTTTTATGTCCTTATTTTGGAAAATTAAGTTGAGATATTTGTGTATATTTATTTGGTTATTAAAAATTATTTTTATTTTTTTTGTACTTGTATTTTTTCATATAGGGTTTTGATTTATGATAGTAATATATACGTAAGCGGTTAGTTTATTTGGCAGGGTTAAATGCGTTTCCTATAATATTATATTTTGCATATATATATATATATATATATATATATATATATATATATATATATATATATTTATATATATTTATATATATATATATATATATATATATATATATATATATATATATATATATACATATATATATATATATATATATATATATATATATATATATATATATATATATATATATATATATATAAGGGTCTGATTATTTCCTTAATTAAGCGGGTGATTATCTTGGTAAATTCTTACATATAAGGGGTTAGTTATTTCCGTAAAATTCTTGCGTATTTTCTATCGTTTTCTACTAAGCGTGGATATTTTGAATTTATTTCTTGTTCAAATTTCTTTTTTTCAGTTATTCTGGTATCCTTGATTTTAGTATACTTCGGTCTTTGTCTTTCCATTTGTCTTGATGGGTCCAGGGTTTTCTTGTTTTTATTTTTATTTTCCGTTTAACCTGGTGTATCCATTTCTTACGGGTTTCAATTTTCCTTCTTTGTCTGTACATGTATTTTTGATTTTCCATTTTCTGGTTAATTTTGAATTTCTTTTTATTTTATAATCTAATTTTAAAAAGTCTTTTTATTTTAGTTATGTTTTCGTACGGTTTGATCGATTTTATAAGGATTGTGTTGTCCGTTAAGGATGTTTTTTCCATTATATGGCTTGTATGGTCGGTTAGGGGTGTTTTTTTTTCCTTTTGATTTGGATCCTCATTTGTACATATTGATTCTTTAATTTTCTTGTTTCCGTTGGTGTTGTTAGGCAAGTGATGGTTCGAATACGTATTTGGGTTATTATTTATTTCGATATTTATTTTAGTCTTCGTATTTTCGGTAGGATTTTCTATTATTGGTTTTCTTTCGATTTACTTTTTTTCGGTAGGATTTTCGAAGGCTGATTCTGTTTCGTTGCTAGTCGTAATAATTGAAGTGTCGTGAGTGATGAATTGAAGTTCTTCTTCTGGAAATTCGTTTGATCCTGCGTGACTCATATGGTTTGTTAAGGATGTCCTTTCTTTTTGACAGAGCGGTGTTGTTATTTTTTCTATGGTAGGTAGAATTTTGTTGTTACAATTTAATTCGTTAATTTCTTCGTTGTCAAAGGGGTAAGTATTTTCGTCATCGCTTATTTTTTCGCAAAGGGTTTTTACCATTTCTCTTGTTTCGTCGTCAATTAAAATTTCTAGGTCATAATCGGGAGAAAAGTTTCTCATTTCTAAAAGATTCCTTATCATTAGTCTTGTCTCGTCCATAATATCTGGACGTAGTCGGGGGGGGTAAATTTTTTGATTTTTTCGTTTCTGATAAGATTTCAATTATATGAGTAAATTCGTTAATTTTTCTTTCTTGACAAAATGGTGAGGTTTAAGTTTTATGTTCTTTGTAGATGTTTTCGTTTTGAAAGAGGTTAATTTCGAAATTTTCTTCATTTTGTTTTCTTTGTATCGGTATCGTGGTATAAGGGGTGATTAATAAATTTTTGTCAAAGTCAAGAGTGGCTTTCAACGTGTCTAATAAATCCATTCCTATTATTCCATCGAATTTATTTCCAATATCTAAGAGATAAAATTTAGCAAGGGTGTTTTCTTTAAATATTTCGAAAATTTTAATTAGGGCAGTTTGATTATGATAAGAGGTATCATGAGGGGTTGTCATTTTAAAATTTTGGTTAAGTATTCGGGTATGATAATACTTTTGAGCAATTTGCGTAGAGAGAACATTCGTTGTGCTTCCTGTATCTATTAGTAGATTTGAATCGATTTGTGAAATATAAATATAGGGTAGATTGGTATCGATAGGGGTGAGATTATTTAAAATTATAGTTTCTTCTTTAGGTATTAAGTTTTCTTCATTTAATAAGGGGCTTAGGGAAGACTTTTGTTTTGAAGATTTCAGAGAATGGGTCATTATTTTGGAATGTATGACTTTTATTACGATCTGTGGGATAACACGTTGTTTCTTGGGATAGGTCAGTGGTATCATTTACGTTTTGTAACGGATCGGTAGGATAAGATATCATATGTTGAGATAGGTCGGTGGGATTATTTTTTTCTTTCATTATGTGGGTGGTTTTTTGTTTTAAGCCAGTAGGATAATATATAGGGGGTTGAGATAGGTCAATGGGATTGCTTTTTAGTGTTGGATCAATGGGATAATCCATATTTTGTTGTGATAGGTTGATGGGGTTTATTTCATGTTTCTTTAGGTTGTCAGAATTTTCTGTACATTCATTCATATATAAGTCAATAGAATGATTTGTATTATGGTTGGTGGGATTGCATTTATTTATATCGCTGGAACTCGTTTGTAACCAATATAATTCAGTAAAAGAAAGTTTTGTTTTCACGTCTTTTTGTTGAAAATTCGATTTGATATCTTGTGGATACAGTTCATTTGCTACGGGTACTTTTCCTGTATTAAAATTGATAGGGTTATACATTGGATATTGTGGTAGAACGGATTCGTTCATTGAATATTGTGGTAGGTTATGATCGTGATTTAGAAATTCTTTGGTATCATTTATTTTGTTGGTAGGATTATTCACATACTGGGTCGTATCCTCTTTAATATCCTGTTGATGAAGTTCGGTAAATGCAAATCTTGGTTTTGGATTTTGGAAGATCCTTGTGTTGCCTGATGAAGTATCCATAGGCTCAGGTTTATTATTTTGATTTGTACGGGGTTGATTCATTCTTGTTTGTCGTCGGTTAGGATTTGGAAAAAGATTTGGGGTGTTAAAACGGTTAGGAAATTTGGGAAAATTTGCGGGTCTTAAAACATTTATTGGCTTCATTTGAGTGTTTGGGAAATTCGTTGGCCTTATTTGAAAGTTTGGGGAGTTCACTGGCCATATTTGAAGATTTATATTTGGTCTTACTTGATTTCGCATTGGGTAAGGGTAAGATTGTATTGGAAAATTAGTATTTATTGGATTCTGTGGTGTAGAGTTCATTACCCTTATTGGAGGGGAGTATGGCATGCGTTGAAAATTTAATGGTGGCGTATTATTTGGAAATAAATTTAAAAATGGATTCGTACTTGAATATTGGGGTTTTTGTTCAGGGGCTTGAAAATTTGCAGGTAGCATTCTTGGATTTAGTTTGAAATTTGGATTATTTAAAGTATTGTTTTGTTTTTGGCTATATAAAAAGTTTTCTTCTTCAGTTACTAGGGACACTGCTGATTCGAGATTTATGGGGTTTCTTAATCTTATATTATTTTGGAGTTGTCCGGAAAGATTGCGGATGAATGTCTTAACGGCTAATTCTACATAATTTTGAATTCGAATGACTTTTTGTTCGGCAGTTAAAATTAAAGAATTTAATTTTGAAAAAATTAAAGAACGTGCATCTTGACATCGCATGCCAAAATTGTAGGGGGTTTTATTTTTATTGATGCTTAAATTAATCAAATCTTGAACTAGGCAATTTAGGTTTCTTCAATCACCAAAAGTTAATTCTAACAACTGTTTTACTTCATTCCAGTTTTTTAGTTCTTGGATTCGTGTTCCTATTAGACTTAAAGCGCGATTTTTTAATTTTCCGATGATAGCTCGTAAAATAAAGGCATCGTGAACGTCATCACCTTGTCTACAAAAATTGTTTACAAGTGAACTACAATTATTTAAAAATACTATCAAAGTGTGAGGGTTGTCATCATATTCGGGAATTGTTTCGATGTAGAGGCGTAAAAGTTGGTAATTAATTGCCGGTAAAGACATTTTTTGATTTGGTTGGTTATCAGATATATTTATTTTATTTAATTGATTAATAAGTTTTTCTAGTTCTTCGTCGACTGGATTGATCATATAATTTTGAAAATTTATTTTTATTTATTTGGTTATTTTTGAAACTGCTTAATCGGTAGAATTAAACTTTACTTCTTTTTGAGTATATTTGCTAGTGATTTTTGAAAGACAGCTCTAAATTATTGAAAAATTTGTACAGATGAATTTTAATTTTTGAAAATATTTTGGTTTTCCGACTGCGTCAGTGATAGGTTGAAATTTTTTTTTTAAAAAGATTTTTTATTTTATTTTCTGACTGCGTCAGTGATGATTTGAGCGATGGGTTAAAATTTGAAAAGATTTTTGTTTTCTGACTGCGTCAGTGGAAGTTTGAAATTTGAAAAAGATTTTTATTTTATTTTCTGACTGCGTCTGTAATGATTTGAGTTTGTAAGAGATTTTTTTTTCCTGGCTGCGTTAGTGATGATTTGAAATTTGAAAAATATTTTTCTTTTCTGACTGCGTCAGTGATTTCTTGTGATTTTTGAAAAAGGTTTTTCGATTTTTGACTGCGTCAAATGATGGTTTGATATTATATATACTTGGGGATTAAAATATTGGTTATTTTATAAGTCTTAAAATTAAAAATGAGCAAGCTTATTTCTAGATGTTTCCCAATAAAAATTGTTTTACTTACAGGAGGATTATGATTCCTGAAGGTTTCATTTGCACGAGAAGTTTCCTTTTATTCTTTTGCACTTTCACTCTTTTCCTTCCTTCACTCTGGATGCTGATTTGAAGCTTGGGAACTGTTGCTTGATTGGATGACTCGGAAATTGCTTCGTGAAGGTTTGATTGATGATTTGGTTGCTTGATTAATTTGTTGCTTGATTTCTTGGTTGCTTAACTATGTTGTAGGTCCCGGTCCTTTGTCTTTTTAAAGTTTGCCTTAGATCGGCGCTATCTAACTCCTTTTGACTTAGGTTGCTGTTTCTTCGCAACGCTATTTTTTGAATTTTTGGTACCTTTTAATCTGGTCACTCTCTGTCGTTCGGGGGTTTGTTAAAGATCGCCTTAGTCGGCACTTTCTGTCTCCAAAAACAAGGGTTGTCTCGGAAGTTCGCCTGAGATCGGCACTTTCTGACTTCTTTGACGGATTTTGTCTCGGAATTCACCTTAGATCGGTACTATTTAATTCCTTAACGGGTTTGTTGAGTGATTGATCGTTGAAACGAAACCTCGCGTTGGTAGTGTTACCTTAGATCGGCACTATTTGCACTGACTACGCCAGTGATGAATTGAAGTCGAAAGACTACGACTACTTTTTTAAAAAACACTTTATTCAAAAAATACAACTGCGAGATTAAGAAAGGAATACACTCTGTATTGACTTAACTTAAAAACTGAATATAATTATTACAAATATTTATAATGTCGGTCTTATCTTATAAAACTTGATCCATCTGGAAAAGCGGCCAGGTGGTTGCTTCTTGAATCAGCAGTTTCATAATATTGTGCAATATTGCGTTGGTCTTCCTTTGTTCTATATACAAGGGCTTCATTGTTTAAGGGTTCGTAACTAGCGACTTAAAACCAACGAGAATTTGTTGGAAATTTTATTACGAAGAGTTTGGTTTTGTCTCGATTCGATTTATGTAACCGGAGTTATTCACATTAAGCTCAAAAAATGCGTTTTGAAAACTTAAATTGTTTATAAACAAGAGAGCACAAGTTTTTCGAGGACCAAAACTCAAGATCATATTTTTGGTGATACCTTCAGAGAGGATACAATCATAATATTACTGTATCTAGACTGCCATTTCAAATGCTTTTTTTACTGCACTGTTATGTTTGTGATATGTTTATCAGTTATTTTTTTATTCAAAAATACCAACTTCTAGTTTATTCGAACCTTTGCTCCTGCTTCAATACAGGTGCATCAACCCGATTTGAATCAGTGCAATGTTGGGGACCCAGTATTGCGGAGTATATCGCTTTACCCGTGCCCAGAGTTACGGGCAAAGACCATACCGGTGAGGAAGGCGTATAAGAGGATGACATAGGGCCGCAGCTAGACCATTACTAAGCCAAGGCCATTCATAAGTATTGCCTCTATACGCTTGGCTTAGACAGTCATAGGCCACAATCACGTAGAGATTTCATCGGGAGTAATACTGCACTATAGATTCTCATGATGAATTGTCAGAATGAAACGGCCCCGAGTCCCCGGCCTCCCTTTAATGAGATAGGGGTACGAAGAATCTGCGGATAGAAGAAAAACGCGATGATGTCTCGCATTGCAGCATGGAATATTCGAACCCTCTACAAAGCTGAAAAGCTGGCAACCATTCATCTGGAGATGAGTACGACTGGCATAGATGTTCTTGGTCTCAGCGAGGTTAGGTGGCCTAGTGCAGGACACTGCATCCATGATGATGTAGCACTATATTACTCAGGACTCAACACTGGAAAAGATAAACAAGGTGTGGGTATCATGATCAGAAAGCAACATCGTACACATTTACGCACACACACTGCGGACAGTGATGATGAACCTAAAGAGAAGTTTTACTTAAACTTAGGTGCGTTAACCAAAAGTTTGAAAAAGCATGAGGTAAACATAATCATGGGAGATTTTTATGCCAAGGTGGGCAAGGGCAAAGTTCGAAATGTTGTTGGAGGTTTTGGGCTTGGTGATAGGAACGAGAGAGGTGATAGATTGTACAATACTGCCAAGAAAAAGATTTAGCCATCGCAAACACAGTTTATGAGTTGCCTCCTAGAAGACTGCATACTTGGAGTTCATCAGGAGATAATGAAAACAATATCATTAGGAACCAAATCGATTTCATTTGTGTAAATAGGCGATTTAGAAATAGCATAAAGAGTGTAAAAACTTATCCAGGTGTGGACTGGGAGACTGCCCACAGTTTGCTCGCAGCCAGTGTAAAAGTGAAACTTAGGAAACTGCAACATAGAAAGACTCAAGGAAGAACAATAACAAGCACGGTTCAATGACTCAGTTGCAAACAACTTTACCCAAATATCAACATCAAATAATGACACGGCCTGCAATTAAATTAAATCAACAATGAAATACCATAAAACAAATTGTGGGTGAAAGAGAACTTATTAAGAAAAAACCATGGATGACCCAGAAAATTATAAACCTCATAGAAAAAAGGTGTAAATTCAAAAACATCAATGCAAGGAAATATTTACA
Source organism: Pachyrhynchus sulphureomaculatus (assembly GCA_019049505.1). Classification (NCBI taxonomy): domain Eukaryota; kingdom Metazoa; phylum Arthropoda; class Insecta; order Coleoptera; family Curculionidae; genus Pachyrhynchus; species Pachyrhynchus sulphureomaculatus. The sequence continues at coordinate 51,737,181 of CM032448.1, forward strand.
ATTGAAGCGACAAGTCAAACTGTCGAGACATGGAGGAACTGAAATTCGAGAAAGAATACCAATTATCACACGACACATCCAAGGAGACAAGGAGAGAATATTATTTCGAACTAGAAAGCTCTACACTCCACAATAACTGTTAATTCTGTACAAAGCTCAAAACCGACCAATGATAGAATACTGCGCCCATGTTTGGGGCTCTGCTCCCAAACATACTCTGCATTTGTTGAATTCTATTTAGATGAGAGGTGTTTGCTTCACAGGAGACCCGGAATTGCAAACAACCCTAATTCATTGGAACATCGAACAACGCTAGGCGACTTGAGTCTATTCTTAATTTTTCCCAAAGCGGGGCATGCTAGAAATACGCGTCGCGCTAATACTTCACGTCCGTATGAAGTTCAGCTTGTTAGTCCTCGTACAACACTTTTCAAGCAATATTTTATATGGAGAACCTCATTGCTTTCCGACCGAGTATAATTTACAGCCATTCAAGACCATCGTGAATAGCTTTTTTCGCACAAGTGTCGCTCCTGTAGCTCTTTAGGAAGTTTTCTGAAGCGCGTGTGCTAGGCCCATAAAAAAAAGACCTACAATTAACGGAACTGAACAAGAAACGGACCTGGGAGGAATACATTCAACATTTATTTACAGCAGAACAAGAAGATACAGACGGATCATTTGTGTATACTCAAAATAGTAGTGGAGTACGCAATAAAACTTTCGAAGGGCAATAAAGCAGTAGAACCCTACAACATTCCGGTAGAGTTCTTGAAGGCTTTGGACGATACGAACTTAACCAGCCAAAGTTTTCAACGCAATATATGAAGCGGGTCAAATTCCCAAAGATTTGCTTAGATCAGTTTTCATTCCGAAAAAGAACAATCCTAAGTCCTGTGATGAATATCGGATGAACAATTTAATAAGTCACACATTAAAAGTTCTTTTAAAAATAATCTAACAGAGAATATACTGAGAATGCGAAGAACAACTTGATGAGGCTCAGTTTGGTTTTAGAGGAGGGTTAGAAGCAAGAGAGACTCTATTCGCTATCACGGAACTACTATAGAAGTGTAGAGAATACAAAAAAAAACGTGTACGTCTGTTTTATCGACTTTCAAAAAGCCTTTGATAAAGTCCAACCAACCAACAGGAGTAGCGCATGTTGACGACCGACATAGAAAAAGATGAAATCATATATCAAAAAGGAGTTCGACAGAGCTACGTCCTGTCCCCAACTGTTTAACGTGTATTCTCAGTTTGTGTTTCGGAAAGCACTGGATGAAAGATGTGAAGGTGTGAGCATTGGAGGAACATTAATTAAAAACCCAAGATTAGCAGATTGCTGAGAGTGTAGACGCATACTAAAGATACCCTGGACTACTCATAGGGTCATCAACGACGAAGTACTGAGACGTATTGGGAGCAAAAGAAAACTTCTAACAACCATCGAGATACGAAAAACATCTTACATAGGACACATCTTGCGCAACGACTTGTTGCTACAAAGCATAATGCAGGGAAGGGTGGAGGGAGGGAAAAGTAATCTCAGCGTTGAAGAACTGTTTCATGTGGCAAGAGATAGAGACGCCAATTTTCAATAGAAGACGACATGAGGGGAAGAAGTTTATTCGAAAATAAACAATTTTGGTTCCGACAGTGACGTTTTTGAAAAGAGGATAAATAAACTGTGATGACGAATCTTCATGACGAGCGCAAATATTTCTCGTTCAGGAATAGTCGCCTCATTTTAATATGATTTATAGTCATAAAATGAAAATAAAAAGGTTAATTAGATTTCTTGAAACTTCTGACCACAGGTCTACAGCTGTATTCAAATTTTGATGGAATACATTCTTAATTTGACATACAACACATTTTTATTCTTGATCTACCAAAAATAAATTATCAATATCAATAAATTTTCTTATTAAAAAGAAGTAAAACATATTATTCCAGAATATAAAACGGTAAGTCTCAAAAAATTGCTCTCTGTTAATAAAAAGAATTTAAATGAACTCCATTTATCACGAAAATGCCTGTCTACATAGAAATATGTAAATTATTTTGTACCCATCACTAGGACTGGCCAAGGTCCAAAAAATGTCAATATTCACAAGTAAATAATAGGCATCCCGTAAATGTTGCAGACAATATGAATACATAGAATTTTGTGCTGAATTTAAATACAAGAAAATACATTTAAAATTCCAAAGTGACCATTCGTTACAAAATAACGTGGTAGTAACATAAAATTTCAAAAACTACCTCCTGCCTTAACGAAATTTTTAGATACTTCTAATAGACCAATGAGTTTGAAGAAATAAAATAATGTATACCGAATTGCTGATAGATGTGTTATTATATTATATATATATATATATATATATATATATATATATATATATATATATATATATATATATATATATATATATATATATATATATATATATATATATATATATATATATATATATATATATATATATATATATATATATATATATATATATATATATATATATATATATATATATATATATATATATATATATATATATATATATATATATATATACAGTCCCTGGCCAAATTATTAGACGCACTGGAAGATTTCATGTAAAATATTAATTACCGAGTGATATTGTACCGTTTTATTATTTTAAATTGATTTGTTTTTTATTTTTATATTATCCAATCAATTACCTATTTATTTGACATAAATAAAACAGCATTAATTTAGAAAAGCATAAGTTTATTAACTTTTAAAGAAAAGTTAATGTTAGTAAAAGTCAATATTTAGTTGAGCCACCTTTAGCCGCTATCAAAGCTTTAATTCTGCGCGGCATGCTATCAATGCAAGATTGTACTGTCTCCTGCATTTGAGGATGATGATTCCACACATGAATAATCTTTTTAGGAGCTGGGTTTTGTTGGTAATCACATCTTTAGCCACTTCTCTTTTCATCACATCCCACACATTTTCAATGGGGCCAATCCAACAGAGGGATATTTTTTTCTGCCAAAAAAGCTTTAACAGATCGAGCAGTGTGTGGCAGGGAGCTCCATCTTGCATGAAAGTGAATGGTTCCCCATTTGGAAACCATTCTCTGAGCTGCGGAATCAACCGATTTTGTAATACTTCTTTGTACTGATCTTGCCTCATTATTCCTTTGACGACGTACAGACGTCCAGTGCCCTTGCCGCTGATGACTGACCAAATCATCACTTTGGTGGGATATTTAACCGTCGGGACGACACAATCAGGATGAAACTTTTCTCCATGACGACGAGCACATACTGAGCTTTATTCTGCAAAATTTCGAATGTGCTTTCGTCACTGAAGCAGACCTGTCAAAAATAGGAAAAATATATAAACTTCCATGTTTATTTGCTTTATTTAACTGAAAATGATAATAATGTATCAATTATTGATTAAATTGCTGTATCTTACCGATCTCCAGAAGTCCACATCTTTGTCTTGCCATTGTTTGGCCCACTTCAGGCGCTTTGCTTTCATTGCAGCTGTTAACTTGGGCTTCCTGGCGGGGCGACAGGCCTTGAAATCTAATTCTTTCAATTTTCTTCGAACAGTGCGCTCAGAAGCATTTACGCTAGCATCCTGGAGTTGTGATTTTATTACCTTTGTGGTAGCAAATCTGTTTTCTACACAAATTTTCTTCAAACATCTCTCTGACCGTGGAGTGAAAATTGGTTTTCTACCGCATCTTTTCTTTCTTTTCGGGCTTAATTCCTTCCCTGACTCAATTTTCTTTTTTATGCGTCGTACACTAGCTTCAGAAATCTCCAATCTTCGTGATATTTCTCGGTTTGCAAATGTTTTCGCAATCACAAGGGCCTTCACTTCAGCTTTTTTTACGTGGTGAAAGATCGCCTTTTCTACCCATAATGAAAATAGTCCAATTACTTTTTTAAAACACTGCATACAAAATAAACTAATAACTGAGTAGTATAAAACTGTTAAACAAACAATCACAGTCCATAAAGCCACAGAAACACGTCCGTACCTGACTCGATTCCGATCGCGACTGATACAGGTTTGTACTTGTTTACGTTCATGTATCACTTTGTCAACACAGTGTTGCCATATGTTAAAAATAAATACAAATATGTAGTCTACAACAATTCTTTTAAATAAAAATCAATAATATTGTAGTTTAAATATACCATTATTGCATAAAAACTCTTAAGAAACATAAAATTACTAAAAAAAATGTGTGCGTCTAATAATTTGGCCAGGGACTGTATATATATACATATATACATACATCTCTCTCTACTCCTCTTACACGGACACCTCCCTTGAACGGAGAGTTGTGTTAACTTCCTCTTGGACGGACTTTCTCTTGAACGGACTCGGACACAAAAAAATGTTCTCTTAACCGGACAAAAAACAATAAAAAATAAACGCCTTGTCTCATTTTTCCGTGGCGAGTATCGCCGTTGCGTTGCCCAATCGCGCCGCACGGCGACGTCGCTGCCTGCCTTTACTAAGGGACTTCTCCGAGTAAACTGGGGATTTACCGATCTCAATTTTTCGGTACACGCGAGAATTTAATATTAGTTTGACGCCTATGCGAAAAAGAGACACAGTCGGCGACACATTCATTGTAGAAATGGCTCCAAATAGAAAAATTCTCACGCTTAAACAAAAAATTGAGATTGTTGAAGTTCACAATAAAGAAAAGTTAAATGTAAGCGTTTAAATATCGGAAAAACACTAGCTCCTGATATAGTTAAACATAAAGAAATCCTTCTAAACAAATGGATGTCGAACAGCAATTTAATTGAAAAAAGGAGATTTTTGACTGGTGATGGTACCAAAATTGACAAGTTGTGTTATAACTGGTTTATAGCAGCTCGCCATAAGGGGATTCCTTTGACAGGTATGCACATGAATTATTTTTTTTATATAATATTTTCTCGAATTAGTGCGTTGATTTTCTTTTCATATCAATTCAAAAAATGGATAAAAGAAGTGAGAGTATCAGCAGGCTTGTCGTGACAAAAATGCAAAAAACTTATTGTTAATGTTTTTTTCAGGTCCGCTAATACGATGCAAAGCAAAAGTAATAGCCGGGTCTCTGGAATATTCTACATTCAGTGCTTCTTCTGGTTGGCTTAAATTTAGAATCCGCCACAACATAACTTTTAAAGCGGTTTCAGGAGAAGGAGCTTCGGTTATTGCTGAAGATGTTTCTTCATTCTGGGAAAAATGCTCTTCTTTAATTAAGGGATATTCACCGAGAGAGATTTAAAAAAAAAACATTAAAAAAAGAAAAAAGTGTTGGTGGTAAATATTCCAAAGAGAGGTTTACAATTGCATTGTGCAAATATGGCGGGAGAAAAAGAATAGTCATTGGTAAGGCAGCTAAACCCAGAGCATTTAAAAATATTAACATAAACAACCTACCTGTAACTTGAAAATATAATAAGAAAGCTTAGATGACAGGAGAAATTATGATAGAGTGGTTGCAAGATCTTGATTGGAAAATGACAAAAGAAAAAAGAAACATTTTGTTATTTTTAGACAATATAGGATCTTATCCAAAAGATGTCCGCTTAAAAAATATAAAAGTCTTGTTTCTGCCCCATAACTCTATGTACATCAGCTTGTCAACCACTTGACCCGGGAAAATTTAAAATTTATTACCGTAGTCTAATACTAAAATATCTGATAGTAAACATTGAAACTGCTGGTAGAGCTTTTGAGTTAATTAAGAAAATTACGCCACTGGATGCACTTTACTTTGCAAAAACTGCTTGGGAACAAATAACCAAGGAAAAAGTTAAAAATTGCTTCCGTAAAGCGGGATTTAAGCATGAAAATATGTGAAGACCAGTTAACTGAGGCTGTTACATCTGATCCAGAACATGACTTGCCACTTTACGTGCTTGCAGATATCCTCCAAAATAAGAATTTGTTGGAGTTGAATGATAATGAAAACCTTAATGATTTTATGAACATAGATGAAAATTTGTATGTTGAAAATCCAGATTCAGAACCAGAAATTGAAAATCCAGTTGAAACACAAGGACTTTCCGAAGATTCTGATGTCGATGAGGTTCAAGTACCAACAAATGCTATCTCAGATATGGTGAAGCTATTACCCTAACCAAACAGCTTAAAAGTTTTACCGAAGAGCACGTAGATGCAGAGTCTTTAGAGCTTCTTTCCAAATTAGAAATACGATTTGTGGACGCCATTTTAAAGAAAAAGAGGAGATAAACGACAATATATGAATTTTTGCGTCATTAAAGTGACCTTTCATTTCATATGTATAACTCTATCCAATTATAATTTATATGTATCTAAAGGTAACAAATCTTTGTTTATTTTAAAAATATGTACATACATAAGTATACATTTTATGTCCCAAATTCTTTAATTACAGTTTTAATTAAAAAAAAAAAACGATTTTTTTGTATTTCTTTTAAGCGAACACCGTATACTTTGGGTCGGTCCCGTTGGTGTCCGTCCAAAGGAGATTTTACTGTGTATATATATATATATATATATATATATATATATATATATATATATATAATATATATATATATATATGTATATATATATATATATATATATATATATATATATATATATATATATGTATATATATATATATATATATATATATATATATATATATATATATATATATATATATATATATATATATATATATATATATATATATATATATATATATATATATATATATATATATATAAATATATATATATATATATATATATATATATATATATATATAAATATATATATAAATATATATATATATATATATATATATATATATATATATATATATATATATATATATGTATATATATATATATATTGGTTTTATAGCGTCCTACGCCTTCCGATTCCTAGTTTCCAGCCCCTCCGGTTATAATTTCGGTTTAGAGATTGCTCTCCGAGCTTCTCCCACCCCAGCAGCTCTTCGCTAAAAGTCCATTTCTAACGCTAATAGACGGCGCTCTAGTGTTCTGTTTATTTGCCATATTTCACACCCATAGAGAAGCATGGTTTACGAAAACCGTGTGGTATATTAGGTGTTTTCGCTCTCGGGAGATTGGATTAGATCAGAAGACGGAGTTCGAGCAGCCTTTTTTCCTTTCACAATATGACGTTCTGTCTCTTTTTCTGTGCTACCTTTACATTCAATTTTCGTTTCTAAGTGGGTGTACGCCATATACGAATTAATTACATTCTGTTGGTCTACTTAAAGATTCTCTGTTATTTCTCTTCCAACTCATAGATATTGGGTTTTTGTTCTATTGAACGATAGTCCCCATCCTTTATATTGTTTAAACGGTCTTCGGACCATAAATTCTAGATCCTCCTTATCCTGAGCAATTACAACCTAATTATCCGCGTAATTATACAGCGTTGTAACCTCATTCAATTGTATGCCCATTTTGTTACCTGCTCTCCTCCAGTGGGATAGAGATAACATCCCTGTCTAAAACCTTTGGTGATTTCAAGGGCTATATATATATATATATATATATATATATATATATATATATATATATATATATATATATATATATACATATATGGGACGATCCGCGTCAACCGGATCAGAGCTACGACCAAAATTAGAAGCAACCAAAAAACTTGACCATGGGCTCATTTTAAAGCTTAGAGCGTCTACTTTCGAATGCCGAGTGCGCCTTTGAAAAATCCAATATGGCGGCCGGTAGCGGGAGAAAAATCAAGTGTCCAGCAAAAAAAGCTTGTAAAAATAAAAATTCGCAACTGTTTGGGTCGTTTTTCGGCTCAAATTGTAACTGATGGACGCCCCAAGAAATTGGGGTGGTAAGTTGACAAAATCCAACATGGCGGATCCAATATGCAGGTCAAAAATCCAATATGGTGGCCGAATTTTCGCAAATGAACCGATTTGCACTAAATTTGGTAAACGGGGGTTTTTAGGGTCGCTGATCACGAATCCAAGGTCTGATTTGCCAAATTTAAGATGGCGGATCCAAGATGGCGGATGAAATTTTCAAAAATCTATCGATTTGTACCAAATTTGTTATACGGGGGTTTTTGGGGTCCCTGATAACGAATTTCTAAAATTCTTAAATTCAAGAAGGTGGACACAATATGGTGGAAACTGAATAAGGCAATCTACTATATTGGGTCCGCCATCTTGGATTTTGAAAATCTAACTTCTGATTCATAATCGGCGACCCCAAAAACCCCCGTATAACAAATTTGGTACAAATCGATAGATTTTCGAAAATTTCATCCGCCATCTTGAATTTGGCAAATCAGACCTCGGATTCGTGATCAGCGACCCTAAAAACCCCCGTTTACCAAATTTAGTGCAAATCGGTTCATTTGTGAAAATTCGGCCACCATATTGGATTTTGGACCGCCATATTGGATCCGCCATGTTGGATTTTGTCAACACACCACCTCAGTTTTTTGGGGCGTCCAGCAGCTACAATTTGAGCCAAAAAACGACCCAAACAGTTACGAATTTTTATTTTTACAAGCTTCTTTTGCTGGACACTTGATTTTTCTCCGGCTACCGGCCGCCATATTGGATTTTTCAAAGGCGCATTCGGCATTTAAAAGTAGACGCTCTAAGCTTTAAAATGAGCCCTTGGTCAAGTTTTTTTGGTTGCTTCTAATTTTGGTCGTAGCTCTGATCCGGTTGACGCGGATCGTCCCATATATATATATATATATATATATATATATATATATATATATATATATATATATATATATATAAAAGATACAAAGCCTTAATGACATGGAAAACAAATATATCACTTGATCCAAATCGGTTATCATTTAATCCTCATATAAAAGTGACATTTCCGTCTTTTTCTTATTCATGGGGCTTTATAGGGAACTTCTTATTTCTCCTAAGAAATGTGAAGTATAATAGGGAAAAGTACTCTCGTCCAGTGGTACCAAAAAATACATTTTCTAATGTAATTCTCTAAGATGAAACCCTAGCTATTATAATGGAATACATTTTCTGGAAGAACATTATATATCTAACAAAATCGTTGACTTTATAAACCTATTTTGTTGCATTTCAATATCTAATATACTGTATAAGTTATATCAAAATTACATAAAATCTTTTAAAATAAAAAATAAATTTTATAATGCGCAATTTCTTTTAAGTCTGGGGCAATATTTCCTACTGTTTAAAGGTTTTTGTATCTGTTTATTGTTTTCAAGATCGTAATACTGTTATCGGAAAAATGGTACTTAAAATAGAATTTTGCTAAAAACATGCATACCTGAATATCTGGAAACATACCCAAAACGGCCAAGAGAAAGCTTAATGTAGAAGCTGTGGTATCAGTTGCCTAAAAATAAAAATTACTTACAACAACCGTGTAAAAATAAAGATATGAAAAAATGAAAGTTTTGACTACTCGTTTAAAAGTACTTACAGCAAAAAGCAAAATGTTAATTTCTTCTCTTAGTTCCAATGCATTAAATTGTTCACATTCTAAAATGTAATCCAGAAATGCTAATCGCTTAAGTGGAACTAAAATAAAAAAAAAAATGGAATGATTTTTATCCCTCGCGAACTCGAATATATGTAGGTGTAGCTAGAAAATAGGCATGGATAAAGTATGCCAAACCACTGACTTTTCGCCAACGTTGCTGCACAATTTTTTCACATTTCTATTAGAAATTGGCGGAAGGTGTATCTCTAAGGATTTAGCTAACCCTTGTCCGTCCCTAGTTGTGGACAACAATCAGAAAAAGGCGGTACAATATTTCCAAGAGGAATCCAAAATCTAAATTTTTAACATTTGGCACTAAAAAGTAACAAAAAATGTGCGAACGGCCAATAATTTTGTAAAAAATTTGAAAAATCTGACCAGATTATATGCTGTAGTGAAAAAACTAAATTATTCATAATGAATCGATAAGTCCTTTTAAACGTAGTATTTAAATATTTGTTTTTCTGAAACGGTTTAATGTCTTTAGATGGGCTTTTCTGATTTCGACAACTTTTTTTTTTTGATTTTTAGAGATTCTATTCCGCAAAAATAGTAAAATATACAATTTTCTCCTAGATAGAAAAATTTCAGAAGTAGATATATCTTAATATAACACTCGGCCATCCTGAAAAAGTGGTCTGTCCTAATAGCTTAATATGTCATAGTAATTTAATTAAATACGTTCAATAGGAAACTAAACAAATGCATATTATCTTAAATATGAACTAAACACTAAAATACTACTTGCTTGGATTTCTCATTTAAACAACTTTTACTTTAAAAATGGCTACTTCAGCCCAATGACCTGACAACGTTCGCCCGAGAGCGACTTTCGCTTTAGAAAGATACGTTAGAAAACTTATCTAGCGCCGTTTGTCTTGGAGTGCTCTTTCTAAAAAAAGAGCTACTTAAGTGGCGATGTCCGTCTTGGAGCTACTTTAGCTCAAAAATAGCTACTTTAGCTTACTTATTTGGTAACTTTTGTTCTGGAGCGACTTTCGCTCATAAATGATTACTTCAGCCTACTTATTTGTCAATTTAGGCCCTGGAGCGATTTTCGTGCAAAAATGGCTACTTTAGTCTCCTAATTAGGCTACGTTCGCCTTATAATTGGCGACTTTTACCATAAAACGTACGTTTATTATTTATCTATCTGAACAGCTAACCACTTCTTAAGGCGATCTGCTGCAACTATAGTTCACCTCCTTTTATAGCCTTCCCTTAAGATTTCTGTTTCATATCTATCATAATATAATGTCTTAGTTATGCGAAATAGGCCTCTGTACTTTGAAGACACTTTGTTACTTCCGGTCACAGGCATACTTATTACCTGTACCAATTCGCCTGCGTTATATATATATATATATATATATATATATATATATATATATATATATATATATATATATATATATATATAATATATATATATATATATATATATATATATATATATATATATATATATATATATATAAAATTATTCACTTGTTTTCAGTTTAGCGAGCAATAAATAGCTTAATAAAATGTGGCTAATTAAAACGTGTTTTTTTCAATGCAGTTCTTGGGTGTATGGAGAATTTTTTGACATTAATTTTGTTTACATTTTTATAACAATGATGTAGCTTCTAAATAAAATGTCCCGTAGTTGTTTTGAATACTAATCCTCGTTCGTTAAGTTTTAAATATTAATTTAAACATGTTTTCTCATAGTTCCAATTAATTAGTTAAACATAACAAAAAAATAGTATAGAAAGCAGGCGGTGTATGGAGACTTTTTGGACTGACTGTATATATATATATATATATATATATATATATATATATATATATATATATATATATGTATATATATATATATATATATATATATATATATATATATATATATATATATATATATATATATATATATATATTATATATATATATATATATATATATATATATATATATATATACAAATTTTATTTCTGAAACCTTCATATAAATAAATCTTGGTATAGGTTTATAATTTTTTTTAATGACGTTTTGCCCTTGATTTTGGACATTTGCAAAATTTCTTTGATGTATTTGGCCATTTCAGGAATTAAAATGAAAAATAAATATGCAATCACAGTTTCAATTTAAAAATGTAACAATAATTTAGGTTTCAAACATACATGTACACTTAAATTATTTTTTTACAAGAACGGTTGGTTTAAAATTAATAACAGACACCAAACCTATAATCCTCGAAAAAGTTAAAGAGCTCTATCACCAAACCGTTTCAAAATGAATAACATCAATCAAATAATAAAAAAATGCATGTACCGACTTTACAACAATAAAAAAGATAACAGAAAATCGAACCCAAGCAACCAAACACAAAATAACCGGTCAAGTGCAAGTTGAATTTGCGCATTTAGTGTTCCGTACGTGGATTGCTTTTAAAATAAAAAATGTTGTAACGGAAGTATAAAATGATCCGTGACTTCACAAAACACACCCCAAATGAGTTTTCAACAAAGTTTATTTCCAGTCTTTACTGAAAATTGATGACCTTGAAATTTCTATTTTTTTTATTTACCAGATAAATTATTACAGGTAATGCACTCGTGATAATTTTCGTTCAATCTACACCCCGTGGAGAATATTCCAGAATTTTTTCAAAATTTTTTGATAATTACTTTTCGAGATAAGGCGGGTGGCTGTCCACGATTTTTCGCGATTTTTTAAAAATAATACAAAGAAAAGTGCGCGCAAGTATTACATTATATATATATTTTTTACTCGTGTTTTCACAAGCTTTCATTTGACACCACACTCGATGACCTAGTAAAAAAATTTTTTTTTCACTTCCGATTTCACCCCCCCAACTAACCCCTTAAGTAAAAATTTAACTTTCAAAACTACATGGCTCTGATGAGGCCATCAATTCCTATATTATTACTAAATTTCAACTTTCTACGACAAATAGTTTCGGAGAAAATCGGGTATGACAGACGGACAGACAGACAGACAGACAGACGGACAGACACCGAAGTGATCTTATTAGTGTTCCGTACGGAACACTAAAAATACATAGCATTACTGTTTATAAAAAACTAAAATACACACTAAACATATATAACATAACTGTTTGCCATAAATCTTATAACAAGTTGAATTCTCTGTTCACGAAACTGAAAAGTAAAACAGCCATAACAAAAGACTCTAGCGTAATATACTCTGTTTCATCGTTTCTCAACCTTTTTAGTGTCACGACCCCCTTAACAGCCAAAAAATTAAGTAAATACCTTGCGACCCCCCTCGATATAATATTTTTATCATTATGAAAGTTTTACAATACTAACGTGGCAAAGAATGTTTATACTTACCATAAATACCGACAAACAAGTTCAAACCACAAGACATGCTTGTTCTTGTCTCATATTATTGCGAGGCTGCTCGAGCGGCTCTTTCATCTCGTGCGCTTGGATACGCTAGGACAGGTTCGTGCAAGTTAGTTATAAAACAAAAGAACGAGAAGAAGAGTTTCATTGTTAATTACGTTTTCATGGAAACAAGTAGAACGATTTCTTGTCTCATACAGTGTTAAATAAATCAATAACACCACGGTGTATGTGGCGTAACATCGAGTTGGGCAATAATATTGAAAAAAAAATTAAAATGAACAAATTTGTGACAAAATGCAATTCACCGTCTACATCTGGTGAAACAGTGAAGAAAAAGACCAGGTTATACAACGATACGTATTTAAAATATTGATTTATTGCATTGGATGATAAGCCCCAATGTGTTGTATGTTATCAAGTTCTGTCCACGGAAAGTATGAAGCCTTCAGAATCCGGCATCTGGATACAAAATACCCGTCGTTACAAAGCAAACCATTAGAATTCTTCAGCCGTAAATCACTTGTCTTGAAAAATGAGCCAATTTCTATCAATAAATCAAGCCGCAGTGAGACCGCATCACTTCAAGAATCCTATTTAGTAGCATTAAAAGTGGCCAGGGAGTATAAGCCCCACACGATTGGGGAAAATCTCATTTTACCCGTTGCCATTGATATAGTTAAATATTGAAACTATACCACTTTCAAATGACACAATATCAAGACGTATTAATAAAATGGTCATCGATGTCCACAATCAAATAATTGGAAAGGTAAAATTAAGTGAATTTTTTGCCATTCAGTTCTATGAGTCAACAGACGTGTCGAATTTGGCTCAATTTTTATGTTTCGCCCGATACGAATGCGAGGGGTCAATTAAAGAAAATGTGCTATTTTGCAAATCAATCCTTGGTCATGCCACTGGCGAAAGTCTTTTTAAAGTTTTTACTGATGCGGCACAAAACAAAAACTTAGACCTAAATAAATGCATTGCATCATGTACTGATGGTGCGGTAACGGGTAAGAACAGCGGCATGACAGTCATACTAAAAGACATTATGCCACATATGGAATGGACGCACTGCTTTCTTCACAGATATGCGCTTGCCACAAAAAGATGCCAGATAATTTAAAAAATATTCTGTCTGAAGTTGTAAAAATTGTTAATTTCATTAAATGCCGACCGTTGTAAACTAGATTGCTTTCCACACTGTGCGAAAAAATAGGTGCCAAGAACAATTCATTGCTTTTCCATATTGAAGTCAGATGGTTGTCACGAGGAAAAGTTCTAACGAGGCTTTTGGAATTGTGAGATGAATTGGAAATATTTTCTACAAATAAAAATAACTCTCTTTCAAAGTTTTTACAAGATAAAGAATCTTTATTACTGTTACTTACTTGAGTGATGTATTTTCACATTTGAATGACTGGAATACGAGCTTACAAGGCCATAACAAAAACTTTTACTAATGACAGACCAAGTCAATGCCTTTATCAAGAAGCTTGGCATTTGGATTATTCGTCTTGAAAAACGCAATTTTGACGCATTCACTGCAACTTCTGATTATTATTCAACAAAGTTTTTTTCCGATCTGTACTGAAAACTGATAACTTTGAAATTTTAGTTTTTTTTTATATACCAGATAAATTATTAAAGGTGATGCACTCGTGATAATTTTCATTCAATCTACACCCTGTAGAGAATAATTCAGAATTTTTTCAAAATTTTTAGATTGGTACTTTTCTAGATAAGATGGGGGACAGCGATTTTTCGCACTTTTTTAAAAATGATACTAAGAGAATTGTGCACAGGTATTACATTATATATATTTTTGAACTCCTGACACCTCATTTCGAAGAAAATCGGGTGTGACAGACTGACGGATACCGATGTGATCTTATTAGTACGTAACACTAAAAACATGAACTTAGAAAATTTTGTTATTGATCACTTGTTTGAAAGCATGATAACGCATTTACGCGAATTGAAAATTCAGTTGTTGGAATAATTTCCAGACCCCAACGAAGATTTCTCGAAAAGATGAATTCTCAATCCGTTTGATGAAAATGTTGTTTCAGCTGCCAAATTACCTGTTGAGATTCACAACCAACTAATTGAAAAATGGGCCAACAAAACGTTACAACTAGAATTTTTATCTCAAAATTTCGATAAATTTTGGCTTGCATGATGATGTGAATACAGAAGCCTAGTAACGGAAGCTTTGGAAACATTGATCCCCTTTGTTACTTCTTGCTTATGTGAAAAAAGCTTCTCGACTATGGTGGCTTTAAAAACTAAATACAGAAATCGTCTATTCAGTTCATCAGTTATGTGTGTTTGTAATAACGATCTACGCATAGAAAAAATTTTAAGTGAAAAACAAAGCCAACCGTCGCATTAATAATTAGTGATTAAATATTTCGAGCAACTTTAGCTATTAGTTTATTTTGTTAGGTTGTTATTACCGGGTGAGGTAATATTTAATTTTGTAATACTTGATTATAATTTAAAATACTTTATACTTTATTCAATAAAAGGATGTTTCGTATACGGGTCTTATTTTTTTGACCGATCGCGACCTCCCTTATACCTAAACGTGACCCCCCTGCTATACCTAAACGCGACGCACTAAAGAAAAAATACAAAAATGAAATAAAGAGACACAAAATCTCAAGAAACTGAGATGACTATTAAGAAATGATCCTACAAATTGCAGATTTGAATTGGCAGAAATAGACGAAAAAAATAAAGAAATAGATCAGAGAAGACGTCAGACAGTACAGAAAGTCGAAAATAGAAGAAACTTTTAAATAACGATAACCAAGAGATCGCATAAATTAAAGAGATACAGGAATCTACAGAGAAATATTATCAAACACTATATGATATGAAAATATCACCACGGCCCGGGAAAGATAAAGAAAATAGAGTGACAGCAAGAAATGTGGAATATGAAGAAATTCTCGATGTAACAACTTATGAAATAATGAACGCCCTACAAGACATCCACAACAACAAAGAACCAGGAGACGATGAAATAACTATAGAAATGATAAAGTATGGAGGGTATCGATAATACAATCTCTTCAAGCTCTATTTAACAGGTGCCTCATAGAAAGTAAAATACCAACACCCTGGGTAAACGCCTTGCTTGTGCTTATATTTAAAAAAGGAAATAAATTTAAATTGGAGAATTACAGATCCATCAGCCTGTTATCGGTACTGTATAAAATCCTTACTAGAATCATAACGTATGGATTAACGAACAAATTAGACAGTTATCAACCACGGGATTTACACGGGGTTACATCATTTTGGACCATTTTCAAACAATTAGATTACTAGCGGAAAAAGCAAATGAATATAAGGTCACCTTGTGGATAGCAATGGTTGACTATGAAAAAGCATTTGATTCGGTAGAGATATGGGCAGTCCTTAACGCCTTAACAGCAGAGTCGATGAAAGGTCCACAACTCTTCTTGAATACATATATAAAAATGCCACATCACAAATAATGCTTGAAGAAAAAATAAATCAAACCAAAATTAAAAGAGGAATTAGATGAGGTGACTCGATATCCCCAAAGCTGTTCACTTTGACTCTAGAAGACATGTTCAAATTGCTAAAGTGGAGAAATAAAGGAATTCTAATAGACGGTGAACGATTAAATCACTTAAGGTTCGCAGATGATACCACTCTGATCGCCAACACAAAAAAAGAATTACAACAAATGCTGATAGAATTAAATAACAAGTCTCAAGAAATAGGTTTAAAAATAAACTTCACCAAAACCAAATATATGAGCAACGAAAGTGAAGATAACAGAGAGCAACTATAAATAGAAGGTGAAAGAATAGGAAATGTATAAACATTCATATATTTAGGACAAAAAATCGAAATATCAAAAAAAATTAAAGGCTGACTTGGATAGAAGAGTTTCGTTAGCTTGGTCTGCGTTCGAAAGGTTGCAATCTAAATTTGGACATCCCAAATACAATAAAAGCCAGAGTATTTGACCAATATGTACTGCCATTATTAACATATGGCACTGAACCTTGGACTTTAAATAGAAGTATAATAAATAAACTCCAGGCAACCCAAGGAGCAATGGAGAGGAGAATGCTAAATATTAGACTCCAAGATCGTATCCCTAACATCGAGATACGGAGAAGATCAAAAGTGAAAGACGTAATACAACGAATATGTATATTAAGGTGGAATTGGGTGGGGCATATGGCAAGGCTGAATGATAACACATGGACAGGTCGTATAGTTCAATGGAGGTTTAGAGAACACAAAAGATGCAGAGGTAGATCACAGACAAGATGGACGGATAACATAAAAAGATTAGGACACGATTGGATGCAAAAAGCAAACAACAAAGCTCATTTCAGGGAAGCTTACATCCGACTATGGATGGAATAAGCTAATGATGACGGTATATATAAATATATATATATATATATATATATATATATATATATATATATATATATATATATACATATATATATATATATATATATATATATATATATATATATATATATATATATATATATATATATATATATATATATATATATTGTAACATTCTTTTTTTCTTAGATTTTAAGACCATGTAATGTTACTGATTTTTCACTTTAAATTGTACTTCTTTTCCATTTTTGTATCGAGCGGTATATTAATCAGAAATTCCAAGCCGTTCGGTATATTAGTGCGCTGTGCGGGTTTGCGACCGAATCTCTCGATACGCCGGGATTGGTTAAATATTTGTATCCGCAGTTTTGGTTCCGGCGTAGCCATATTGCCGAGAGAGTGCCCACGGTTTATTTAAGAGTCCGGCGGACAAGAAGAGGGGCTAATTTCCACCGAGCCGCCAAGTAGGTTGTTTCGACCAAGCCGCCAAGGAGGCTAATTTTCCATCAAGCCGCAGCGAGGCTTACTTCAACCGAGCCGCAGTAGAGGCTCATAGCAACAATTATGAGAGCTAAGTAAAGCACAAGTTTTTTTCTAACGTAAAGCCGTAGTGGGCTCTAAGTGTTTCCTACAAAGTGTGAAATCGGTTGTGTTCCATCAAAGGCCTAGAAGCCGAAATAAAAACTGTAAGTTACCAAAACATTCATCCTATTCCCGAAGTAGTGCCTTAATAGCAATTTGAACTGACAAAAAGTGAAGTGAAAATCACGATTCTTCGCTTTCGGGGGTAGTCAGGTTTTAAAATTTAAATGTCTGATTTAGGGACTCTAATGATAATAACTACCTGTTAGGCTAGAATTTTTTGTAATTTTTAAAGACACAGAGGTTAGAACTTTTATTTTAAAATCATGAATAAATTTTCTTTTTGTTGATTAAAGCTAGTGTCTCACTGAATACCTATTTTACTTTTCAGGATAATGACGGCTGTACTAAACTGTTTTTTATTTTCAACAACCGTACACCCTTTCAGTATTTTTTTTCATTTTTTTAGCTGAAGTTAGATCCTTTCTATTTTAAAATGAATGGTGCCCAAAATTTGTACAGCTAAAGCTTTTAAAAAAAAAAATAGAAAATAATTCCAAAAAGACGTACAAAAATTATCTCTTACCCATATCTCTCTACCAAGGAAAACTGAGCTAGTGTTTGTTTAATTTCTTTAGTTCTTTTAAAATCATTAGTCACTCAATTCATTATCAGAAATTAAAGCGGGGCTGCAAGAAAATTACGCCCAAGCTTGGGGCAACAAATTTTCAAAACGGTACAAAATAGCGCTGTCAACGCGGGGCTTTTGGAATTTTATTTTTTAAAAAAGGGTTCAGTGTACTAGCTTTCGAACAAAGTAAAAGCTCTAACTTTTCAGATATTTTTATTTCATAATATTTATTAAACGAAACTACACTATAGCAATAAGACAAAAGCAGGAAATTTGTAGAATTATTTATTTCAATTTATCTGATGGTGGTTTAGATATTTGAATTTTGTTAATAAGATAAGAGATTCCTACTTTTTTCTTAAAAGCTACTTTTATAGTTCAGATTAGCAGATGTGCTGGTTTACTTTAATTTTTGCAGTGTTAGATTTATTTTGCGGTTAACCGAAGAAAAAACTGTACCTTTTTTTTCTCACCGATGTTTTGCATGAATATTAAAAATACTTTGCTGATACGAAACGGTATTTGGAGATTTTTTGTTGAAAATTCTTAACATATTTGGTAAAAGAATTTTAATAGAAGGCAATACTTAGAAATTTTTTTTGAAATTGTCGAAGATTTTTTTAATGTTTAGTAAAGAAGTTTACATATTTTAAGTGCCTTTACATATTTTTTATTTTGACTATTGGGAGCACAGGAGAAATATTTTCACGACTTTTTAAACAATTCTTTTAAATTGTATTCATTTATCATGGAAGCCTTCAATTTTAAAGTCAATCACCTACTGGAATATGAGTTAGACTATGAACTGAAAATCCGTCGTACTTTCTCAGAACGTCCGGTCGCGGATAAAAGAAAGATTCTAACGAGGATCTTAAGTAAAGAAATTAATGAGCCCGGAAAAACGATAAAAATAGGGGATGACACTCTCTCTTTTAAAGAAGAAACGGCTGGTATCGAAAAGAGTTTAAATTCTATCCAAAACTTAATCGATAGTTATGACGGCGATCCAAATGATTCACTTGTACACCGGGTTAAGTCACGTTTATCGCATGTTGCGGGTCGCGTACAAAGAATTCCCATGCCGGATGACGAAGAGGAAGCGTCGAAGTTTTCCAAATATGTTCAGGAAACAATAGCTACGTGTGTGCTCATGGAAGCAAATCTTGCAGAAAAGATAGCTCCTGGTCATGAGTTACCACAGTTGCCTATTACAACCCCAGTCATAAACGTACCAGCTCCAATCGTGAATTGCGCAGCCAGAAATATTCCTGTCAGCGAATGGCAATTGAAATTTAATGGAGACTCAAAGAGACTCTATCCTTTTTTTGGAGAGGCTGACTGAAATAGCTCAAGCTAGGAAAGTATCGGAAGATGAACTTTTCAGCTCTGCTGTTGAATTTTTCACTGGCGATGCCTTCATTTGGTTTAGAAGCATAAAATCAAGTGTCAGCGACTGGCATTCCTTGGTAGATAGGCTAAAGAAGGACTTCTTGCACTGTGATGATGATGAAGAATTGTGGTCGGAAATACAGAGGAGGCGACAAAAGAAGAATGAGTCCACTGTGATTTTTATTGCCCATATGGAATCTTTATTTGGTAGGTTGTCCACCAAGCCTTTGGAAAGTACCAAAGTTAAATTTATACGGAGGAATATTCTGCCTAGTTTCGTCAATCGGTTAGCTCTACTAGATATTAATTCGGTAGCCGAACTCGCCGGGTTATGTAGAAAACTTGAAGAGTCCGATTATTTGTTGGAAAAGAGCAGACCAAAAGGTGAAACTAATATACACCAAGTAGAGTATAATCCAAATGGCCGGAGTGGAGTCTCGACAAATAAGGTTGGGAATGTAAATCGGAACCCTAAGAGTAACCAGAAAACGGGTAAAAGAAAAGATAATGACTCTAAAATTAGCGACACTGCAGCTAAAGTGAACGACAAGCCGGTTTCACCTAAGGCAATTTTCACGTGTTGGAATTGCACAGGTCCGAATCACACTTACCAAAATTGTACAGCACCGAAGAGGGTATTTTGTTTCAAATGTGGAACAACTGGTGTGAGACTAACATCATGCCCCAAATGTACAAAAAACGAGTAAGGACGGTATATTACCGAGGCGGATACCCTAAGTCCAACAAAAAAGCCTCTAAACATTCGGCTAAGTTACAAGCTCACGTTAGCAGTAAAGCCCCTAATCCAAAACGTTCTAGAAACACGGATGGACAAAAATATTCCAATAGATCAGATTGGACTAAATGGTTACAAAAAGTTTCTGATTTTTTTAAGTCTAATAAAAATTCTCCTTCTCAAGTTAAAACTCCTGCTTCTCCAAATGGTCACATGTCTCCTTTATTCGTGCATAAATATTCAGATAACAGACCGCATATCAAGATAAATCTATTAGGTGCCCATTTCTCGGCTTTATTTGACTCTGGTGCAAATGCCTCCGTTGTAGGTCAGAATGGTATTAAAATTTTAAGTCGTTTAAGTATAAAAATATGCCATGTCAAAAATAGAAGTGTTACCACTGCAGATGGCAGCCGTCTAAAAGTTTTAGGTACGGTTGAGTTGCCGCTAGTCTGCAATGGTCATTGTTTAGCAATCTCTACTCTAGTAGTACTTTCTCTATCACATACTTTGGTTTTAGGATGTGATTTTGCACAAAAATTCGGGATTTTTTGTAAATTTTAAAGATAATTCGTGATATCCACAGTCCCTAGAAGTCAATTATCATACAAGTTTTAAAGATTGTTATTCAGAAAGTTCTTTAGAAAACCTTTTCTCGCGTCTATGTACCCTAGATGATCTCTCGCGGACGGAACGCTTAAAGGCAGAAAACGTAATAAGCTCTTTCAAGGAAATAAGTAGTAAAGATAGGTTAGGCCGAACGAATGAAATCACCATGTCTATAGATACGGCTGATGCCAGTCCTGTAAAGACAAGGCCCATCGCCATGTCTCCGAACATGTCAAAAGTATTAAATAAGGAGTTAGACGAAATGTTGAAACTCGGAGTGATATCGTCTATGCTTTGACGGAAGAAAGCTCAACGAGGTCAGCAAATTTGATAACTATCCATTACCGAACATCGATAGAATTTTGACATCACTCAGGAATGCTAAGTATGTATCCTCGATAGATCTTAGAAAGGCTTTCTGGCAAATTCCTTTGGACAAATCCTCTAAGGAAAAGACCGCTTTTGCAGTAGTAGGCCGAGGTCTATTTCAGTTCGTCACTATGCCGTTTGGTCTAAAGAACGCTGCTCAAACTCAGCAACGTTTAGTGGACGCTATATTTGGTCCGAAATATGAGCCACATATTTTTACCTATCTCGATGATATTTTAGTAACATCAGAAGACTTCGAATCGCATATTCGCTTACTTAAAGAAGTAAAAAATAAATTGAAAGAGGCCGGACTGACGATAAATTTGAGCAAATGTGATTTTTTCAAAACTTCTCTAAAGTTTTTAGGCTATATTGTAGGCTCAAATTCCTTGCGTACCGATCCGGATAAAGTAGCAAGCATGGTTAATTATGCGAGGCCTACTAATACTAGGGAAGTTAAGCGTTTCGTAGGAATGTGTTCATGGTATAGACGTTTTATCGAGAATTTTTCTACCTTGTTGTCGCCTATTAATGATCTTTTGAAAGGACGAAAAAAAGGACAATCGATAGATTGGACAAACGCAGCGGAAAGATCTTTTATAAAGATTAAAGAGCTATTGGTTTCAGCTCCAATTTTATCCCAACCAGATTTTTCCCAACAGTTTTATATTTCTAGTGATGCTTCTAATACCGGTTTAGGGGGCGTCCTAACACAGAAAATCAATGGTGAGGAAAGAGTGATAGCGTATGCCAGTAGAACTTTATCAAAGGCTGAACGTAACTATTCGGTTGTTGAAAAAGAATGTTTAGCAGTATTCTTTAACATTGAAAAGTTTCGACCTTACATAGAAGGTGTTCCTTTCACGGTCATAACAGATCATTATAGTTTATTATGGCTTAATTCTATTAAAAACCCTAGTGGCAAACTAGCGCGTTGGGCGATTAGGCTGAGACAACATACATTTAATTTAATTCATAGAAAAGGAGTCCACAATGTTATTCCTGACGCTTTGTCAAGAATCCCAGATCATACAGTGGACGAAAACAGTCTTAATGCACAGATTGGCGTAAGAATCGATACAGTAGACATAGATCGTATAGATCCATGGTACGATAATTTACGGTAGCAAATTAAAGAATTTCCTGAAAATTTTCCTCAGTGGAAAGTGGAAAATGATTTCGTGTACAAATTTATCCCAAACCAGTTGCCTTTAAAAGTTAATGTACCCGAGTGGAAAATACTAGTTCCTAAACCGCAGAGAGGGGAAATTATAGACATGTGTCACACTCCTCCTACTTCTGGTCATTTTGGTTTTTATAAAACTCTTCACAGGGTTCAGGAACAGTATTATTGGCCAAAAATGCGTTTTGATATCTTAAAGTTTGTGAGGACTTGTGAAGTATGTGGAGCGCAGAAATCTCCAAATGCACTACCTATGGGACTGATGGGAAAAGAGAAAACGGTTAATTACCCTTTCCAAGTCATAGCAGCTGATCTAGTAGGTCCATTTCCACGTTCAAAACAAGGAAATAAATGACTTTTCGTAATTTCTTGCTGGTTAACAAAGTATACCATGCTATTTCCTTTGGAAAGCTCTAAAGCAGAATATATAGAGAGAATTTTGGAAAATAATGTCTTTCTAATCCACGGTGTTCCATCGCTCTTAATATGCGATAACGGTACTCAGTTTACCTCTAAGAGTTTTAAGAGCTTGTGTGAAACTTATGGTTTTAACATCCGTTTTAATCCCGTGTACACCGCAAGAAACGAAGTAACAGAGTTTACACCGTCTTTCTTAGTTTACGGAAGACATATACCTCTATCCGGATCGTATTATAAAAATTTAGATTTGGATGTCAATGTTGACAGCGAAATAATTCCGGGTAACAGGGGTGCGTACGCCGAAAATTTAAAGGGTTTAAAAGATATTTTCACCGACGTGCGTAGTAGGATATATAAGGCTTATGAACGGAACAGTAAGTCTTACAACCTTAGAAAAAGGGATTTTTCCTTTAAGATAGGTGATCACGTTTGGCGAAAAAATAAAATTCTTTCCAGTGCAGCTGATAAATTCACATCTAAGTTGGTACCTAAGTATGTGCATTGCGTGATAAGAGAAAAGATTTCAGATTTAGTTTATGGTTTGGTTAATTTAGATGGGACTAAAATAGGACGATGGCATATTAAAGACTTAAAACCATTCAATGAACCTAACCCTAGTGAAAGTTTGTCAGAAGAAGAATAGTTTATATTTACATTATCTTAATTGCTTTACTTTATTTTTTTGATGTTGCTCTGTAGAGGTGACGACCTCGTTTTTTTGACTGTTATAAAAGTTGAGCAGAGAATAGCTTACTTTTATTGTTTAATGCTAAGGTTTTGGGTACTGATCATATCCAAACTTAGGTTGATTGTAGTTGATGTTTAGCATCGACTCAGCTGTTGCGAGCTTGTTAAAGAGTCACACTCAGGATTTATCATAAGACTGGTATGTCGGTGGTCGCGGGATTTGATTTGCTTATGACCCCAAATAATATCCAGTTCTTGACACTTGGAAGCAAAATTTTGATTAGAGGCAATCCAAGGTGATCTTGAGTTAGGACAAGCGCAAGATGTAGCTCGTGTAGTGTGATGTAGAGTCAAAATTTTTATGAGCAATTTCAAAGTTTGTTACCCGAGTGGGTGTATTTCTATTACCTTAGTGGTATATGTTGGGTGCAATTAAGAGTAAATTGATTTTGGTTTATCCAGTAAGTCTAAGACTTGGATTATTTTGATTTAGATCTTCTTCTGAATTGACAAACTGAGGGTATACTTTATTCTTTTCAGAGCCGTTTAAACGTTACCTTTGAGTCACTAATTTTTTAAAAAATTTTTTGCATGGACTCATAGGCGTATGTTGAGTTTTTTCGGTTTACTATCAGATTGATAGGAAATTGAAGTCCTGCAGGAGAACTAAAGGCTGATCATTTACAGGAGATGAGAGCAAAGTAAGACAGTCGTTTCACAAAGAAATGATCAAAATCTGATACCGAGATGAGAACCTTGTCAAGAGAGGCTAAGCGCAGTGAAGGAAGATTCCTAACCGAATTTTTAGATTTCCAAGAGGTAATCTAGAAGTTTGGGCTGACAGAAAACGGTTATGCCTGATACCTGTAGCAGTTTCTTCTAGAGGCTATTGTCTAGGGAGACGATTAACACCATGATCGAATATTTTAGCTGTCAACGATGTTTTCTTCTTGTTTCTGATTAAGCTGGAAAAGCTCTTGTCGTCTTCAAAAGTTTTGTTGCGTTGCCACCGAAAAATTGAGAAATTTTTGCTTCATGTAGCTTTTTAAGCTCATTTTTGTTTTTTGGAAATTTCCGTTAGAAGCTTGGTTAAGTCAACCTTGTAAACCTTAGGTTGTATCCCATGAGTTATCTGTTTTTACAGGCTGTGATGCACCGGGTGCTAACAGATGCCGTTACGACGTTTGGCAGGGAGTTAGTCTTCCTGAGGAACAGACTGATTGGAAGGGTAGTCTATGGGGGGTGAACGTTTGACCTTTGGGACCTTTAGGGGTTTTGTTACCCAATGGTTATTTCTATTTGAACCAAAGGAGAGCCTAGCTACTGTAGTCGACCTCAGCTCCAATTAGCCTATTAGTGGTGACAGGCTGTTGGCAGTAGTGTGTTTCGGAACACCCTATTGATTAAATTTTTTTTTTTGACTTATGGTGGTGTGGTAGACACCGTTTTAGTTTAGTGGATGCTATAATCTACTCCCTTTTGTTGGTGGACACCAGGGTCACCATTTCCGTATTTTATTGTCTCCACCTTTCAGTATATCGTGGTGAGGTGTTTGTCTCCTGTTATGTGGGATGGATTGAATGTTTTTCGTTGTTGTTCTAGGGCGAGACCAGTACACGAGGGTTCTTCATGCAACTTGGAGAAGCGCAATGCTGGTTAAATTTTATATCTCTGTGTAGCCATCCTGAAGAATGATGGAGGGCGTTTTTTCTGGCTCATGTTTCTAGGCAGATTTACCACTTTGGTGCGATGTGCCGAAGATTTGATTAGCTTTTGCTAAGAGCTTTCACCAAGCTCGATATGGAGTTATCATAACCAAGAGTTTGGGATTTGAACTCCTGTATGTATTTCTGTATATATTTCTGTATATATATTTCTGTATATATTTCGGTGTATGTTGGTTGCCTGAGGGCATGTGCTCAAAATGCTTGATTTTGAGTCGTTTTGTTTATGGACTCCTGTATATAAGATTATGATTTTAGGGAGGTCCTATTTCGAGACTTGCTGTCTCACATAGTTATATTGGGAATGTTTCCTTGAATGTTAGTTGCGCGCGGACTAATCATTCTGTTCTTTGTGAACATTGCTTTTTGAAGCAGGATCATTCAGTTTGGTGAATTTTAGCTTTTATAGCTATTCACTGTGTTTAGAGTGAATTTTAGCTTTTATAGCTATTCACTGTGCCTATAGTGATATTGTTAGCTTTTATAGCTGCTCACTATGTTAATGGCGAGATTGTTCTTTTAGAACGCAGACTTTGTGTAGGCGAGGACTATTTACAGAGTGTTTTCTTGGCGAGGAGCCGAGGCTTTTTTTTTTCTGGCGATCAACCAGAGCGTTTTCCCTGGCGATTTTAGCATGTCTAGATGTCTTAGGACGTCGACATTGCGTTATAGAGTGCGATTATCTGGCGATCAACCAGAGCGTTTTCCCTGGCGATTTTAGCATGTCTAGATGTCTTAGGACGTCGACATTGCGCGATAGAGTGCTATTATTTTCTGATGCGACTAGTAGTGATACTAGATTTGGAATGTTCTCTTAGCGATGAGCTAGAGCATTGATGGCGATTTTTTCCGAGCGTTTGTCTGGATTTTCATCCAGATGTTTTTCTTAGCCTTGTGCTAAATGGTCTTACAAGACTTTCTCCTTTTAGTGTTAGTGTTTGCACTAGAATCATTTATTTTTTTGTTTTTCTTTATTTAAGAATTTTTATAAATTTCTTTTACTGAAATAGAAAATTTTCTGACAATCCTTAAACTATTTTAAGGGGGGTGTTCATATTTTGTTTCAGTTCACTTTTTTGGTTTAGACAAGAGTCTAGACAAAGATATAATTTTTTGTTTTGGTAACAATAACAGAGCTGATTCTTTTATATAGGAAGACCGCGATTGTTACTTTAGAAAGGTATTTCTTATGTTCATGCAAGGATTTTTATTTACTTTTTGATATACTTAACCTTAGTGCTTAATTAAGTTAAGTCTAGTTATAAGATTCTTGTGTACATGCAAAGATTTTCATTTGGTTTTCATTGTACTTAATATTAGTGCTTAATTGAATTAAGTCTAGTAGTAAGGTCCGAAGTTTGTAATTTTGTTTTAAGTTCTGACCTTAGTAGTAAGTGATAGTGTACCACTTTGTACCTTTTCATAAGTAGCCCTAGTTTAATAGACTAGTGTAGTCTATTTCCTTTTGGAAGGGGGTAAATGTAACATTCTTTTTTTCTTAGATTTTAAGACCATGTAATGTTACTGATATTTCACTTTAAATTGTACTTCTTTTCCATTTTTGTATCGAGCGGTATATTAATCAGAAATTCCAAGCCGTTCGGTATATTAGTGCGCTGTGCGGGTTTGCGACCGAATCTCTCGATACGCCGGGATTGGTTAAATATTTGTATCCGCAGTTTTGGTTCCGGCGTAGCCATATTGCCGAGAGAGTGCCCACGGTTTATTTAAGAGTCCGGCGGACAAGAAGAGGGGCTAATTTCCACCGAGCCGCCAAGTAGGTTGTTTCGACCAAGCCGCCAAGGAGGCTAATTTTCCATCAAGCCGCAGCGAGGCTTACTTCAACCGAGCCGCAGTAGAGGCTCATAGCAACAATTATGAGAGCTAAGTAAAGCACAAGTTTTTTTCTAACGTAAAGCCGTAGTGGGCTCTAAGTGTTTCCTACAAAGTGTGAAATCGGTTGTGTTCCATCGAAGGCCTAGAAGCCGAAATAAAAACTGTAAGTTACCAAAACATTCATCCTATTCCCGAAGTAGTGCCTTAATAGCAATTTGAACTGACAAAAAGTGAAGTGAAAATCACGATTCTTCGCTTTCGGGGGTAGGGTTTTAAAATTTAAATGTCTGATTTAGGGACTCTAATGATAATAACTACCTGTTAGGCTAGAATTTTTTGTAATTTTTAAAGACACAGAGGTTAGAACTTTTATTTTAAAATCATGAATAAATTTTCTTTTTGTTGATTAAAGCTAGTGTCTCACTGAATACCTATTTTACTTTTCAGGATAATGACGGCTGTACTAAACTGTTTTTTATTTTCAGTATTTTTTCATTTTTTTAGCTGAAGTTAGATCCTTTCTATTTTAAAATGAATGGTGCCCAAAATTTGTACAGCTAAAACTTTTAAAAAAAATAGAAAATAATTCCAAAAAGACGTACAAAAATTATCTCTTACCCATATCTCTCTACCAAGGAAAACTGAGCTAGTGTTTGTTTAATTTCTTTAGTTCTTTTAAAATCATTAGTCACTCAATTCATTATCAGAAATTAAAGCGGGGCTGCAAGAAAATTACGCCCAAGCTTGGGGCAACAAATTTTCAAACGGTACAATATATATATATATATATATATATATATATATATATATATATATATATATTATACATGTATATATATATATATATATATATATATAATATATATATATATATATATATATATATATATATATATATATATATATATATATATTATACATGTATATATATATATATATATATATATATATATATATTATACATGTATATATATATATATATATATATATATATATATATATATATATATATATATATATATATATATATATTATACATGTATATATATATATATATATATATATATATATATATATATATATATATATATATATATATATAGATACATATATACCAAAATAAAAACCATTTAATTATTTACTATTTCACTTACCTTCTTCGGTGCACACCAGCGATGATTTTCTGCGGTTTCCTCTTTTTATCGCTTCCATTTTTTGTTTTATTACCTTTAAAATATGATAGAATATATTGAATCAAACTGGTGGTAAGGTTTGTTTTTAATTTTAAAACTTTAATTTTGTAGAAGTTAGTAGATATACATAAATGCTATTTTATTTTCGTTATTTGCTGCATTTTATTTTTTTAGTCTTATAACTTTAGTAAACTTACCGAATCGACTAGACCATTAAACTTTTTTGTATGATCTTTTAGTTTTTTTTCATATCCGAGAATTTTCCAAATTAAGTCCACATGATTCCATAGTTGAAAAATTTTAAAAAATACCATTAACAATATGCTAAAATAGAAAACTCTGTTATTTTAATACAAAGTGAAATTAAAAAACAACATATGAAAAAATCGTATTGTAGGGTAAATTGATTAGCGATTAATATATTGGGTTATCGAAAAAGTATTGAGCATTTTTCTCGGCGAATAGCTTCAATGTCATATATCAAAGTCGCATCAGGTCATACTTAGCGTCAGTTGAAAGCTGATATTTAACAGTAGTAGATGTGCAAAAATTGTTGGAATTCGTTTGTTTAAACTTAATCTAGAGTAGTTTGAATACCATGGAAGAACTTAAATAGATGGTCACCTTACTTAAAAATAAAGGATGCGATGATCCAAGATCTTCTCAATGAAGTGAAGGAAATGAGAATCCAACTGAACAAAGTAGCCAACCCAACAAACACCGATGAATCCTCAGACGAAGAAGAAACCATAGTAGAGGATGCCTCTTCCTCCGACTCAGACACATCTTACATCAAGTCTGAAACCAGTTAGAGAATATCAACCCCGCCCATTGGGGACACCAATTTTTAACTTCCAAACACAAGAGGAATACCTCTTCTGATGATGAAATCACAACCAACAGTCCCCAGCGAGTGATCCTCCTAACAAAAACCAGGACCTCAAAGATATCCAGGTTAATACCGCTCAGGCTGCAACAAATGGTAAGTCGTCATTAGCACTATTTACCCTAAAACCTCCACATAATCCTCCAAAACCCATGTCACTGTTGTAGCACAAAAAATTACCGTCACTTCAAGTAATTCAACCACAACCTGCCCATTGTACTCCGTGACAAAACACAGTATAATGTGATGATCATTTACCAATCAACAAGCGACTGAAAAAAATTAACCGGAATAGTCAACAGAAAAAGTGTCGTCTTCCACCATGACAACGCCAGGCAACACACATCTTTAATCACTTGCCGAAAATTAAGAGAGCTTGGTGAGCAATTTTAATTCACCCACCGTATAGCCTTGCATCGTCAAACAATCACTGTTTCGGTCTCTGCAGAACCCCCTGAATGGTATTAAAATAGTTTTAAAAAAGGCCTGTGGAAACCACTTTCCAGGAACCACAGAAGTTCTACAGTGACAGCATCATGGTGTTGTCAGAATAATGGCAAAGGGTCATCGTCCGAAGTGGCATATATTTGGTTTAATAAAATTCTTTTAGAATATAAATAATCGGTCAAATGCAAGTTGGACTTGCGCAATTAGTGTTCCGTATGTGATGGCTTTTGAAATAAAAATTTTTGTTACGGAGGTATAAAATGATCAATGACTTCACAAAACACATCCAAAATGAGTTTTCAACAAAGTTTTTTTTCCGATCTTTATTAAAAACGTAGGATCTTGAAATTTTTGTTTTTTTATATACCAGACACATTATTAAAGGTAATGCACTCGTGGTATTTCTTGTTCAATCTACACCCTATGGAGAATATTCCAGAATTTTTTCCAGATTTGTTGATCAGTACTGTTCAAGATAACGGGGACGACAGCGTCTTTTCGTAATTTTTAAAAATAATACAAAGAAAAGTGTGCGCAGTATTACATTATATATATATATATATATATATATATATATATATATATATATATATATATATATATATATATATATATATATATATATATATATATATATATATATATATATATATATATATATATATATATATATATATGTATATATATGTATATATATATATATATATATATATATATATATATATATATATATATATATATATATATATATATATATATTTGAACTTGCTTTCATTTGACACTCAACACGATGACCTTGTAATTTTTTTTTAATTCCGATTTCATCCCCAATACTACGTGGCTCTGATGAGGCCATTATTTCCTATATTAATGCCAAATTTCAACTTTCTATGTTAAATAGTTTCGGAGAAAATCAGGTCTGACAGACGGACAGACAGACAGACGGACACCGAAGTGATCTTGTAAGTGGTCCGTATAGAACATTAAAAGCAATTGTATTGATTTTGACTTTCAAAGGCTCAATACTTTTTCGACAACCTTTTATTATACATAAATAATGTCCTACCCCCGCGATATTGAAATGATATGAAGCTAGAGTTACGTATTCAATGGCTAGCAAGTCTAATAATAACGATTTCTTCACCTTTATTAACAGTTTATACCCTGTATTGTACACCTTTTTCTTCGTTTATTTCTCACTCAGATTATGGACTCCCGTCTGTCATCATACGATGGAGAACGGCGCCACGGCCAGCTTTCATTTATTAATAACGTCCTAAAGGCGTCTTTCTAAAGATCGATTTTTTTCCTCAATAATAAACACTAATTACTAGTGTTAGTCAATGGCTTATTAGCATATTTTAGGGAACATTTTACAGATATGTACTCCTTGACAGAAATATAATAAAATCACCTAAATATATAAACATAAACAAACAAAATAAACATATTTTATCTGGATAATTCTGGTAAATCTGGCGTTTATGCATTGATCACTAATCATCAGCGCAAATTTATTTTATTTTTGATTAGTTAAATGCAAAAAGGGCAAATCTGTGGAATGGTTGAGTAATCAAAACAAATAAACAGACCTAGGTTTGGGTGTACATAGAAAAGTAAACTGTCCCCAAAAGACACTTAACAAGCTTCCTTAAGGGTTCTAATAGCAAAGACTCAGGATTGAATCGTCGCATTTCCAAATGGACGACTGGTCTGGTATACAGATTGATCTAAACAGAAAGAATACACTTGAACAGGTGCGTACTGCCGAGCTCAAAACGAAACTATCAGCGTCCCCTAGCTGATATGCATCCGTTGTCCAGTTACAAACCGACGCCACCTGCATGTGTGGATAGGAGGGGGTGAGAAAGTACTTACCCAAAGTACATATGGAATTGGAGTTGGAGAGGTTGCCTCGTTGTAGTTACAATAAGTTATGATAAGTTCACATCAGAAATTATCGACGAAACCAAGGATGCACACAATCAACGAATTAGAAACAAACTTCTTGCTTGTCCCAACAATTCCAGGTCCTTTTGGTCAGTCGCTAAGGCAGTTAGTCAAGATTTCACCAAATCCACCATACCACCACTAACACGGCTAAATAATTCTATTGCAACAACACCTGTTGAGAAAGCGAACTTGTTGGCTGAACTCCTTGCTTCTCATTCTACTGTTGATTTCCAAGGAAAAACACCACCTACTAATCCCATAGTGCAGTCAAGGATACCCGATATTGTTTTTAGACAGCGTATCATAAAACGTATTTTAATGAAGCTAGATACCAAAAAAGCTTCTGGTGCTGACGGAATACCTGCAGTAGTACTCAAAAATTGTGCGAGAGAACTAGCGCCAGTTTTCTGTAGACTTTTCAATTGGGAATATTTCCTTCCAGCTGGAAATGCGCCACGGTACAGCCGATATCCAAAAAAGGTAAGACGACCTTGCCAAATAACTATTGACCAGTCGCACGGCTGTCATGGAAAAGGATATTAATTAGCATCTTCTAAAATACCTTGAAGGATTCAACATTATTAGCAACCATCAATATGGCTTTCGTGAACATAGATCGACAAGAGATCTTCTAATTTATGTAACACCTGTTTGGCACAACGCAATTGAACACTTTGGAGAATCTTGAACGGTTGCTCTTGATATATCCAAGGCATTCGATCGTGTTTGGCACGATGGGTTGTTGGCTAAGCTACGCTCTTCTGGTATGTCTAAAAAGTTCTGGTTATGAGTCTCACGTATCCTCAAAGAGCATTCTTTACGAGTGGCAGTCGACGTATTTCTTTCTAAGATCTTCACTATCAACGCCGGAGTGCCCCAGGGCTCCATACTGTCTCCTATTCTCTTTCTCATTTACATTGATGATCTGCTAGAATCCGGTCCAATCTACAGCTTTGCAGATGACGGTACGCTTATCTCTTCATTCACTTTGAACGCTTGAACATCGGCAATTCAAACAAACATCCGCAGACAGCAGGAAATCATTCAACTTAACAAAGACCTGGAAGAAATTCTATCTTCGGGTGACAGTAATGAAGTGGAATTTAATGCTGCAAAAACCCAGGCGGCAGTTTTTTCTAAAAAAAGTTACATTGCTGAACCCGACATTGTTATGTCGGGGAACTCCATTCCTCTAGCATCGTCACTTAATTTGTTGGGCGTTAGTTTGGAAGCAAATAGGTCTCGGCATGAAGATGTTACAAGCATAGCAAAGAGAGCTTCTCGAAAGCTGGGAATATTATTTCGAACTAGAAAGCTTTACACTCCACAACAAGTGTTAATTGTCGACAACGCTCAAGTTCGACCAACTATGGAATACTGCTTCCATTTTTGGGGCTCTGCTCCCAAACATACGCTGCACTTATTGGATTCTATTCAGAGACGAGCTGTTCGCCTGATTGGAGACCCGATTCGTTGGAACGTCGAAGAATGGTTGGTGACTTGAGTCTAATCTACAAGTATTTTCAGGAAAAGTGTTCGAGGGATGTAGCTCGCTTAATTCCTCCCAGAGCGATGCATGCTAGAAATACACGTCACACTGATGTGACACATCCGTACGAGGTTCAACTTGTTACTCCTCGTACAACACTTTTCAAGTAGTCTTTTATATGGAGAACCTCATCCCTTTGGAATAATTTGCCCAGGACTGTGTTTTCCACCGAGTAAAATTTACAGCTATTCAAGATCAACGTGAATCGCATTTTCTGCACACGCGTCGCTCCTGTAGCGCTTTGAAGATTTCCCGGCAGCACGTGTGCTACACCCATAAAAAAAACATCTGATGGATGAATGAAAAACTTTGGTGGTTTAATTGGTAGGTAATGACATATTTACTTTTTGAGTAAAAGTTGTTTGTATTACACCAGTTGCCTGGGGTTTTGAATTAAATGAGCAGGGTGCATTTTGGAAAATTTTTCCTAAAGTTTGATGTACGCTAAAAAAATCCAAAATAAAATAAAAAATTCAGTTTTTCCTTATATAAAAGTAAAAAAATAACAAAAAAAATAAAAGCACCACGTGAAAGAGCGGAAAATTATTTATATATTTTTTTTCAGATCTTTTTTATTAGTGTGAGAATTTATTAAAAATTAGGATAGATGATTCAAAAAGTGTAGCGCACTAAACAGGTTAATTTGAAAGTCTACGCACACCGCTCGAAGGTTAATCGATATTACTTGTTTTCGGAGTGTAAAAAAAATAAGACAGCTTTTTGAAAAGAAGACTTTCAGCTTTCCGATGATACTAATCGTTTTTATATTTTTTGCTTCATAATTTGTAAAACTTAAAACGAAATTTTTGTTTGCATGATGTTAATGCGCATACAGTAAATTACAAATATTTAATAAAATATAGGGTTGAAAAAAATCCTTTTGCAGGTATTATTATTATACCTTAAGTTTCAATATAAGAATAAATAAAAATACCTACATTATGTTAATTAAAAATTGAGTTTTAAAATATGAAAATTTGCCTGCTGTAGTACGCCGTCGCACAGTGGGGAAAAACGAAAAATCGTGTTTCAAAATTGTCTAGAGCCTTCAATTTTGGTTCGATTTGGACGATTTTTTTTTTAAATTGAAGCTTATTAAATTCCGAACAAAGTTGTCGGAGCCGATTTTGCAATTAAACTTTTGTTTCAAAATGGCGGACGTCTTTAAAATTGCGGTTTCTGATTATATAGCGACTGAGACACAGAAAACGCTTACAGTTTCAAACCAAGTTGTGCTAAAATCCGTGTATGTATGTTTTTTTATGTCGCAGATAATATATCTAATATCACAGTTACAAGATTAATAATAATGAACCCAAAATGGCTGTCATGAACAATAAAAGTATTATAAATATGAATAAACGTACTATTATTATTTTATATCCATAACATTTGCATAAATAATCTCTTTAAGGTTGTCAATTATAAATATGTTTCAACAATTGACTTAAAATGACAAATCAAGTATGGCGGATGCCAAAATTGAATCGAGCAAGAAAGTTTCTCTGTGGCATTTAGACTGTGGCAGCCAGATTACTCAAGTTATTCAAGTTTAGTTGCGGGATTTAAATTTCATGCAGTTATTGCTAGAATATTGCTGCTGTAGATTTTAAGTATCGAAGACAATTTTCTAGCAGATACAAAAAACAGCGATACACGCAGAAAAGGACAGCTCACACAGCTAGAAAATGGCTACAACAGGTAAAACGTTTTGTCAAAATAGGGACAGCTAAATATTTTATGTAAGAGTAAGTTAAGGTTAGACATATTTATTTTCTTATTTTTCTAGTCTATTCCTATAATTCAGTAGTTCTGTATATGTACTAAAGGGTTTTCTCGTTAATAAAGATTATTATTAATCTTACAAAATACACGCAGAGAAATGCTAAAATAGAGACAGTTAAATATTTTGCTGCATTAGCCACTGTTCAGCAACAGCAGCTACTTTTTTGCTACAACAGGAAATAATGTGGCTAGTGCAACAAAATATTTAGCTGTCCCTATTTTAACAAAACGTTTTAGCTGTTGTAGCCATTTTCTAGCTGTATGAGCTGTCCTTTTCTGCGTGTATCGCTGTTTTTTGTATCTGCTAGAAAATTGTCTACGATACTTAAAATTTACAGCAGCAATATTCTAGCAATAACTGCATGAAAATTTAAATCCCGCAACTAAACTTGAATAACTTGAATGATCTGACTGCCACAGTCTAAATGCCACAGAGAAACTTTCTGGCTCGATTCAATTTTGGCATCCGCCATATTTGATTTGTCATTTTAAGTCAATTGTTGAAACATATTTATAATTAACAACCTTAAAGAAATTATTTATGCAAATGTTATGGATATAAAATAATAATGGTACGTTTATTCATATTTATAATACTTTTATTGTT
Organism: Pachyrhynchus sulphureomaculatus; assembly: GCA_019049505.1. NCBI lineage: Eukaryota > Metazoa > Arthropoda > Insecta > Coleoptera > Curculionidae > Pachyrhynchus > Pachyrhynchus sulphureomaculatus. Next base: position 51,773,100 of record CM032448.1, read on the forward strand.
CATGGCAGCCATTTTGGGTCCATTATTATTAATCTTGTAACTGTGATATTAGATATATTATCTGCGACATAAAAAAACATACATACACGCATTTTAGCACAACTTGGTTTGAAGCTGTAAGCGTTTTCTGTGTCTCAGTCGCTATATAATCAGAAACCAATGTCCGCCATTTTGAAACAAAAGTTTAATTGAAAAAATCGGCTCCGACAACTTTGTTCGAAATTTAATAAGCTTCAATTTAAAAAAAAAATCGTCCAAATCGAACCAAAATTGAAGGCTCTAGACAATTTTGAAACACGATTTTTCGTTTTTCCCCACTGTGCGTCGGCAATTTTATGTTCAAACCAGTACGAAATAATAAAAAACCGGTCAAGTGCAAGTTGAATTTGCGCAATTAGTGTTCCGTACGTTGATTGCTTTTAAAATAAAATTTTTTGTTACGGAGGTATAAAAGATTAGTGATTCCACAAAACACACCCCAAATGATTTTTCAGCAAGGTTTGTCTCCGATCTTTACTGAAAACTGATGACGTTGAAATTTTAGTTTTTTTTAATATGCCACATAAATAATTAAAGGTAATGCACTCGTGATAATTTTCCTTCAATTTACACACTGGAGTATATTCCAGAATTTTTGAAAAATTTTCAGTACCTCTCGAGATAAGGTGGGACAGCGATTTTTTCGTGATTTTTTAAAAATAATACAAAGAAAAATGTGCACAAGTATTATATTATATATATTTTTGAACTCGAGCTTTTACAAGCTTCCATTTGACACCCCATTCGATGACCCAGCAATTTTTTTTTTTCACTTCTGATTTCACCCCCCAAAACGGCTCTGATGAGGCCTATGTTAAAACCAAATTTCAACTTTCTATATCAAATAGTTTCGGAGAAAATCGGGTGTGACAGACAGACGCACGGACCGACGGACGGACATCGAAGTGATCTTAAAAGTGTTCCGTACGGAACATTAAAAAAGCCGGACAATCTTTTTTTAGTTATAGTTAAAAGTATGCTTGATACTAGAGAATCATTAAAAACTTAAAAAATACTTTCTCTTAAAAAACTGTTCATGATAAACGTATTTTTTGCTTATTATACATACAACTTAAAATAAAAAAAATATTTAAAGGTGAGAAATGAAAGATAAAAGTCTAAGCTTTAAGTATAAAGTATTTATATTTTATTTAAACATCCAGGTACAAAGAAACAGTTGTTGAAAACACAAAAATTTTAAATTACTGGAAGAAATTAAATGAATTACGTAGTCTCTGTCTGTGATGTTGGATCAGCCATTTTGAGTTTTTCCAATTTATCATCGGATTATTAATGTCCACCCCGAGAAACCCCTTAATAGTCAATTTCAAAATATTTAGCGATATACAGAAACGTTAATTCAATCATAAACGAGGTTGGAAGCATAATTCCCACTACAATTGAAGGAGTTAAAACAGTCATTTTGTTTTAAATAATTTTTTAAATTACAGTAAAACTAAAAAAAAATAATCTATATAATAGTCCTTGGTTGTTTGACATCTTTATATTTTTCAAGATATTTGCGAAAAAACGAATTTTTCATTTTATTTTCGATTTTGTAGACTTATGGTACACTTTAGAGCAGCAAACCTTTTTTATCGTATTCTTCGTTCAAAAAACTGCATGTATACCAAAATACAGCCTGTTGACATTTAATGACAGCTTTTCGTCTAAATTTACCTCTGACGACTGGGCTATTCTACCTCACCAAATAAATTGATAAGTACGTGTAATGACTAATATTCGATAATTAATATTTATTTATTATGAAACAATCCATTCTTAAAAAAGATTTCATTTGGTCCTTAACAATATACGGTATTTCAGCGCTATTTGACGTTTCAATAGCGCAATTCGGGTTAGTTTAGGTTAGATCATGTTGTCGCTTGTAAGATCTGATTCTAGCGAGAAATAAACAAGGAAAGCAGTGCAGTGACAGATACAGTAGTATATAAAATTATTATGTGAAACTCTGCCTTTAAGGGGTCAGTCCACTTTAGACGCCCGAAAAAGAAGATATTTTTTGCGAATTTTTCTAACGATCTGTAGTAAATATTTAAGTAATTCTTTTTGGGCTGTATTAATACACTCTTGAAATACAAGAAAAAATGTTTTTTAATTGTTTTTACAAAGCTTTTTTTATGAAAAATGTGAGGCGAACATAGTAAGTCAAAAAAGGCATGTCAGTGGGGTTGACGTTCTTTGGTTTTGGCTGCTTTGAAATACGAAAACTAAAAAGATTTACAATTTGTAGGACTGTGACTATGACCTGAACTAGAATTATTCACTTTTATGCAAAAATATTAAATTGGTGGATGTTAACAAAAAATTGTGTAAATGTGTTTTTTTTTGTTCTTTTTTTATGCCAAAAAAAAATGGTAAAAATAATTGTCATTGACTTTGTTCTAGTTTCAGCCATAGCCACACATGTGCTGAATATGTGATAAAAATTTTGCCGTATAAAAAACGTTGTTTCGAGAAAAACGCCTTTAAAAACTAACCTGAACTAACTTCGAAACACGCTTCGAAATAACAGTCCAGCTAAATCTGAGGTCTTGTTTTGCTCCTAAAAATCCAAGAGAAAGGTTTCATACTGTGAATAATAGTTTATAATAGTTTCTAATTGCAGTAGGGAGCAGCTACGTTCAGGAAAGTAGAAAGCGCATAAGAGGGGCAGAGGGAGTGCGCGTGCAGAGACGAGCGTTCGGAGACGTGCTTAAATATACAGAAGGGATACTCGGATCCTTATAAAATTTTGAGACAACATATTTAATGCCATATACTTTCGAAAACCCTGATAAAAGAATTTAGATTTTTTCCAGATGGTAAATTGGATTGACTTCTTAAGGAAAAATAAAAGCAACGAAAGTTAACGGTGGTGAAGTCAGAAGCCACACAAAAAATAAATTCGTGGGGTTGCTGTTGAAATCACGAATCTAGCACTCTTACTCTAGTATACTTACTTATCAAATACTTGGCCGTACTCAGAATTAGTTTGTTGGATATTTAATTGGAGCCCCATCGCCGTTTCTGGAAGAAAAATAATGTATTAGTTTAATTATGGGTGCTTATTATATATAATAATATCATCTATTTTTAGTTGATTTCTTAAAAAAACATATAGTTTTAATATAGCTCTAAACATTTTTTTTTTTTAAATTTTTTTAAATTTTAGTGTCTGCCAGAAAAATTGCAACATATGATAAAAAATTATGAATAATTTTTTAAGAACATTTTGTTCTGTTAAGTGTTCTTGCATATTATAAAATTTAAAAATTTTGAATTTGTGCACTTCTTAGATTTATAAACAACAGGGAATGTCGAAGTTTTAAAAATTGAAAACTTGTTGATTGAAACAAGTAAGAAAAACTTAAAAAAGATAGATAATATAAAAATAAAAGACAGCTGTAAATTATAAACTTGCATGAGTAAGTAAAAATATAATTGATTAATTATCGCCTTACCTAACGATGCGAGTATATAATCGTAAAGAGAGCATCGAAGGCATCGTTACAACGAAACGTCGTGATGATATGACTCATTAGAAATCGCATCGGATGAAACGATATACAGTAGAACCCCGGAGGTAACGTGGGGGGCACCCTCCTCGGATAACTGAAAACTCGGATAATTCGGATTTGTTTTTTATTCATTCAAAAAAATAAACATCAATACTTTAAACCGATGTATTAACGTTTGTAACATATAAATAGGTACATACATTATAAAACAGTGAAATAGGTATCTATGCGCTTCTGTTTCATATTGCATCTTCTTTTTCTCGCTGCAATGTTTCTCCATCTATTAAGAAGAAGCAAATCCGCTGGGGTTGCCTCTGGTTGTTGTTCGATATACCTCAAAGCTTTTTCCAAAGAAGCAAAACCTTCTTGATGAGAGATCTTAGTGGGAGACTGTTCATCCACCGCCGCTTCGTCATCGTCATCTGATTTTTCGGTTTCCCGAAAGGCATTCGTTATTTCTTCAATACTCATTTCTTCTTCTAAATCATCTGCTGTAATACTTTCAACAACATCTTCTCTTGTCACATTTTCGCAACCTTTTAATTTTTGCATTAATTCAAATAAACTTTTTTTCTTTTTCTTCTATCTCGCTGTCAAAATTTGAACAGGATATTTCTCCATGGCTTCTCAATTTCAAAGCTAATTCATTTAATGGAGTATCATCTTCACTGTCATTATAGTCCTCAAAATCAATAACTTTTGACCAAGATTTTTGAATAGAGGTACTACGCACAGAATCCCAAGCTTGACTTACCCAGTAAATAACATTTTTCAGTGTAACCTTTCTCATCCCATTGATAATATCTTCCTTTTCTGTGTATTCTACAGATGTTCAAGATATAAACGCCTATAATTTTTTTTAATGTTTTTGAGGATGCCTTGATCCATTGGTTGCATTATGATGGTTACATATGTACGAAAAAATTTTACAACAATTTCGCCCACATGAAGTCCTTCTCCAGGATGAGAGGGGACATTATCCATTAACAAAATTGCTTTAATAGGAAGACGGTTTCTGTTCAAAAATTTAATCACAGATGGCACAAACTCTTCTTCAAACCAATTAGTAAATAAGGTCGCATCCATCCATGCGCTCGTCTGACTTTTGTAATAGACTGGTAGGGCTTTGGGTGAGATGGCTTTTAAAGCTCTTGAACGTGCAGACTTGCCAGTCACCATCAGTGGGATTTTGTGCTTGCCAGATGCATTGGAACATACCATTATAGTTAATCTTTCCTTACTTCGTTTGTGCTCAGGAGCTGATTTTTCCTGTCGAGATGCCAATGTTTTTGATGGAAGCATTTTATAATTCAGACCAGTTTCGTCACAGTTGTAAATTTGATCACATGTGTATCCACAATCTTCGATTTGCTTTTTAAAGTTCTGCGGTTTTTTCCAGCGGTCAAGCCATCCAAAACTGGCGGTAAACTGATCTATCTCTGGGAATTGCCTACTAATCATTATTGCTTTCTGTTGTAAAAGTGGAACTGACAGAGGCACACCTTTTGATCTCTGTTGGTTAAACCACATGAATAAAGCTTCGTTAACCTTTTCACAGTCGCCGGTTTTCATTGATGTTCTTCCTGAGGACGAGGAGGCTTGATGTATACACCACTCTTCTATTTTTGTGCGGTTTCTTTTCGAATCTCCAACTGTTAGCTCACCTACTCCATAATCTCGTGCAACAACTTTAATTGTCTCTCCTGCTTCAGTTCTTCTGATGGCTCTTAATTTTTCTTCAATAGGAACGACGATTCTTTTACGCTTGTTTTGCTCCATTATAATACGACAAACAAAAATTCAAACGAAGTAGTTCGTATTAATTACACTTAACTACCAGAACTCCAACCAAATAAATTATGTGAGTATACTCGTACTTCTCCGTAGTAAACGCTATATCGCACTGCATTCACGCAAATTTACATGCTGAAAGAGTCCAAAAACATAAATAGGGGAACCCCTTTCACGGGCCAGGGGGATTCCCCGAGGGCCCCGACGATTTTAAATGGAAATATGTATATACATATTTTAGAAGCTCGGTTATTACGCAGCATAGACTCGCGTACCTCGGATAATCAGGTTCTTAGATTGGCTCGGTTAATTCGGAGCTCAGATAATCGCGACTCGGTTAATCGGGGCTCTACTGTACAGTAATAATCAAGTTAGAAGCTGTCTGTGCCGGTAGTTGCTTCTGTTGCGTTGTTCAATTTAATGATGAACATTTTCGAAGAAAATAAAAGCGATGAGTACAAAAAAATAAAAATAAGTGGTTCAAGTGACGTATAGCTATATTTTAACAAATTCTGAAGACAAATACCCAAACAGTTTAACCATTTCTAGTCTGCGCCTAATTACAGAAAAGGTTTTTTGTTAAAATTTATGGAGTTTGCGGTCGGTTCTAGGTGAAACATCTTAATATTTATACTTTAGAAATAAAATACGTTAGAATTAGTCAGAAAACTAAACACGATCAATTTACCCACGAACTGTAAGTTTATCTCATTTGATGTAAAAAGCCTTTTCACATCAATTTCTATAACAGAGGTAAAACCGATACTAAAATCCCTTATAAATAATAGTGATCTATCTAATCCTAACAAAGTTAATTTAATTAAAATTCTAGATATCTGTCTAGAACAAAATTACTTTAAATTTAAGAGTAAAGCATATAAACAAAAGAGTGGCCTATTAATGGGAAGCCCTTTGGGCACCCTTCTAGTGGAAGCATTCATGGCTAATTTTGAAAAAACCTTTTCTTAAATGAAAATTATAGAAATGTAACCAGACATGTCCACTTTTGGGCAAGATATGTTGACGATACTCTCTGCATTTGGAAAGGAACCGATAGACAATTGTGATAGTTCTTAATAACTCAAAATAAAATCAGTCAGCACAATAGAAATTGAAGCAGGCAAATCAGTTCAGTTTTTTTAGAATTAAAAATTTCAAATGTAGAGAACAAAATAGAGTTTGATATTTTTCCCTAAATCAATTACAACAGACACCATTATGCATGCTAAATTAAATCAATCCTGGCAGGTCAAAATGTTCACCTTTCACAGTCTCATACACAGATTACCAAACTAACATTCCACTAAGAACAGCCAAAAACAACGGATATAATCCAATTATTATAGATAAACTGAAAAAAAAACAAAAAATATAAAAATATACTTTAACAATTTTACACACCAGACGTAAAACACGAAAACAGAAAATGGTTTGCAATCAACTAGCGCGGTGGTATTAGTAACAAAATCAACAATAGCCTTAATACGTTAGAAATAAACTGTATAAGTGTTAATAAAAATATATAGCCCGATATCTAGTTAATAACAAAGTAAGATCTAACAAATATGGAGAATCATGTATATATAAACTTAATTGAACTGTGATGCTGTCTATGTAGGACAGACAGGACGGAGCCTACAACAAAGATTAAAAGAACTCAGGCACTCTATTGAAAATAAACAAGAATTAACAGACTTTGTTGGGCACTGCATAGACAATAAACACCTTTTTAATAACGAGAGGGTGAAGTTGCTAAACAGTGCTCAAAAAGGAAAACATATAGATTATTTAAAAATTCTTAGCAGAAAAAAGCTATTAAAAATAATAGAAAAATAACTACTACCTAAACAGAATTTGGAAATATCTCCATATTAGACGCAGTGTTAAGATAGACTACCTGTAATTAACCCAATTTTATTACCTCTTAATTTAAATTTAGTACCAATTAATCATCAAATGTAATATCTTTTAGAACTTTAGTCTTATTGGAAACCTCTTCGAAAATGGTCGCGAGACCCAAACACGTGTCAGAGTGAACTGAATAAATTCAGTGAAACAGTTATACTGTGTTTTTTTTTTTAAAAGTGTAAAGGTTTTTTGTGCAACTAATGTGTAAAAACAAAGAAATTTTATAATTTTAATTTGGTATTTTCCTGATATTAATTGGCATCTTTATAATCGTATTTTATGCATTATGGTATTTTAAAATTGCGACGAGGCCGGAAACGTAGTGACGAAATCGGCAAAAAATATTATACGTGCATTAGAAAACAAATTTGAAGAACTTAAACTACCATAGAATCTACATAAAATAAGTCGCTTACTACCAATCGGTGTTTAATATTAAAAAAAACTTTTCAGCGTCATACACGAATTAATTGTATGGCACAGGGTCATTAATATTATTTTCGATAAAGAAAAATTAAAAGAGCCTCACGTTTTGGATTTAATTCAGAAATATAAATCTCTGGTTGACTATGTGAGGAATGACTCAAATGCACAAAACGAGTGTTAAACGAGAATGTTCTTCCAGTTCTTTAAGTTCGACAAGTTGTTCACTGTGTTTGAAAATTTAAATGTTATTGAAGAAATAGTAAATAAATCCGACCGATCTCATCGTCTAACTGTAATTAAAAAATATATATTAGTTGAGTTTCGGATTACGATGTGTGTACATGTGAATCGAACGCCCGGCAATAGTCAACTCGTTCAACGAGCATTATTATGGTAGTATTTCGATCTATTTAATTATCTTGAGGGGGACTAGAAATAAAGTAGAGTATAGTGTTAGATTAAGGCAATAAGTAAAGAAAATTGAAGATTTATGAGAATAATTTTGTAAAATTGTATGAAGCTCACGAAACGTAAGGGAGGGCCTTGATCATTTTACTGTTCACAGTGATAAGAAATATAAACAAAATTTTTTTTTCTTTTTCTTCCGTGTTTAAAAATGGAATATACGAGAAACACACGTAAAGTTTTTATAACAGAAAGAACAATGGATAGCAATGATTATACCTCAGGAGACTCGAAAAGAGGAAGAGTCGAAGAAAAAGAAGAGCCAATTATTCAAGAAGAGTAAAAAGCTGATAAAAACACCACAGAAAGAGAAAATCGAAAGAGTAGATAAGATAGATAATTTGATAGAAATGATCAGAGAGCTAATGTCAGATATAAGGGATATGAGACCAGATCAGAAGAGATACCAACAAGAGTTGAAGGAATTAAGAAAGGAGAATGAAGTATTGAAAGAGGAACATAAGATAATTAGAGAAAACATGAGAAGTATGGATTTCAAGATGAGTAGGCTGGAAAAAGACAACGTAAGGAATAATATTGTAATATCGGGAATGAGGTTTGAAGCGAATAGCCAACCAGATCTGAGAATGGATGTAGAACATTTTATGGAGAGGAGTATGGACACAAAAGTACAGATTAAAGATGTGATAAAAATAGAAGCGCCTATATACAAGACAGAACTTGGAAACACTGGAGATAATGAAGCTGTAATGAAAAACATAACAAATATAACAACAAACTGAGAAACATAAGAGAGAGAGTTTATATAAACAACGATTTAACAAAAGATGCACAGGAAATTCAAAAGAAATTGAAGCATATAGCAGAGAACGAGAGAAAGAATGGAAAAAAGGTGAAAATGAAAGAGTACTACGACCATCAAGTCAAAAAACTGAGAAAAAGATTGACGACGACCCTGGCAAAGATAAAGGATACGGAAGAGAGGACTAGTAAAAGGAATACAAATCAGAAGATAATCAAAGAAATAAATAGGAAGAAAGAAATAGGAAATAATTATCGAGTTTTTAGATTGAGAACACGGAATAATAGGGATATAAACGGAAAAGAGGATGAACTGACAGAAGAACAACAAATGCACTATGTAGGAATCTCTGAAACAGAAAGAAAGGAAATTGATGCAAAAAATTAGAGGGAAAAGCATACAAAAATCAACATAGAGACATAATACCGGAACAAGATACAGAACTCATACAAACAGAAGAAACTAATACAGAAGAAAGAAAAGACGCAATCGGCAATTTAAACAGGATGGAAGGATATAGAAGGAAATATGGAAAAGACAGTTATAGAATAACTCGACTCCACGGGCCTTACACTCCTCAAGGGGTAGAAAGGCATAAGGATTAAGTAAGTAAGTATATTTTCCGTCGAGATGTTTTTTATACTTAATCCCTAAATGACGGCTGTGCCGATTATTGATCATAACGATGCCGCTTAATACTCGCCATATACGTAAACGATTCGAAATAAGCATATAATCGGACGATTCCATGGTTAGTAGGCTTCTACTATAAATATAAAAATAAGTGTAAGTAACGCTAAATGCACTCATTATATCACTAAATTAAAAACTTTCTTGGGGGCATCGGCCAGCTAAGTAGAAAGGACACCGCAATTTCTTTATGGAAAGTGGCTTTCACTCAAATGGGTTCAGACTTTCAGAATATATTCCTGGAGACATTCTGAACAAATGTCTTGCTCGCCATAATCCAACTTATGAGTAGATTTTGCACTCTAAGCATTTTAGGGGGTCACATACATCTGGGCTGTGCAAAAATAATGTATATTTAAAAAAATATATTTTAAAGGTTACTAAGTGAATAATACAAAAGAATGGCGATTATATAATTTTATTGTACTTTAAATTATAAGAAATCTTTTTTAAATATGTTTTAAGGGGTTAAATACACCTGAGCGCTGCAAAAAGTATGTATATTTTAAAAAAAATATGTTTTAAAGGTTATTAAGTGAATAATACAAAAGAATGACTATTATATATTTTTATTGTACCTTAAATTTAAAGATTTTTTTTAAATATGTTTTACAATCACCAAAACATTTGTTGACTGACATATTTTACCACTAAGTATATATCACCACAACACCAAACATTTTATTATTGCACTCGACACGCGTTTCGCTAACCTTCTTAGCTTCGTCAGGAGCGATGACTGACTAACGCTAAACTACAAATGTACCCTATTTATATTTAGCCTAACGCCTGAATTACTCAGGCGGAACTAATGGCATAGGCGAGGCCATCAGTTCCGGTCAAGTAACCAGTAGAGGGGACTATAAGGAATGGGCCCTCTGTCTTTATTTAAACTAGTTTTGCATTTTATAATTTCCATACTTTCGTATGCGTTCAAGTTTCAAGGGCATATTCGGCAATGCTAGACTTTTCTGTTCTACTATATTTTAAATGTGCTAAAGGTTCTTTAAATCGTTCTTTTAATTGACCTTTTAATTTGTCGCACATACTTTTTTAAAGCATATTTTAAAAAAAATCTCATAATTTAATATATAATAAAAATATATAATCGTCATTCTTTTGTATTATTCACTTAATAATCTTTAAAATATATATTTTTTAAATATACATATTTTTGCAGCGTTCAGGTGTATATAACCCCTTAAAACATATTTTAAAATATCTTATAATTTAAAGTACAATAAAAATATATAATCGCCATTCTTTTGTATTATTTACTTTATATAGATATATAAAAAATACATTTTTTTAAAATATACATACTTTCTGCAGCGCTCAGATGTATGTAACCCCTTAAAACATATTTTAAAAAAATTTCTTATAATTTAAGGTACGATAAAATCGCCATTCTTTTGTATTATCTACTTTATATATATATATATATATATATATATATATATATATATATATATATATATATATATATATATACACATACATATATATCTATATATATATATATATATATATATATATATATATATATATATATATATATATGAAGGATTTTCTACAGCTAACGCTGTCTTCCTTCTCTCAGCCTTTGATTCCATCCGTTTCTATCTTCCCAGTCTCCATCTGTTAGACCCCTGTCCTCCATAGCCTCGTTTACATCGTCTCTCCACGATCGTCTGAGTCTTCCTCTTTTTCTTCTCCCGATAGGGCTCCACTCCGTTATTTTTTTTTATCCACCTATTATCTTCGCTCCGTCTTATGTGTCCATACCATTTTAATCGTTTTTCTTCAATGGTGTTTATTGCGTTCTCTTTGATGTTCGTTCTGCTTCTTATTTCTTCATTTGTTAGTCTCTCTATATGTGTCTCTCTACAACATCTTCTCCAATACTCCATCTCTACCGCGTTAATTTTAGATTTATTTCTTTTGTTGATCGTCCATGTTTCTGACCCGTATGTGTATGCTTTGTATTATTGATTTGTATATGTGTGTTTTGTTTCTCTTTGTAATATGTTTGTCCCACAGAATCGAATTTAATTGTCTTATGCATGTCCGCGTTTGTCCTAATGTAGCTTTGATTTCTTCTTCTGATGTTGCGTTTTTTGAAATGATGGTTCCTAAATATTTAAATCTGTCGGTTCCCTTGATTATTGTTTCATTGTCAACTTCTAGATTCTCCGCATTTCCCTCCTTTGTTGTTAGATATTCCATTTTATCAAAGTTTATTGCTAATCCTACTTTAGTGTTTTCTTCTTTCAGTTTTCTTACCATATAACTGAGGCCTTCCTCATCTTGCGCTATAATTATTTGGTCGTCTGCGAAACTTAGAGTATATAAGTAATTTGCTCGTATTGGGACTCCCATTCCACTACATTTTTGCTTCCATTTTTTTAATGTTTGTTCGAGCTATATTTTGAATAGTGTTGGGGATGTAGAGCATCCTTGTAATAGGCCTTTTGATGTTTGGAGTTTCTTCCCTATTTCATGTCCTGCGTATATTAGTCCTTTGTCAATGCCTATTTCTTTCATTGCGTTCCATAATTTTTGTCTTGGTACTGAGTCATAGGCCTTTCTTATGTCTATGAAGGCTAGATGTACTTCTCTATTCTTTGCCAGTCTTTTTCCGTTGTTTATTTTATAGTGTATATGTGGTCTATACCTGATTTTCCGGCCGTAAAACCTGCTTGGTCTTCTCCAATTTTTCCTTTTATATTTTCCTCTATGATATTTTTAATAATTTTTCCATACAAACGTCCCATACTCGATATTATGCTTAGGCCTCTATAGTTTGTGCATTTTCTAAGGCCTCCCTTTTTAAATATAGATATTATATAGGCTTTTGACCATTCCTCTGGTATTTTTTCTCCATTTATCGCTCTGTGTACTTATTTATTTCATTTACCACATCTCCAGGCCCTGCAGATTTATTAATTTTGAGTATTTTTATTCTTTTCTTTACTTCTTCATAGCTTAGTTCTATCTATTTTTTTCCTTATTCTGTTCTTCTTCAGGGTTCTCTTCTTGGAATTCTTGTCTGTCTTCTGTTAGCAGTTTTTTTGTAATATTCTTCCCACTCGCTTTCTGGGATATACTCTATATATGTCTTCTCTCTATTGTTGGTCCTTAATGCTTTAATTATTCTCCATGACTCTGTGCTTCTAGTTCATTCTATATACTGTTCTACATGTTTGCACAATTTTTCCCATCTCTCGTTCTTTTCTTTGTTTATCATCCTTCTCATTTCTGCATTTTTCTCTTTATATTTCTGTAGATCTTCTTCTGATTTTGTATTCAGCCATTTTTCGTATAGTCTTTTTTTCTCTTTTATAGATTTTTTGTTTTTTTCACAGATTCTAATTTTATGTTCCTTATTCTCGTTACTTAATAACTTTTAACATATTTTTTTCAAATATACCTAATTTTTGCAGCGCCTAGGTATATGTAACCCCTTAAAATGCTGGCAGTGCAAAATCTACTCAGAGGATTGCGTTGTGCAGAACCAGACATTTGTTCAGAATGATTCCAGGAATATATTTTGGAAGTTTGAACCCATTTGAGTGAAAGCCATTTTCAATAAAGAAATTGCGGGGTCCTTTGTTTAAATTATCTTTGTTTCTTGCATACAGTATTAGCAGTACTTGTGAAGAAGCTCAGTGTCCAGCAAACAGACCAGAGGGATTCTTTTTGCCAACCACGAAGCAACTTTCCCCCGAGGCGATCCTTGGCCTGGTTGCACCCTGAGCACCGCTCTATCGGCCCTTTTCTTGAAAGCAGCTTCCACCTATCTATTGGAAATATCTATGAAGGGTTCGGGTCCACGAAAAAAGTCCGAGCTCCTAACCCGACCAGTTCGTCCGCCATCGCCGCTTCGTTGCTCTGTACCGCCGACGTCTTGGAAAACATAAAACTCAACCCGTTTTCTTGTTCTTGCATAAAACTTTTGACTTTTTCTATTTTCTTTTAATTATTTTTAACTAACCAGTTATTCTTTTAAATTTGACAAACAGTATTTGTAAACGTTCATTTAATACTGTATTTTATGTAGCAAATATTGCAGTGTAGAAGATTTGGGTCCCACGTTACTCGATCTCAATTATCTCTCCCTCATATACTACGGAAAACCGTATTGGTTTTACAACTGCAACTACGTCGAGTCCTAGGTGCGACTATACAATTAGATTTTTTTATTCTCAATGGAGGTTGTTAAGCAGCTAAATTATTCGTAGTAATTCATTTCGCGTTATCTTTTCCGTAATTCTAGATTTGGTCGAATAGTCCATTGGAAAGTGTCAGGAACGCTCAATTATCATCACAATTTGTATTTAAATTTATAGTGGAGGTATATTTTATTCATTTACTATGCAACGTTACATAATTGTGTAAATAATCTCGAACAGTTTTACCATATGAATGTGTTTAGGCCAATCACATTTTAAAATTCAAATGAACATTTCTGTCTTTTAAAAGGGAAAAATATTCTAATAATTTTCATTTAGTTATGGTATATATATTAATTAGTTCAAATATTACTTATAACTCATCTTCCATTTGAATTACATCTGAGTAATAAACTTCATTATTAGCATAAAAATAAGCTACGCCTTTTTTAATTATTCCTTATTCCCAGTCAAACTAATAAGTTATTTGAGCTATAGGTCCTTCCCTATAAGCAGCAGCCGGTTAAACTCACCCTACGCCGACGGGGTTGGTCGAACACATTATTGCAGCTTCCGCTCTAGCGGGCAGACACTGACATTAGAGCTCAGCTTGAACAAGCTAGTGTTAGTTTCAATTAACATAGGGATTTTTAAACAACAAAATTTCTTTTATTTCATGTTTGTATTCCATAAATCCATATCGTTTACTTTTTCACTCATGCCCAAGATACGCGTTCTATAAAATGGGAAACATGTCGACCAAGCATGTCAATTTCAGCATATATATATATATATATATATATATATATATATATATATATATATGTATATATGTATATATATATATATATATATATATATATATATATATATATGTATATATGTATATATGTATATATATATATATATATATATATATATATATATATATATATATATATATATATATATATATATATTATATGTATATATGTATATATATATATATATATATATATATATATATATATATATATATATATATATATATATATGTATATATATGTATATATATATATATATATATATATATATATATATATATATGTATATATGTATATATGTATATATGTATATATATATATATATATATATATATATATATATATATATATATATATATATGTATATATATATATATATATATATATATATATATATATATATATATATATATATATATATATATATATGTATATATGTATATATATATATATATATATATATATATATATATATATATATATATATATATATATATATATATATATATATATATATATATATATATATATATATATATATATGTATATATATATATGTATATATATATATATATATATATATATATATATATATATATATATATATGTATATATATATATATATATATATATATATATATATATATATATGTATATATATATATATATATATATATATATATATATATATATATATATATAGGGATCCTCCAAGCTACGGTATTAGCTACCGTGCCAGGGGGTGCTGCGTCGCGAACGGTGCCCCCCGGATACCCGGCGACCTCCGGGAGTAATGAGCTAAGCCCCAACCATATGCTGGTTGGGTGAAATCGCAAATCCGCAGTACTCATAGGACTATCTATGGACACACAACAAATTAAAAATAAAATAAGAACCGTGGCTGAAATCCTCCAGGAGGTAGCTGCCTTGGGTAGCGAACAACCGGAGGGCGAAGCGACATCTAACGCGGGGACCCCAACAGGCCCTAAACCCCGCGTTTGTTACAGCGGCGCGGCCAGACGCCGTTTTAAAAAGCTACGGAAGAGCGAGGGGACTAACCAACCTGCGCACTCCTGCAGCAAAGAGGTGAGAGGCGGAACGACAACCCCGGCCCAAATAATCAGACGCAGTAAGCCGGACAATGCTTATTCGGATCCCCGGGTGGGGGCTGGTTCGGAAATGTCGACATGCAGGGATCATAATTTTAAAATAGATTTTTTGCAACATACAAGGTTTAAACTCGAACATAAATTCAGTGCACCAACACCTGGAATCAAATAAACCTCATATACTCGCTCTCTGTGAAACCAAGGTCAATTCATCGACCAGCACAGTCAACTATCTTTTTCCCGGGTACGACTTCTATTCCCGACTTAGGCGTAACTTTGGAATCTGTTTTTTGGCAGAAGCGACCTCTCTTGCCAACGAGAAGAGGCTCTGAAGCCCCCAAACTTTGATGTTATGTGGTTAAAAATAACGACTCAACAAACCACAAGGTTCATCTGTATCCTCTATCGACCACCAAGTGATAATAACTTTAGAACACTTTTCGCTACTCTTGCAGACACCATCGATCTTTTACAAATTAACTATCTAAATGCCGAAATTGCTATCATGAGTGACTTTAATGTCAACAACATCAACTGGCTTAAATATTCAAATACTACCGACGAACAAGGTTGTGAAGCTGAATCATTCACAATCAGTTGTGGCTTAACTCAGCTTATTGACGAACCAACACGGATCCCTGAACGAGACGGGGAGTTCGCCAGTCTTCTTGATCCGTTTATAACTACCAATCCGGAGATTTACACGGTCACCGTAAAGTGCAGTCAAGGATGCCCGATATTGTCTTCAGACAGCGTATCATTAAACATATTTTAATGAAGCTAGACACAAAAAAAAAACTTCTGACGCTGACGGAATACCTGCCATAGTTCTCAAAAACTGTGCGAGGGAACTAAGACCAGTTTTCTATAGACTTTTCAAGCTATCCTGCAGAAAGGGAATATTTCCTTCCTGCTGGAAATGTGCCACAGTTCAGACGATATCTAAAAAAGGCAAGAAGACCTTGCCAAATAACAACCGACCAATCGCACTGCTTTTAATAATATCGAGTCATGGAAAAGGCTATCAATCAGCATCTTCTAAAATATCTTGAAGGATTCAACATTATTAGCGATCACCAGTATTGCTTTCGTAAACATAGATCAACAGGAGATCTTCTGATTTATGTAGCACATGTTTGGAACAACGCTATAGAACACTTTGCAGAATCTCGAGCGGTTGCTCTTGACATATCCAAGGCATTCGACCGTGTTGGGCACAATGGACTGTTGGCTAAGCTACGCTCTTATGGTATGGCTGAAAAGTTCTGTTTGTGGCCCTCATGTTTCCTCAAAGAACGTTTTTTGCGAGTGGCAGTCGACGGATTTCTTTCTAACATCTTCACTATCAAGGCCGGTGTGCCCCAAGGCTCCATACTATCTCCTACTCTCTTTCTCATTTACATTAACGATCTGCTGGAAAATACCGGAAACCCAATATACAGCTTTGTAGATGACAGTACGCTTATCTCTTCATTCACTTTGAACGCTCGGACATCGGCTACTCAGACGAATATCCGCAGACAGCAGGAGGTTGTTCAACTTAACAAAGACCTGGAAGAAATTCTATCTTGGGGTGACAGTAACCAAGTGGAATTTAAATTTCTCTAAAAAAGTCAACGTTGCTGAACCCGACATAGTTATGACGGGGCACTCCATTCCTCTAACACCGTCACTCACCTGCCGCAAGCATAGCAAGGAGAGCTTCTCAAAAGTTGGGAATATTATTTCGAACCAAAGAGCTTTACACTCCACAACAACTGTTATTTCTTTACAAAGCTCAAATTCGACCAACTATAAAATATTGCTCCCATGTTTGGGGCTCCGCTCCCAAACATACATTGCATTTGTTAGATTCTATTCAGAGAAGAGCTGTTCGTCTGATTGGAGATCCGGAACTGACCGGCGGACTTGATTCGCTGGAACATCGAAGAACGGTTGGCGACTTGAGTCTGTTCTACGTATGAGGTTCAGCTTGTTACTCCTCGTACAACGCTTTTCAAGCAGTCTTTTGTATGAAGAACATCATCCCTTTGGAATAATTTGCCCAGGTCTGTGTTTCCCACCGAGTACAATTTACAGCGAATCAAGAACAACGTGAATCGCTTTTTCCGCACACGTGTCGCTCCTGTAGCGCTTTAGGGACTTCCCTGCAGCACGTGTGCTAGACCCATGAATATATATATATATATATATATATATATATATATATATATATATATATATATATATATACACATATATATGTATATATATATATATATATATATATATATATATATATATATATATATATATATATATATATATATATATATATATATATATATATATATATATATATATATATATATATATATATATATAATCCAGAAAAATGTCTAACTCCTATATCGTTTACAGCCCAGAAAACCTTTTTATTCGATGAAAATTTCTTCCCCCAAACCAATTTTGAAGGTTATGAAACTAAAAAAGTCACTTAGGGTCAAATCTAGGTAATAAGGTGGATGGGGAACTATTTCGAAGTCGAACTCGTACACTTTTGCCATTGCATCTGCTGATGTATGAGCAGACGCCTTGCTCTGGTGAAGGAGCCCTTTTTTGCGAGCTAATCTGTTCAATAACGTTGTGTAATAAAAGCCAGTCACTGTTTTACCCTTTCCAAAATAGTCAATCACTATAATACCTTGTGAGTCCCAAAAAACAGTTGTCATCACTTTTCCTGCCGATAAAACTGTTTTCGCCTTTTTTTGACTGCCGTTTTGACGCCAGAGTGTAATGGTGGTTCCACGTTTTTCATCTACAACTTTTCCAACCGCGTTTTTGGTCTGCAGTTAATAAAAGCGGAACCCATCGTGAACTGAGTTTTT
The DNA here is from genome assembly GCA_019049505.1 of Pachyrhynchus sulphureomaculatus. Taxonomy (NCBI): domain Eukaryota; kingdom Metazoa; phylum Arthropoda; class Insecta; order Coleoptera; family Curculionidae; genus Pachyrhynchus; species Pachyrhynchus sulphureomaculatus. Next base: position 51,791,654 of record CM032448.1, read on the forward strand.
TCATTTTTGAAACTTCATGCAGAGCATTAAGTACTAGCTCATATGAGATGCCCACTATCATCTCAGCAATCTCACTAAGCTTAATGCGCCGATCTTCCATCCCGATACCTTGAATTTCATTCAGCCAGCTTGATCGGACATCCTGAATGTACAGCATCTGCACTGCTCGTATAGCCACATTTAAATACATTTATCCAGTAATAAATAACACCTGAGTAAAGGTGCCGAGTTCACCTTCAGTTAAGTTTGTATTTGGGCCGGAGGACACTTTTTTAAATATAAATGTTTTATAACTGCACAATATTCGGCTTTATCTATTTCTACGAAACGTATAATACCGACCACTTACGACAGCTGCCATCAAACGATTATGCTTGCATCTCTTTGAAACTTTGAACACAACTGTTAAAAGAATCACGCTCACCAACAAACATAGTAATTTACCGAACTACCCTCGTATAATATCGAGATTCTTGCCTCCCTTTCGGATTCTAACATAGTTTTTTCATTGTAGGTTTGCTTGCTTAAAAAAACATTAAATAAACTAAATAATACATATATATTTCTGAAAAAAAAAACTCTTTACTTCCTTTGCTAAAGAGAAACATCGAATTGGTAAAAAATCACCCTCCTAGTTTTTTACATTTCTTCACGTTTCACTGCCTCTAGATCACGATCACATCCCCCCCCATTTCCGTCGGTCAGTAGGTAGGTTAGTCGGTCTGTCTCTCTATCTGTTGGTATGATTACATCGCGAATAAAATGATATACCAGTTTCAAATTTGAGACACATATAATATAGTTTTTTAAACAATATCGTTTTAGCAAAAGAGAGTAAAATAGATGAAAGTCGAAAAATTTTATATATTTTTAATATCAATGTAAGATTTCTTTGGTTGAGATAATGAACAAATTTTCAGCATAATTATTTATCGTCAAATTATAAGGGGTGGAAGGAGGAGTTTGCAGGAGTTGCTTCATATATATCGTATCATAACACGTAGGCTGAAAAGTCTTTGGTCTAGCTACTTAAAACAAACTTATTTTTTTTGCAAAATTCGACTTTATTCATCAATATAGTCTCCTTCAGGAGCGATACAATCAGTCCCATGCTTTTCTAACATTTCTATACCTTTCTTGTAGAAGGATTTGTCTTTGCCTTCAAAATAGGCTTTAGTTTCGGCGATAACTTCTTCATTGGAGCCAAATCTCTTTCCCGCGAGCGCTTTTTTGAGGTCTGCGAATAGATAATAGACACTGGGGACCAAATCTGGAGAATACTGTAGATGAGAAAGAAATTCGAACTTCAATTCATGCAATTTTGCCATCGTAACCATTAATTTGTGACACGGTGCATTGTCTTGATGAAAGAGCACTTTTTTCTTTTCATTTGGGGCCGTTTTTTTACGATTTCTGCCTCCAAACGCACCAATAACTATATAATATTCACTATTGTTGATTTTTCCCTTCTCAGCATAGCCGATGAAAATTACTCTGATTCCGGGGTGTAGTGGTGGATCCATGTTTCATCCATTGTCACATATCGCATGAAACAATCCTTTTTATTGCGCTTAAACAGGTCCAAACAGCGCTCAGAATCATCAACAAGTTATTGTTTATGGCCCACTGGGAAGCTTTACACCCCAAACAACTGTTAATTCTTTACAAAGCTCAAATTCGACCAACTATGGAATACTGCTCCCACGTTTGGGGCTCTGCTCCCAAACATAAATTGCATTTGTTGGATTCTGTTCAGAGAAGAGCTGTCCGTCTAATTGGAGACCCGGAATTGACCGGCGACCTTGATTCCCTGGAACATCGAAGAACGGTTGGCGACTTGAGTCTGTGTTCGAAGGATGTAGCCCGCTTAATTCCTCCCAAAGCGGTGCATGTTAGAAATACACGTAGCGCCGGTCCTTCACATCCGTATGAGGTTCAGCTTGTTACTCCGCATACAACGTTTTTTCAAGCAGTCTTTTATATGGAGAACATCATCCCTTTGGAATAATTTGCCCAGCGCTGTGTTTCCTACCGAGTAAAATTTACAACGATTCAAGAACAACGTGAAGCGCTTTTTTCCGCACACATGCCGCTCCTGGAGCGCTTTAGGGACTTCCCTGCAGCACGTGTGCTAGGTCCATAAAAAAAAAAAAAAACTGGGAGCAAAGGCGGTACCCATTTCGAACAGAGCTTTCTCGTGCCCAAATGTTCATGCAAAATATGACCAACACGTTCTTTTGACATCTTTAGGGCGTCATCTATCCTACGCAATTTCACTTTACGCTCATCCAAAATAATTTTGTGAATTTTTTTATATTCTCCGGTATAACCACGTCATTTGGGCGTCCGGAGCGTTCAGCATTATTTGTATATGTACGACCACGTTTAAATGCGGCATACCAGTAAATGATAAGTGATTTTCCTGATGCAAAGTCCCCGTAACACTTATGAAGCCATTGCTTTTTTTTTTTTTTTTTTTATTGGTCTAGCACGCGTGCTGCAGGGAAGTCCCTAAAGCGCTCCAGGAGCGGCACGAGTGCGGAAAAAAGCGATTCACGTTGTTCTTGAATCGCTGTAAATTGTACTCGGTGGGAAACACAGCGCTGGGCAAATTATTCCAAAGGGATGACGTTCTCCATGAAAAGCGTTGTACGCGGAGTAACACGCTGAACCTCATACGGATGCGAAGCACCAGCGCGACGTGTATTTCTAACATGCACCGCTTTGGGAGGAATTAAGCGGGCTACATGCTTGAATGGTATTTTTTCCCATCAAAAAACAGTGCTTAATCAACACACCAAATTCGATTTTTTCCATTGTTTTGAAAATATCAAAAGTAGCGTCACTAAAACCACTGTAACTTATAAACTAAACGTCATGAAATTTTTACACGTATAGCTTGTAGGTTGGTACTTCCTAAAAATCATATGGATTTTTTGAAAAGGGCGACATCTATGTGTCGTCTTATCTCTTACGTTTAGGGTTTCTGTAGTCAGTACATTTCAAAAAAGGATAATATGAAAAAGAGATTTTAGTCTTGTTTGAATATTTTACAACTAAAAATTATAGACTTTACCACAAATAGTATCCAAACTATACTTTGAAAATATCCCATAAATATCACATTCTTTTCCATCCGTTTTTTGTAAAATTTCTGTCAAAACTAAACTTTGCTGTGCAAACACTTCTACGAAAGAATCCAGTACTTTTTGGTTAAAAGATGGCATAATATGTTTCCTATGTTTCTTCCATTTTTCAGCTAAAACAAATATCTGTCAATTACAACTTCTGTAAGGTTTTTACAAAGTATTTTAGTAATTACTGCCACTCCAAAACATAATTTTGTTGGGACGCATATCTCACTAGCACAATCACTTTAATTTGGTAGGAGTTAGTTTGATAGCAAAGGGGTGCTGTTGCAAAGAAAGTTTCTTAAAAACACGAAATATTATTAGGTTCCATTTCAAACATATTTTCTCCAAAGTTAACACCAGAAAAGTTAAGTGCCGATGTTAGAGGAATGGGGTGTCCCAACATAACTATGTCGGGTTCTGCAATGTTAATTTTTTTAGAAAAAAACTGTCCCCTAGGTTTTTGGTAGCATTAAATTACATGGTTACTGTCACTCCAACATATAATTTTTCCAGATCTTTGTTAAACTCAGCATCTTCCTACTGTCTGCGGATATTTGCGTGGGTTGCCGATATTGAAGCATTTAAGGTGAATGAAGAAACACATCGTTAACTAACAGGAGAGGCAGAGTAGGAGACAGTATTGAGCGTTGTGGTACACCAGCGCTGATATTGAAGGTATTAAAAAGAAACTCATCAACTGCCACTCGTAAAGAACGCTCTCTAAGAAAACACGGAGCCATGAACAGAATCTTTCAAACATATCATAAGAGCGTAGCTTAACCAACAAACCGTCATTCCAAATGCGGTCGAATTTCTCAGGCATATTAAGTGCAACCGTTCGAAATTCTCCAAAAAGTTCAATTGGCCAGTTTTAAATATGTGCGATACACGGTAGAAGATCTCTTGTCGATCTTTGGTTACAAACTCCATATCGATGTTGGCTATTAAGGTTAAATTTTTCCAGATATCTTAAAAGATGATGATTTTTCATGCCCTTTCTCTAACTTTTCATATTGTTGAAAGCAGAGTCTTTTTTTTTTTTGTTTTGGTTCAATTCTAACATTTTTCCAGCAGGAAGGCTGTAGGATAGCATAATAGTCTAGTCAGAATACGACCAAAACAGGCCAAAAACAGAAATCGTCGAAAATACTGCTAGTCTTTTTTTAAATACTCGTCTCGACGAGAACATTAAGGAAAAAATATTGGGACCGCTGAAAAATTGGGGCAACACCCTCAAAAATGAGAAAATTGACCCATTTTTCGGTTTTTTAGCGTATTTTTGCAATTTCATTATAAATTTATGGAAGATAAATTAAATATTCTGGTAGGTTTTGATTCTAGATAAAAAAAAAACGAAAAATGTAAAGGGCTATGGATGTCATTTGAACCTTCTGGTTGTTTTTTATGATTAAATAGGTGTACTTGCAAATTGTAAGCCAATTTTTTTAGTTAACTCTGGAAGTAGGTTCCATGGAGATTACTTTAATTGATCCAAACGTAATTTTAGCTATTTTTTATATCTAATATATCGAATATATATTATATAATATATACTCCTTATAATATTGATCAATTTTAGAGATTCACGTTTTTTTCTTCTGACGAATTTTTGTTATTTTTAATTATTATACACAGGTTAGTGAGGTTGAGAGGCTGAGTTAAATTGTTAAATTGGTGATCCAAATCTTCATTCCTTCCTTTGTTAGCATAAGTCTTAGCAAGTAATTTGAACCTTTACGAGGAAGTAAACTACAATTTTTTGCCGATCTATAAGCATAGACTCATTTTTAATTATGATTAAATAATTCCTTGTACAATTTGTAAATATTTTTATTAACGTATTTATTTAATTTCCATTATTTAACAAATACTACATTTAAAAACATAATTATTCCCCCGTCCTAATTCAACATATACAGTAACCTGTATAAAATAATTGAAAATAACTGAAAATACAGTGAAGTCCGTTTATAACGAACTCCAAAAAATCATTAAAAATGCTTCGCTATATCCAAAGTTCCTTACAAACAGTAAACAAAATCTAATATCATTTTTCACTACTTTTTTATTCAGATTAGGAGCTAATGCTTCGAAAATGAATAGTTATAATTATTAAATTAAAAGAAAACGTTTAATGGAAAATAAAACAAGTCACACTAAAGTTATTATTATGTATGATAGTACATATATAAGAGTATGAACGAAAACATTAAAGTACGTAGTTTATACAATAAAATCAGTAATTTCGTTTGCAAATTTTCTCCATATATGTTTTCGTCATTTTGTTAGTCATTTCTGTAATGGCTGGAACATAAATATTATCTCCTTCTCCAAGCTCGTCTTCGTCGCCATTATCGCTTAAAATCTTTCCAGAAGTCACTGATGTCACAATTTGATGATCAGTTAATATTTCTCTCGTCATTATCATTATCAGCACATACATATTCTTCAAAATTAAAGTGATTAAACATCCTTTTAATCTCGATTCCCACTGTACTTTGTTGAATGTCAGCATCGTAAACAAATTCTAGACAGTCAGTAGGATTTTCTCGATGTTTTTCAATCCACTGAGTCGACGGTAGCTCATCATCTGAGTCATATCTACATTCCCTCCTTAAAAATCCGCCATGCTTAAAACAGTTTGCAATGATTTCTCTATCGAACCTTTGCCAAGCCATATGGATAAAGTTTATAGCCCCAAGAGAGTTACAGAAAAAATGTTACCTTTATCGATCGTCTCTAACATTTTCATAAGTAAAGTCTTTCTATAATGACATTATAAAGAATGTACCACACCTTGATCTATAGGCTGAAGCTTTGCACTTGTGTTTGGAGGCATACTTCAGGGTGTGCTGTACAGTTGTCAATCAAAAGCAATATTTTTCCGTTGGTGAATTTTAATTCTTTGTCCCATTAGATCAGTTTGTTTTTAAAAATTTCTGATATTATCCAGGCTTACTGTTTGATTTGTACTTTACTGGTAAATGTTTGTTTTTAAAACACCTGGAATTGGCGGACTTTCCTATTATCAACAATTTGCTTTTCTCTGACAGACATATTTGTAGTTACCAACACAGTAATCCTTACTTTTGATAATTTTCCACCAGCACAATTCTCTCCGACAAACTTTAATGTCTTATCAGACGTCATCTTGTAAAACAAACCCGTTTCATCCGCATTAAAAATGTCCACATATTCATAACTTTCTCGAATTTCCGGTCATACAAAGGCCAACCACTGATCAACAACAGTCATATCCATTCCTACAGTTTCTCCTACTATCTTACCCCCACTAATATTATGTCGCTTTTTAAATCGTTCAACTTCTAGAACAGTTAAACTCGGTGTTATCTATTTTCCTTCCCAATTCACTAGCTTTCGCTTGTAAAATATAGCCGGTAATAGGAACATGTTCATGTCGTTTTTGACTAAACCATTTAAGGAGTCCTTTATCGACTTGGTCATGTGTAGATTTTCTTACTTTTTTACAACTAAAATTTCTTTTATTATAGATTGATAAGATTTCTTGTCTCTTTTTCCATATGGTAGAAACCGTAGAATTAGTTAAATTTAACTGTTTGCAAACATCACTTTGTTTAACTCCATTTTCTATTTTCCTTATAATATCGTTCATCAAATTATTATTGAAAAAGGAGTCGTCGATCCTAAGAAGGGCAGAAATAACAATAGTTTAGGACAAATGTTTAAGATCGATGACTACGGAGATTCAGTAGTACCTGTAACAGCAATTACTGCCAAACGTGATTCTAGAACTGGACAGTTAGATTCCACTCAAGCTCATAAAGAAACCCCCAATGGTATAATTGATCCTAAAAATGGAGTTATTGCTACCAAATATGGTACTGTCAACGTTAAATACAAAAAAATTTAGTACTAGAGATCCCAAACTGAGGAACATCCTGTCCAGTTTGATACAAATTAAAATGTTATTGTTTTATCAGGTGTTATTGACCTACGTACAGGTGTCAGAGATAATAATTTAAGTCAAATCTTACAAATTGATTTAGAATTAGAACCTGAGGTCGTTGTTACATCGATGTCCGGTAAAGTTGACAAGAAAGGACTGGATCTCAAGACAGTATCACCTGCTGAACAATCTGCTGGTCTTTACGATCCTTCTACAGATAAGGTTTATAAAAAGTATGGCGTCTTCGATCCTGTTCATGATACTTTAAGCGTAACAGACCCCAAAACCGGCAAAATGGAAATTAAATCAGGCTAACGAGACCCAAACACTGGAGAAATATTTTTCATGATACTTTAAGAGTAACGAACCCCAAAACCGGCAAAACGGAAATTAAATCAGGCCAACGAGACCCAGTCACTGGAGAAGTACTCAAAAATTTGTCAGAAGATAAAAACGTGGATTGATAAAATTTATCAATATTGTGAGGTGTGAAAAATATACCTAATATGTAAAACACGGCTAAAATTATATTTGAATGAATTAAAGTAATGTCCATGGAACATATTTCCAGAGTTAACTAAAAAAAATAGCTTACAGTGTACACCTATTTAATGATAAATAACCGGTCAAGTGCAAGTTGAACTTGAGCAATTAGTGTTCCGTACGTTGATTGCTTTTAAAATAAAAAATTTTGTTACAGAGATATAAAATGATCAGTGACTTTACAAAACACACCCTAAATGAGTTTTCAACAAAGTTTGTTTTCAATCTTTACTGAAATCTGATGACCCTGAAATTTTTTTTTTTTTTTTATATACCAGATAAATTATTAAAGGTAATGCACTCGTGATAATTTTTCGTTCAATCTACACCACGTGGAAAATATTCCAGAATTTTTTCAAAATTTTTTGATAAGTACTTTTCGAGATAAGGCGCGAGACAGCGATTTTTCGCGATTTTTTAAAAATAATAGAAAGAAAAGTGCGCACAAGTATTACATTATATATACATTTTTTACTCGTGTTTCCACAAGCTTTCATTTGACACCACACTCGATGACCTAGTAAAAAATTTTTTTTTCACTTCCGATTTCACCCCCCAAAACTAACCCCTTAGTCAAAATTTAACTTTCAGAACTACATGGCTCTGATGAGGCCATCAATTCCTATATTACTACCAAATTTCAACTTTCTATGACAAATAGTTTCGGAGAAAATCGGGTGTGACAGATAGACAGACAGACACCGAATTGATCTTTTAAGTATTCCGTACGGAACACTAAAAATGACAAAAAAAAAAACGACAAAAACGGGTAATTCCTCCCGACCAGAAGGTTTAAATGACATCCATAGCCCCTTAAATTTTCCATTTTTTTATCTAGAATCAAAATCTGTCAGACTTTTTAGTTTAGCTTCCATAAATTTATGATAAAATTGCAAAAATACGTTAAAAAACCTAAAACCGGGCCAATTGTCCGATTTTTGAAGGTGTTTGCCCCAATTTTTCAGCGGTTGCAATATTTTTTCCTTAACGTACTCGTCGAGATGAATATCTAGAAAAAAAGTAGCAGTATCCGACGATTTCACCTCCAAATCGTATTCTGACTGCAGTATAAAACCGATGTTAGATCACTTGCGCATTTTTTGATATATAGCAGGTACTCCATCAGCCTTAAAAGCTTTTTTTGCTGTCGAGCTTTATTAAAATACGTTTTACGATATACTATCCGAAGACAATTTGGCTACAAATTAGAAATAGTGGGTGCTGTTTTCCCCTAAAATCAACAGTAGAATCTGAAGCAGGTTGACATTTTCTTCGAAAATGGGATTAGGCTTCCATGCCAGCAAAAATAATATTTCACTATCAATGGAGTATTATTTCTATATTTTGGGCTATGCACACAAGCACAATCGGCGTTTGTTGTATTATATTGAAAAAGGAGCTATAAGCCTAGGCAATTCTAAGAAATTGTAATTGAAACATGTTGCCTATAAAATAGGAGAAACACCATAAAAGAAAATTAACGACTAGAATTCGAACGCATTTGTAATCGAGATTTGAATTTCAAGAGCAGTTTATCGCAAATTCAATAATTTCTTAATATATTAACAAATAAATGCAAACCCACGTTTTTTTTTTTGTTCCAGGACTATTAGATCGGTGAAATGCTCTCTATGAGCAAATAATCTAACAAACTTACGTGGTGCGGTTAGCAATCCCTCTCCAATGACATTGGTAATATGTTTATACAAAACCTCCTTTTCCACTAATCTACTATTACCTAAAATCTTTTCTATATGTTCAGGTTCATGTAAACCAAAAATAAGTCGATTTGCAAACCAAATTTTGAATCCTCCTGGATACCTTTTTTGTAGTTTTATAATCCTTCCTAAGATATCTGAAAATAACAAGCAATTCAAGTGCACGTGATCTCAAACATATATGTATACAATTTCAATCAATTTCAATAAATCTTTATTATTCAAAACTATTTACATTGTGCCATTTTTTACATTTCTAGGAGCTATAAATACAATATGTTAGCTAGGTACGTATTCATTTATAAGATAATTTTTTGGTAGTTGTTCTGCCGTTTGGGGTAAAAAATTGTGGCACTACTTAAATTCTTGTTGGAAGAAATCAACTTTTTTTAAAAAACACTTTTGTTTAAAAATTTGTTTGTTCTTTTTAAACAGAAAAACTTTATTCAGAGAAACAAACACTCCCGTCCTGCACTACATCTATTTATAAACTTCATTATGTTTATTATGCAGAACGATATCTTCAGATAGAGGAAATCTTAATAAGGGTTTTTTATGCCATTAAGCACATTGCTAGAATCTAACTCCTCGCGACCCAGTTGAAAAGATAACCTTTGGTTATGTTTTAATTAAAAATCTAATTCAATGTCGTCATCGGAATTTATATTATTCTTAATTATTTCTTTAGATTTCCTGAATCTTTTTACAAAGTATTTATATATGATTACAATTAAAATCAATACAAGCAATATATAGGTAATCGTCGTCCATATATTACTGTTATATCTGAAGTCATGTTTTCTAAGTGTCTTCTTTGGTCCTTTAGTTCTTTCTTGATTTTATTATTGACTTTTAGATTTATATTATTTAAATCTAGAGCGTGAGGGTTAAAATAGGGTTGGTGTACCTCTTCGTGGTCCCATTGGATTTTAGGTAGAGAACTCTCTTCATATTTAATTTTGACTCATCGTAAGATTTTAAAATTATATTATTTATTTGAATTTGACTATTTATTGGAATTTCAACTAGATAAGAACCATTTATTGGTTTAGTTTTTTTTCTAATTTTTGTTAATTTATTTTAATAAATTCTTTTTTTGAAGTTGTTACTAACCATTTGTTATTTGAAATTTTTGTTATCTGGTTTCTTTCAACTTTAATTTGAAAGGGGTGACATCGTGTTATATTTTCTTATGTCTTAGAAGTTGCACGGTACAGGGCAGTTCTTCGTTGGTGGCTTCACCTTCGCTTTCTTCACAAATATATTTATTTAGCTGAATTTCTTCACATCTTGTATCTTGGTACTGATATTTGTTAGTATTCAAAGCAAGGTAGGGTTTTAGGGATATGTTAATCATATAGATATTATTGATCGGGATTGGTATAGGAGACAAATGAGAGTATTGATACACTTCATTATCCACCAGCGGTATTTCGAGTAAAAATATTATTTTATTTTTGTTAGCATAACTTTTTATTTTTATTATTTTTTCTAAAAGTAGAATATTTTGGATTGTGTTATCAAAGGGTAATTTATCAGTTGTTAGTTGAATTTTTAATTTATCTATCACCATTAATAGCTCATTAGGGTCTACTATTGAGTTTTGTAAAATATTTAATTTAGAAAAAATAATGGCAATTTCTATTTTATTGAGAACATCGTAAATTATTTGAAATAGCGTAAATAGCTGGTTTAAGCGGCCCATAGACGGTCAATATTATTGCGCAATATTTGGGTTTGTGCAATATTGAACGTGTGTAGTCAGTATTGAAAGGTTGTGCAATAGATTGTACGAAATCAAAATTTGTTGAAATATATTGCGCAACCTGGAAAATACTGTGCCGTCTGTGGGCAGGATTGTGCAATATCCCGTCAGTCGGTATCAACAGGTGGTAGCCAACGCGTCGTGATGGCGGATAAAAAATTGGATAAACAGCTCATTTTGGAATTTATCGAAGTTTACCATGGACTTCTGGCTCTATGGGATGTTAAATGCAAAGATTATACTAATCGCGTACTTTGAAGAAATGAGGTTTCTTCAATCTCAAGGAACACTAACCGCGTCAATCAGCACGATGAACATAGCTGAGGAGTAGTTTATTATATTCACAAGATACACGCATACGTACATACATGCATACATATTACAGCAATTATTATACGAGTATAGATAGATTATAACTACATTTTCATGGTATAATTTTTTTAGATTTATTTCTAATTTCATGTTCACCATTTATGCTAAATCATTTTTACTGCAATTACAACATAATTATGGTGACACAACTTTTTCACTTTACATTTTTACTATTTCATTTCACTTTTTTTTAAAAATATAATTTTTAATTGTTGGTGGAGGTAGTTGAGTCTACTATTTTCCATTGCCACGAAACCTGGCCTTCATTGTTGAAGAAATTACAGTAGGCATCTCTAACCACCTTAGCACTTGTTGAAGCATTTCTGAAGTTAATTGGCTGAAAAGGTGTTGTCTCATTGACAACATCCCTCCATGTTCCGCTTGTGACAACGCCGGCCTGCAAATCCTCACTATTTACCAAAATGCCGAAGGTATTTTCGACCACACGACGTGCACGACTTAATCGATAGTTGAGAACTTTCCTCTCCAAATTTAATCCTGCTTGAGGGTAGGGTTTCATTAAATTTTCTATCATTGCATCGATGCGTCTATTGTTAACACAAACGGTTTTTCAAAGTCTGGATATTTTAGTATAGGTGCATTGGTTAATAATCTTTTTAAATGTTCGAATGCTTTTACAAATTCTGGAGAATGATTTACTTTAGCTTCTTTTTTAGGACATTTTGTGAGTGGTTTCGTGATCTTTGCGAAATCTTTCATAAATTTCCTGTAATAGCCTGCTAAGCCTAGGAAAAATTTTATTTCCTTTTGTGTTCTTGGAAGTGGAAACTTTCTTACAGCCTCTATCTTTTTTGGGTTAGGTTATATTCCTTTATTTGTGACCTGGTGATTTAAGTATGCTATTTCTCTGTGCAAAAATTCACTTTTGTCTAAATTAGCTTCCCTTAACCTTTCGAAAACTTTCTTCAGTTTGTCTGTATGTTCCTGCAATGATGTGGAAAATATTATAATATCGTCAAGATATACAAAGCATATTTCGTTTTGTAAACCTCGTAATACACTATTCATTATTTTTTGAAATATCGCGGGGGCATTTTTAAGTCCGAAGGGCATTCTTTTGAATTCATAGTGCCCTATGTCAGTAGAAAATGCTGTTTTCTGTGTATCATTAGGATCCATCTCGACTTGGTGGTATCCGTTGGCTAAGTCTAATGTACTGAAGTATTGGGCTTTTCCTAGCTTATCCAATATGTCATTTATTTGTGGAATGGGAAATTGCTGATTTATCGTTTTTTCATTCCTATAATCAATTACATTTCTCTATTTACGCTGACCTGATGCGTCCATTTTTTTTGGTACTAACCATATTGGACTACTCCATGGTGAAGTTGACTCTTTAATTATTCCATTTCGTAATATTTCTGTGATTTGTTTTTTTTTACTTCCGCTTTGGGTATGTGAGGGTATCTAAAAGTTTTAGTGAAAAGAGGTGTCTTATCTTTGAATTTAATTTGATGTTTCACCTTGTTGGTAAATGTCAAAGGTGTATTTTTACAATAAAATATGTCTCGATGTGTAATCGTAACATAGCTTTTTCATTGCGTCATACTCTTCTTGATTATAATGTTCTAATCTTAAATTTTTCAAATTTTGTTTTCTCAGGTTCTCGATGTTACTTACGATTTTCTTCGTAGTTTCCATTTTCTGCAAAATTTAATTCTGTCTCTTCAAATTTTTCTACCAAGAATGGTTCAAATATTGTAATTTTCATTGGATTTTCCCTAGAATTTACGATCGTTGTTAATGCATGGTGGTTTTCTATCTTCACAATGGCTTCGGGTATTTCTGCTTTTCCAAGTTTTTCATAATTTAAAATTCCTACTCCAGTTTCTTTGTTTACTGGAATTTTCACTACTTGTTGAGTTCTCGGAGGGATAATAATTTCACACGGTTTTTCTTTTCTTGGATTTTTGTTATAATACAAGGGTAAATTTACGTTAATCGATTCTAATCGGGATTCCTTTAAATTTATCTACGCATTTTTATGTGTCAAAAAGTCTATGCCTAGTAATCCGTCGTAATTTGGGGAAAAATCGAATAAGTAAAATTTATGGTAATCTGAACAATTAAAAGAGGAAAATATCGGAATATTCACTATTTCATCGTGAGTTGAAATTGCGTGAGCTGTTTTTACGGTAAATATCTCATTTTCGATAAAATCTAAAAATATTTCGTACGCTAGTTCTGATCTTATAAAACTTTTTCCGCTACCTGTATCTGGTAGAAAGTACGCGTCTAGTTCAGGTAGGTATATTATAAGTAATTGATTATCCGAATTTGTGTTCAATATTATCAAGTCATCTGTGTTAATTATTGGCTTAAAGGAAAATTTTCATCCGATTAGGCGTTAAGAAGTTCATTCTAATATTGGATTCTCCAATCGTTTTCATTTTGTTGAGTTTCGGTGTAGTAATCATTATTATATTCATTTGGATCAAAATCAGTAGATTCCGAATTATTTAGGTCAAAATCTATGGGTTCCGTATTATTTTCGCGTTCAATTATCTGATTGTATAATTCCTCTGCAAAGAATTTTCTTTGGGGTTGATTTCTATGCAAAATTGCATTCCCGGACGATGTATCCATAGGTTGGGGGTTATTTGCCCTTTTTATAGAAGATGTCGCTGGTCTTTTTTACTCCGCGGTATGGAAATTGTTATTTTGTCTCTGCGAGAAATTATTTATATTCTGCCTTGGCGGGTATACGGTAATTTGGCCTATTCATACGATTTTGGAGATTTTGAAAATTTTGAGGTCATTGAACATTTCTTTGTGGATTATACCGGAATTGACCGAATCCTAGAAATTGGTATGGGTTATTATTAGGTCTGTTCACGTGTGGAACATTCGGGTTTCTTAAATTCTGACTTATCGGGGTATTCTGAATTGTTAGGGTATTTTGGTTTATTCTATTTATCAAATTTCCTCGATTTTTATATTGGATAAAGTTTTCTTCCTCTTGAGCAAAGCTCATTGCTTGTTCGAGGGATACGGGATTCTTTAGTCTAACTACCAACTGCCAATTATACGGTAGATTGTTATTATAGGCTTTTAAAATTAAATTACTATATTCTTGAATTCTAAGAATTTTGATGTTTAGCGCCTCGTTTTCCATATTGATTTTTGCGAATAATAGACTACGAGCGTCTTGTAGCCTGATTCCAAATTGTTGTATGGTTTTGTTTTTTTCTATCTTAAACGTTATAATATCTTGTACAAACAATCAATCGAACGCCTATCTGAGAAAGTCAAAGTCAATTACAGCATTTTTAACTAAATCCCAAGTATTGAGAGTAGTAGGGACTGGAGGCTTAAGCCTCACCTCCCCACCACTTTTCTGATTGGTCGACCTTGACCCAAGCCACGCCTCCTAAGCCACACCTCCTTGTCTGGGCTCAGTGTCGCTGCAAATTTCGTGCAGTTTATTTCGATCCTAAAACATTAGCATTGATCATCCCCACTTCCTAATCGCGCGCATGAGCCCTCCCACTTAACTCTGATTGGTCGGGGCTACTTTTGGCCCCACATACTTTAATGCTTCGGCTCCCCACCCCTTTCCTGATTGGTCAGACTTGGCTCCGCATACTACCTCTCACCACTTTCTTCTCATCACCCCTTCCACACAGCTTACAGTAAACATACAACTACTTAAGAGCAAGCGCCTCATTTGCAAACCAAGTTGCAAGAAGCAAGGTGTCCAGTACTTATCAAAATTTTCATGGCATCTTTGATTTTCGACACCATTATTGATCACGTAGGTGAGGTTATTTGTCGTCTACAAAGTACTTCAACATCTGTGTGGGAGTTGAAAAAAGGGGATCTCAAATTTCTACCCCTTAGTTATATGAAAGAATATATCAGCTCAATTGAATTGCAGAAAGTTTGGAGCAAGTTGCCAGAACGATATCGAAGAGATAAAGAACTACAGTTAAATTTACCGTGTTATAAGCATTATAATCAACCAGGTGTAAGTGCACACATCGATGGGCCTCCGCCATCAATAAGAAAATGCTGTGGCAACGTAACAAAAAGCGAAATCAGGAAAGTGAATAAGAAGGTTTGCAATATTTCATACTCTGACGATTCTATTAAAGTATTGCAAACTGAAGAGAGTAGAAGTTTAAGTGATGGAAGAATTAGTGAGAGAAATGTGTGAGGAATTTATAATGTCGGAGGCATGTTCGGAGTATTATGCGAAGGATGGTCAGGAGACTGAAGCGCAGAGTATTACGATATTCCTGGAGTAAATGGAGCATGCATTTAAATGTAAATTAGCAGCTCAAGCATGTCGTGAGTTTCTTAGTAGTAAAAATGAAGATAAACTTATTAAGGAATTTCTTGAGTTAGGGCTAATTGAACATGTATTAACATTAATGGAATACTATAAATGATTACTGTAAAATAATAATTTGTAATAAACACACTTTTTAATTTTATTATAGTTTTATTTTTTACAATACATCTTTTTTTAAAATCCAAGAATTGTGAGATTTATCAAATCCTAGCCATTTAACAAAAACTTAATTTCCTTTTTTTCTTATAACTTTTTCCACCAAATACGCGTCAGGATGTTTCACTTTTTGCAATTCTTCTTCATAAAAGCTACCTTCAATATTTTCATTATTGGCATCTTTTAAAAGATAAGTAGTAGGGTTTGTGAGTTGTGAGTATTTTTCTAATTTGAAATATTTCAGTTGACCAGTTGGGAGTATATCCCTTGTCAAATGCCTCTCTTCGCTTCGAAATTCTCACAAAATCGTTTACTTTAAACTTGACATGCTTTACATCGAAAATTTTCTGGAAAGTAAAAGAATTTAATAGTACGTGTTCTTCATTTTTCCGGTTAATATTAATGGGTTTGTATCCCGTAGTTCTATGAACAGTATTATTGTATTTTTCCACAACATTTGGCAAAATATTTAACCATTTATAGTTTCCTTGATTACTGAAATACTTCCACATTATATTTTTTAAAGTACGATTAACACGTTCCACTATACTTGCTTTTAAATTAGAAAAACTACTGTAGTGATTTATTTTATAATCACGCATTAGTTTTTCAAATTCTTTGTTGTAAAATTCTTTTCCCAGATCTGTTTGCAAATTAACAGATTTTGTAGTTTTATCTAAAATTTTTTTCATTGCTGATGTTACTTCTTTTCCGCTGTTATTTTTTAAGAGGTTCAGCCCAAACATATTTTGTAAAAGCATTTATTACTACTAAAATATATCTGTTCGATTTATTAAATTTAGCATAAGGCTGCATTTCAACTAAATCAGCTTGCCATAAGTCATTTAAACCTTTTACTATCGTTCTACGTCTCCGATAATTTTTTCTAGCTGGTTTATGTAATTCTTTAACAATGGTTTCTTTAATATTTTCCTTCATAATGGCATTTTCTTACTAGTGATTTTTTATAGAAGATCTTCCTTAAATAATGTTTACTTGACCACTTTATCCGCTTTATCTTTAATATCATTAATAGATGTGATTGCTTTGTTAATTTTATCATCAATTTCTTGTATTTTATTTTTTTGTTCATTACATTTCACGTTAATTTCAGTTTCCATGACAGCCTTATCTATAAAAATTTCTTCAATTCCTTTATTGCAGAATTAAATTCTTCTCGCGCCTCAATAACTTTGTTTATAGATTCAGCACTTGTGTTTCGAACAAAAGCTTCTATTTCTTTTTTCTGTTTTTCAAACTGTTCTTTCAAGGTTTTTAATCCAGTTGTGGTTCTTATAACGTTTACTCGGGATTCATCATAAATTGTTTTAAACGATTCTATTTCTTCCTTATTATCTTTAATACTAGTTTCACCTAACTTAATTTTATCTGTTAGTTTAATTTCAATATCTACCACCATAGTTTTAATAATTTCAAACGATTTATTAAGTTCCGTGAGTAATCTTTCCTCTATAATTTCAAAATTTTGTAACTTTGTTGTTATCTCGTCAATTTTCTCTTTATTTTTGGCTATTTTATTCAACGTGTCTTCTTTCTCACGCTCTTTTACTATAGTTTGTACTCTTTCACTTAAAGACTTTATCTCTGATAACAATTGGGGTCTACATTAGTTTGGTTTTTTAATTCTAGATTGTGTAGTTGTGTAAGAACCTCTTTAATTTTATTACTATTTCTTGTGATATTATTTGAACTATCCTCTAAAGTTTTTTATTCTTTCTGTTAATGCAACTATATCTTTAGAGACCACAACATTGGCTTTATTAGAAGCTTCCATAACTTTTTCTTCCAACTCTACAACTTTTGCATTGTGATTTTTGTTAACTAAAGCCTGTAATTTCACAGATCTATCGATATTATTGATATTTTTATTCATATCATCATGAACTTTTCCAAAATTTTTCACTTCTAAAGCCACTCTGTCATTAAGAATATTTGTAAAATTTTGAAACTTTGGCACAAGCTCCTTTGAAATATCATCTTTCACTTTATCAATTGTTGATTGATTGCTGATCTTAATTATTGTTTTAATTTCTGATATTTCATTTTTCATATCTGCTCCTAACATATTCAAATTATCCACATGTTTGAAAATTTTGTCATCATATTCGGGGATAGTTTTATCTTCAAATATCTTTATCTTTTTCTTAGTGTTTTCAACATCATCAATGTTTTCGTTAAGTCTTTTATTTAAATTGTTAATATCGTCTTTCAAATTAGATTCAAAGTTTTCAATTATTTTGTTTTCAACATATTTCTGATCTCCTTTAAATTTGTTCAAAATTCTGTTTTCAATATTTGAAAATATTGTATTTTCCAATGTAGACGTATCTACTTGGTAACGTTTAGAAATATGTTGACCAAACTTGTCAATAGTCATCTTAATATTGTAATAAAATCTGCGTTGTGTCCTTTTATATTATAATTTTAGCTTCTTTAAGCTCTTCAATTATAGAAATAATTTCATTGTCATGTCCAGTATGACCTGCAGAGGTGGATACAAATAATAAACGAAGCCTATTAACTAACTCATTTACATCATCCCAATACACATAGTCGGTATTATATTTATTTGTTTTTTTAAAGTTAAACTACCTCCTTTTGTGGTTGGTTTACTGACTCTAGTTTGTCTCAAATTCTGTACTCCTCTGATCAAATTCTCCATAGCATTAATAGTTTTGGTTTTAGTGATGCCATTCTTTTGCAAATATGGTCCTATTATTGTAATGTACTTGTGTGATGCATTTCCTTGAACCTGTTCGTTGGGATCGTGGTTCCTACGATATGCGTTAGTTCTTTTTAAAATATCCATATAATTTTCAAGATCGTCTTTTTTATAGCCAACAGGTTCTTTTTTAAATAACAACTCATATAAACCAGGTGTACCAGGATAACTTACACCAGAAACTTTTATTTGTTCACCAATAATTTCAACAGGCTGTTGTGTTAATCCTAAATAAAATTTTTCTGTTTCATAATCGTGAACTATTCCATATTGATGATCAAATTTATGCTCAACATCCTTAACACCCTCATCGATATACTGGCGAGGTATTTTATCAAATTGCTCCGACCAATTTTTATATGCTTCTGAATCTGTATAGGCTCTTACTACATTTCTGGTTTGTTCCAAAATATCAGAAAGGTTTTGAGTTGTAGAATCGGAAGATTTTGAAGAACTTGTTGTTTCCCCTATAACGGTGGTTTGTAAAAAAGGTGGTATTTGGCTCATATTAAAAAATGATGGTGTTTCATATGGAAGATTTGGTGTTTTGCCTGTCCTTCCTTTTGGAGTTGATATATTTGCAAAAATATCCTTCCCTGGGGATGATATGTCAGCAAATAAGTTTTTTCGCGGTGTTGAACTTTCATGAATTTTTTTAATTGGAGTATATTGCTCTTCTTTAATGTATGGTGCTTCAAATTTACCCAATGTTGAAACTAGTTCTTGTAAGGGCTGTGTGATTGGTTTATAAGTTTCCTCCAATTTATACTGAGCCTCAAATTCCGCATTTTTCAAACTTTGGATTTTTAGCTTAACGGCTTTTCTTGACTTAACAAGTTCTCTTGCCAATCGTTCATCCATGATTGTTATATAAACACGATTTTTCTGCTTTTATAAGTAAATAAATGAATCGAATCCTTTCCTATACCGCCCTGAATTAATATTTGAATCTTTGTCAATCACTAAAAATCCCAATTTGTCTTTCCAACATAGTAAACATAAATCTTTAAACTGATTAAACGTCATATCAACATTAACATGATCGTCATAAATTTGTCTTAAGTTCGTATTATCTTGCTGAAAAATTACAATTAAATTTGCATTATCACGAATCAATTGTTTTGGAATAGAAGAATATGTTTGGCATAAATAAAAACAATCAGTGTTTTTGTGTCTTCCGAAGCAGAAATAATCCTTCATTATATTCTGATTGCAACACACAATATCATCAAATATTATTATAGAATTTTTTTGTATTTCTTGCGGTGTAATTATATTTTCTTCTTTATCAGATTCATAAAAACCAATTTCTTTCAAAGGTTTAAAAAGTGCCCTTAAATATTCATATTTAGGTTGATATAAAGACTTTGAATAAATATATAAATTTTCAAATCGTAACCCATTTGGATCCTCAATTAAACTGATTATTACATTGGTCTTGCCACAGCCTGATGGACCAACAATTAAACCTCTTTTGCTATTTCCTTCAAATAATTTTCCATGTTTTCTAAAGTTGTTTACCGAAGTGTCATGGTCTCTAATTTTTAAAGAATATGGTTGCTTCTCAATTTTCATGCCGTATGAGAGTATTTAAGTTGAGTTCTGACGTTAAACTAATCAGTTTGTCTTATGATTTCAATTATATAATGGCAAACAAAAGATCTATTTACAAAAAAAAGAACAAAAGGGAAAGTGGTATAATAAACACCTTAATAAATAAGTTACCATTCGAATTACCTTTACCAGGTTACAATTTTTGTGGCCCGGGGACAAAACTGGAAAAACGACTAGCACGGGGTGATAAAGGTATAAATTTATTAGATGAAGCGTGTAAAGAACATGATATTGCATACTCAAAATCGAAGGATATAAAAGAAAGACACGCTGCTGATAAGTTATTAGGTGTGAAGGCGTCATCGAGGTTAAAAGCGAGCGATTCCAGTTTTGGTGAAAAAACAGCTGCTTACATCAAAAAAGGAAAAAATATAATTTTTTTGGTAGTTATGGTAATTTACGACCCCCATTCGAGTTAATTTCATATTTTAACAGCGACAGGAATCAAAATATGGTAAAATATAATTACAAAAATTTTCAAAATTATAAGAAATCTAATTGTGTGTGTAATATGTTTAAAATTTCTTTATAATAATTCGTAAAAGTTATTTAGATTCATTCTCTTCAACCACTTCACATTAACATGTCATATAGTTTTGTTATTAGTGGTAATTCATCTGTTTTAACAACAGACTTTAATCCGCCAATATACCTAGAAGAAAATTCAGAGTATGTTGTTGGACTTGTAAATTTTGAAACATTTAATGCTATCCCTAATATTGATGAAGGTCATAATTTAATGATTCATGATGAAGATAGTGCAACTGTTATACCGACTGGTAGTTATGAATTAGCAGATATAAATAAATATTTACAAGATCAATATCTTAAGGAAGGTTTTGCTTTTCATGTTTATGCGAACAATAATACCTTAAAGACGCATATAAAAAGTGAAAAACCAATAGTTTTCCGTGATGGCACTATTGGTAAATTATTAGGATTCAAAAATCAAATATTAGCGCCTTTGAAAGAACATATATCTGACTATCCTGCAGAAATTATTAAAATAAATTCGATAAATATTGATTGTAGTATTGCTGAAGGGTCATATTTAAATGGAAATCCTGTTCATATAATACATCAATTCTTTCCTAGTGTGGCACCTGGATTCAAAATAATTGAGTCACCACAAAACGTCATTTATTTTCCTGTCACTGTAAAGGTGATTGATAAAATAACCATTAAAATACTGGATCAAGAAGATGATGGGGTCAATTTGAGAGGAGAAACCGTTACGTTAAGGCTACACCTGAAAAAAGTAGATGAACGATGGTAATTTTGTACAATAGAAATTTACCATATCTTAATTTCACACAGAAATTAACCAAGAAAAACATTAATAAGAAGGGAAACAAACGCTTTTTGTTTAGTAAGAAAGCAAACTCACAAAGGTTAACATCATCTAATCGTCAATTCCTCCTAAGTTTAGGATTTAAACTGAGATAAAATGGAATATTTAAATGTTAAAGAAAATATTCTTATGGATGAATCTATTTTGAGTTGGGAAGTCCTTTCTTTTGATCCTTTTAATCCTTCAAAACTTGATAATAATGATGAAATCAGGATTGCTTTATAACAAACAGGAAATTATCCTTTACCATGTAAAAGTGAGCTATACTTAGAACTACAAGTTACTAAGGAGGATGGAACGACTCCGCTAGCAAACACTACATTAATAAATAATGCGCCTGCATTTTTATTTAAAGAGCTGAGATATGTTTTAAATGGTGTTACTATTGATTCTGTTCGAGATATTGGTATAACTTCAACACTGAAAGGTTATATCTCTTATAATCAGAATGAAAGTGCAAAATTAGAAAATGCTGGATGGTATCCCAAAGCAAAGTCTGGAGATAAAATTATGACTGATGATAAAGGAAATGTTTCTTTATGTGTCCCATTAAGAATGTACTCAGGATTTTTTGAAGATTATAATAAAATAATTTTAAATTCACAACAAGAATTAATTCTAATTAGAAGTAATGATGATACTAATGCTCTAGTATCTACAACTGATGAAAAACCTAAAATTAAAATAAAAACGAAACTCTGCTGGCGGGTTCCCTATCTTACGGTAGCCATCCCTCAGGAACTAGCACTTACTAAACTTGTTGATAAGAATAATGACATTCTTATTACTTTTCGTAGCTGGGAATTAGTGGAGTACCCAGAGTTATTAGAAACTACAAGACATAACTGGCCTGTAAAAACTTCCACAAAAGTTGAAACATCCCGTCATGTTTTAATGGCTTTTCAAAACAATAGGCGCAGTAACTTAAAAGCAGATATGAGTAAATTTGATCATTGTGAGCTAAGAAATATAAACGTGTTTTTAAATTCAGAAAGATATCCTTACAATGATCTTCAGCTTGATTTTAAAACTAATAAATTTGCTACATTATATGAAATGTTTTCTGATTTCCGTCAAATATATTATAATTTACCAATAGAGCCAATATTTAATCCAGTCGAATTTAAGACTAATGCCGCTATTGTCTATATTAACTGCTCACATCAAAGGGATTTACTCCAAACTGGTCCGCGGTAACGATGAGGATTGAATTCGAAACAAAAGAGAAAATTCAAGCCAAAACAACAGCATATTGTCTCATAATCCATGATAAAATTTTTAGTTAAAATCCATTGACGAAAATAGTAAAACAACTTTGAAACCAACTCCCACTCTTTCTGATGTTCATAATATATAAAGATCCACGAAGAAAATATCATTTATGTTTATGTGTTCAGTATAACAAGATCATATATGTTAATTCTGGAAGTATGGTAAACAACTTCAGTTTTATCAACAGTTGGAAAGTTTTGTTAAAAAATTAGAAGAGCTTAAAAGAATAATAGAAGATTATTCCAAGAAAACTATTTTATTCAAGAAATTTAACGATTTAAAAATTAACTAGGACCTTCATAACCATGAATAATAGACTTATTATTGATGTACAAGGCTTCAAAGATGAAAAGAACAAATTTATCCCCAAAGAATTAGCTGCTTTTGATGGTTATAGAATTAGTCATTTTGTGTTCAAACAACCTTTTGCTTTCAATTTATTTTCTCCCGAATCAAATAAACAGGCAACTTGGTTAATGAAATATCATCATTATATTTACTGGAATCAAGGATATACCCCTCTACATTATTTTGCCGATATTGTTAAGAAACTTACTGAAGATGCTCTTTATGCCTACGTTAAAGGAACAGAAAAAGCAGAATATATTAAAAAATATTCTTCCAAGCCAGTAATTGAATTAGATGATCAACCTGCTTTGCAAGCATCAACACCAAAATGTGCATTTCACACGAAATTGCCATGCATATGTGCTTTAACAAATGTATTTTTTATGTATGATAATTTTTTTATGAATAATTAAATTTTCTTATATATTTATATTGGTTTTATTTCTAAAATATAGTTTTACAGTTAAAATAAGTTCGCTATTAAATAAAATAATGATTTTTACATTTTATGTATGGTAATTGTAAAATAAAATACATACATACATTGTCAATTATTTTATTATTTGTTAATGTTGTTACAACTTATCTAAATTTATTATAAAAGAAATTCTACAACAATGTTTTTTTATACATATCTTGTAATACGGGAGTTAAAATTATTTCACACAATGCAATTCTTCTTTTGAAATGTTGTTGATTTATAAAGTCATGTGGCAGCATTCTGGATTTTCGGTAGGCAAACGTCCAAACATGCATCGTGTGAAGTTGATTTTTTGTTTCATCAAAAGTTACTTTTTTCATAGAAATTTCTCTCCCTTAATTTTTGTTCCAGTTTTTCGGGTTAAAGCAATAGGAGCTCTAACATAGTGCACACGTTCTCACTATTTGGGTTGTCCTTTGGTGAAAGAGTGCTATATATTTTCTCTAAACAATCTGCTTGGCAGAATAATGTGTTTTTAAAAATATAGAAGTAGTTCTTAAACTTTTGCTTTTGTAAAATAATTAACCTGTAGTCAATCAGAGGAATTTGTTTCCATAACCTGCAAACTGTTTCATTTCCCAAATACACCAATCCTCCATCTGTCATTATCTTCAAAATGGGTAGCTGAGCAAAGTTTTCAAAATGTAGTGTCATATTTTTCAAGTATATAGATTCTTGAGGCAGGTTTGCTGAGACCATGTAGTTTGCAATAACTCCCTGATAATGTAGGAAGTCTCGCCAGTCCTCCCCGCTTAACGCCACAGTTTGATTTTTCTTTCCACACAATTCAATGCAGGGTTCAAAATCATTTTCGACACATAAACCAATTTTTACAAATTTGGAGTTTGATTTATTTAAAGGATATTCTGTAGAATTTATAACTATTCAACTTATTACTGCAGGTGCTTAAACACATTGGAGATGTTTTTGTTATTCATCTTGATGAAAAACTAACTAAACCTTCGCCTAAACGGCAACTTATATATTCCCTATCTGTTAAGAGCTATGGAGGGGAGGGGTGGGGATGTGAAAATAAAGATATGAAAAATATTTATTTAGAGTTTTTTAATAAATATTTTTGTAATAAATTACAAAAGTTATAAAAATGGTGATAATGGACAACAATCCAAGTAGTGCTATAAATATATATAAAGTAGTACAGTTACACCCTAACTTATGCACAAACTGTATCCAATTTGAAAATTTTACTGGTTGTTTATCAAACACATAATTTATTTTTAGGTAGTTAATGTCACTTATATCATCCTTAGTAACATTATATGTATGCATAAATTTATTACCAGAAATGTAAACCATTCTCATCGGTTTGTAGCAATCAATGTCATTCTGAATCTTACTAATGCAAATTTCAGCTCTAATTGAATTAGGCATATGATTAACATATATTGTATTTCCAACCAAGGAGAACAGCACTATTAACAAAGAGGAGCTCATTGTTCTAACTAAATGCTAATGTTTCATATTACATATTATATAGGGATTAGTCATCAGTGTCTGTGCGCCGCTTTTTGGCTACATGCTCAAAAGTAGAATTAGATTGTAAACTTGTTAAATATTCCAACATTTCATCCATGTCGACAATATCCCGATGCCCCCATGCAAAAGTTTTTGTGGTATGTGCAAGAGAATATCTTTTATCATCGTGGCTCGTCAAGGCTAGTTTATTTATTAAATTTGTATAAATATTGTGCATACTTGACTTAAACACATACATTGTGCAGAAAACCTTCTTATCTTTTTCTACAACATCTTTATAATCTGATAAATTTAACTGCTTTCTTACACATACTTTACGGACGCCTTTCGCTTTTTTGTCTAAACTATCTTTTGATAGTTTAGACAAAACTGGTGCTAATAAGCTTTAGCACCAGTGCCATAAAAACTTTCTATAGGAACTCCTTTATATTCATCTTTAAATTTGCCAACTACAGATAAAGATATGGGCATATCATGAATATTTGGATCGGAAAGTTAGAGGTGTCAAATTTTTCCAGATTTTGCTTCATGTCTTCATAAAAATTTTCGGTCTCAATTTCTAATATCAACGAGTCAGTATCCGTGTACAATAAACTTACATTATCTCCATACTTTAATTTCAAATATCCGTAATAAAATTCATACATTACAGTTTTTGCAATATCCAAGATACTCATTCCAACATAAATGGGTTTATTATATTCTATGCATACCTTTTGAAGTTGAATTGCTACTAAATTTTCAGAAAAAATCTTTAAAACTGTGGCTTTGCAATTAATTTTTCAGCACACATCTTAGTACCTTCTCTCTCCCATTGCGATACTAGCTTAATATCTACGCGCGTATCGACATTCTCCATAGTTTTCCCAAAAAACGCTGTTATTTGCTGATTTGTATGAATTTTTTTCAAACTTATTTTTTGAAGCATTTCTTAAATTAGTGTTTAAGTCAATGTATTTAGCTAGCCAGGGAGATTGGGTAAATTTAATTCCTCGATGTATTTTTAAAAGTTTAAGTCCGAATTTTAAACATTGTTTTAAGGAGCGATAATGAATAATATAGTTACTCTTATTATTTAAATTTGGAATTAATTTAGAGTATTTTGAAATTGGTGGTGTAAACTGTTCGGGACAGAACGGAAAGTCGTTATGATTGTCATGTAAATAATGAGGATATTCTAAGTCAACTTCAAAAACATACCCGATAGATGATGTATCTGAAAGTTCTAAAATATTAATTGCTTTAATTTCATCCTCAGAAAGCCAAAGAAAATTCTTTTCTGGTAAGAACTGCTTCATTGCAAAACCATACAAGTTTGTTGCATCTAAATATGCAATATATTTTGTTGCCCTTTTTGGGATCAAAATTATCAAGAAAAGGATTATTGGTTTCAGATTTGCGAGATGTGCAAGTACTAACTCCACCACGAACTCCTTTTTTGAAGAAATGAAGCATATCAGGATCTGTCAACAAGTTTAGTTCTACTTTTGTAAATTTCGTCATGGCGTCCCAACACATAGAAGGACTAGTAACATAATTGGCCGGATCTAATTTATAAGTTTTATAACAAGTATTTCTATAGTTTTCGAATATATCAGCTAAAAGTAAAACATCGGATTTTAAATAAATATCAGAATATTCACCTAACGTTGAACAATTAAATACTGCCCAAACCTCTTGAGCTCTTTGATAATCTTCAGCAGAAATATTCTCGTCAATTAAATTATTATAGAACTTATCAATAGACGGCAAACATTTGTCACCTAATTTGTCAAGAGAATCAACGTAAGAATATGGAAATACTCCTTTTTGTCTGATATAGTAAAATTGTCTTTCGTCTAAAAAATGTTTCTTTATTTCAAGACACTGAGCGTCTTCTAGAGTATTTGACAGCGATTCTAGAGATTCTGGTAGAAACTGAAAGGAATCTACGAACCGTAAATTTAATTTAACACTTCCCTTTTTTTTATTTTGGCTGTCATATTTACCTACAATAATTTGTTTATTAAATGAAATATATTTTTCTTTGTTTTGAGCAATAACACTAATATTTTCTTTGTTGTTACACAACGATTTTATAAATAAATGGGAATCGTAATTGTTTAAATTATGAAGAATTATTGGATGTAATTTGGAGTTTTGAAATGTAAATTGCAAATAGAATGAGCTGCTCCACGATAATTTCCAGTTATATGACAATGATCCATACATTTTACAAAGTTTCCCGCTGAAAATGGTTTTTTTTTTTCGCATAAATAGCAGACAATTGCATTATGATATTCATCCTGCTGCGAAGGGTTTAATTTATTCATCGGCTTTTGATTTTTTAAATAATTATTATAAAGGTTTTTTACATCTTGTTCAATAAATTTAATAAACTTTTTTGCACAATTGGCCCCGCGATAAAGTTTCAACGATACAAGATTTTCATCAAATGAAGATTTAATGTAGTAAGCGAATGAATATGGTATATGTTCAGCAGTTTTAATGGTATATGATACTGAATTATTAAGTGCTGATTGTTTATTTTCAATATTTTTTAAGTAGCACTCAAAATCGGCATAAATTACGAAAGGGCATTTATATTGCTTTTGAATATTTTCAAATTTTAAAACGTTTGCTTGGATCTGATTTCCAAACTTATCTAAAGTCATATTATCTGAAGGAAATTCTATTCGAACAAAATTGCAATCATGTTCTAAGTGTCTTTTTAGTTTTTTTTCTGTACCAAAATATTGCAAGCATCCGTCGCATAAATGTTTTCTTATTTTCTTTTTTGATAATTGCTTAAATAACAATTTAGATAAATCTTTTATCCAACAATAATGGCTATTACCATCGTGAGAAATAATTATAAGTAGATTTATATGTAAATCTTTTTTGTTAATGGTGTAGTGTAAAGGCCCAACAATTTCATATGCATATGCACCATCTCTAAAAAAATTTTCAATTCCATAAACGTTTATGGACAAATTATTATTCCTTTCAAATGTGCTAATTTGCTTTAATTCAACCGGAAAATGTATACCTGTGAAATCGAAGATAGTTCGGAAGTCCGGACATGAGGAGGTTTTTCTAGGGTTCCCTATGGGCTTACATACGGCCGAAACAACAGCCCATGCGAAACAGCAGTCATCTTCATTCATGACGTTGACTAAGCTGCCCCGAAACTCTGGAATTGGAATGTAGGAAGCTGCACATAAGGGATTGTGCTTGTTGAGATTCACTTCCAAATGTAGAATTTGTTGTAATATCCAACCTAAAAGAAAAAATAAATATTTAGTATTAAAATTGTAACACTTTCCCTACTTGAAATAAAGCATTAACGATAAAATAGAAATACCCAATTTACCTGAGTCGCGTTCCGGTAGTTCATCAGCTTTGGTCGACAACGTCTTGAATAAATCGTCATACAATTCATCTAATCGTCTCAGTCACGATATGGAAGGGAGTGTTGAATGATTTCACTGCTGTAGACTTTAAAGTGGGAGAGTAGTAGACGTCAAATAGTTCTACATTGACCTTAGTGGATGTATGCTCCTGTTGTGTCTGCCGAATCAACGATATAAATTTTCTATAAACTACTTGTTGAAATTTCTTAATGTCGACGTAGAAATTCGGAGAATAAACTTTGTATGCGGCGATTCGGCACTTGAAAGCGCTCCTAATGAGGTCAATTCCATCCCCATACTTAATACTGCTGTTGCTTTTGTGGTTGTTGGTTCTCAGATGAAATTTCCAATTATTAAGGTCGACTGCGACATTACAGTCTTCACACTGCCGTTTCGCATTAATCTCACCAAACTGAGCATCAACTGAAACAATAAGCTTTCATTAAAATATATATATTTTTTTATTATTTATCGAATTATTTAAGAATGTATTTAGAGGGATACTTACTATCAATTAAATGCTCATCTAGGTTTAAAGATGTGTCTGTGCTCAAACATATTTCCTTGAGGTGTCTTACGGCATGCTGTCTCAGTTTAAATTCTTTGAGGCATAGTGTGCATAGGAAAGCCATTTTAAACTGAATATGAAACACTTTTGCGTATTTTTAAATAAGAAAACTTATCCCCCCTCTCCGCAAAAGTTAATACTATTTTAAATTTTGACCAAAGCAGGGGCTAAAAAATATATTTCCTAAATTTAGAAGAAGTTCCCCCTGCCTTTTTATTACATTTTTCAAATCCCTTAGACTTGAATTACATAAATTATTGCATATATTATCAAAATTGAAGTGATTATACACCATCGATTTCAATGTTGCAGAACCACGTCTTGCTTCATCCTCAGATAATGAAGCTTTAGATTTAGCATGTAAAAATTGATCCAATTCACTTCTAATAGGATCTTTGAAGGAGCCGTTCTTTTTTTGGTTTTAACGGATTTTTTAAAACAGAATTAGTTTTAACCCTTTTAACCCCGAAACTTTCTGAAGGCTCAGGCGCAGGACGTTTAGTACCTAACTTTATTTGATTCAAGCTCTGAGAACTTGTTTCAAATAAATTTTCGGAAGTTTTATTCTGAATTTGAGCTTCCAAAATTCCGTTAGAGTTAAATTCAGGCTTAAATTTGGGTTGCTGAAATTGTAGGGGGTACTGAACTTTAATGCAATTTTCAGCCTCAGAATGCGTTTGAATATCCTCTCCAATTTCAACTACCAAAATTTCGTCAAAATTAATTTTGGGTTTAATTTTTCTTTTCTGAAATTGTAGTGGATACTGAAGTTTACTGTGATTGCAATTTTCAACCACAGAATACACCTCAATATCCCCTACAATTTCAGAAACCGTTTTATTAAAAACATTTACAGATTTAGCAGAGAAATGTAAATTAGGTGTTGGTGTGCACTCTTCATCGGAAATTTTAATTATATAGAAACTTTCTCTGCCGAATTTTCTTTTACATCGACAGAAATAGAAGAATGTAGCGTAATTCGCCCCCACTCAGAAACTTCTTGAATCGCTTCCCCCCCCCATTTGTTCCAACTACATTTGAAGCCTCAGAAATGGGTGAAGCTAAGCAGACATATATATCGCGTTTTTGATAATCTTGTTCACAAACCCCTTGTTCCTTTGAATTAAAACAATTTTGAAAAGCATCTTCACGTTTTTGATCCCCTTGTTCCATTGAATTAAAATAAATTTGAAAATCATCTGAACTATTGTCACACAAATCGGCAATATTTATTGTTGACTCATGAGGATTTTTAAACTCCTCGGCATCATTCAAAATTCTAATAAGTTGATTTAAGACATCTGTATGATTCTCGCTAATTTCTAACAAGTTATTATTTGTCTGCTTAACTTCACCCATTTCTGATTCATTCACATCCATTTTAAAATCATTAGTTCCCCCTGAAACTTTTGAATATAAGAAATCTTCTTGCCCCATTAAATTAATATAATTTTGAAAGCCATCTCCCCCCGAATTATTTACATTTAAATCTATTTCTGTCATTTTTTCCTCAAGCTGTTCCCCCGTTAACCCACAAAAAGGACAGTCCATAAGATCGTGAACCTTGCAAGCGTATTTTAAATTAAATTTAGTTAAGTCGATTAAAGAACTCATTATAAAATAGAAATATAGAAATAAAAATTTAAGTTCAAGTTAAAGTTAATTTAAAAAGAAATTACAAACCAAAAACCTAATATGCACAACCACACACAAAGGCACAAAGTATGGTTTATATACACTGAAACAGCCACACAGAAAGGCGCAAAGTATATTTTATGAATGTATGCACAAACTCAGACTAAACGAACGAATGCATACGACGCGGTTTTATATAAACAGGTACGCCTGGTACCGCATGGTACGCCTGGTACCACATGGTACGCCTGGTACCGCTTGGCACCATGATGCGCTGCTACGGCGAACGGGTTAAAGTCCCCTCATCTAGAGGTCAAGTCAAGGTGAGGATGAGCAGTCCAGATATATATATATATATTTTTCCCTCGATTTTTTTTTTTTTCCCTCGATTTTTTTTTTTCCCCTCGATTTTTTTTTTCCCTCGACTTTTTTTTTTTCCCCTCGATTTTTTTTTTTTTTTTCGATTTTTATATTTTTTGATTTATGAGGTTTTTTTTTTTCACCCATTTTCACCCATACGCGGCACATGTAGACATGCGCAGTTGGGTCAGATCGAACGAGGACACCCATTGGCATCGGATTTCAAGGTAGGGCTTTGGGTTGGTACTTCGTATCTCTTTATATTGCCAGGTAATGCTTCAATTCTTCAGTATCTACAAACTTAAACATCTTAACTGATTTTAGAAAGAAAAAATACTTAATCTAAAATGGAAAGTTATCATGAGTGTTCTTCGATGTACTCGGGCGAGACAATTATTTGGCCGCCTATTAATTTTTTGAGCAGTTTAGAACGTTTATGGGGTATTCCCAAAGAAGTTGTAAAAGTTTGTAAACAAATTGACTCAACAGTGCTTTTCGCTCTCCTGCATGATGGTACGGAAATTTACGAATTTCAAGCGTAAGATGAAAATGTGCCCAATCTTCTAAGAGGTGGGATACAAATCTACAATTCCGCACCGCTCACTAACCCCTTAATCTCAGCAATGGGGCAATCAACAGGAATGACGTCGCCGATGGAGCCACAAATAGAGCAATCAACATTGGCAGAAATGGTATTTTCAATGGAGCCCTCAACATCAAGCAATGAATGGTCCCTAAATAAATATCTGGAATCAATATTAGAAGCTCCATTGGAAATACCGCTGGAAGATGCTGTCCCAGACGTTGTTGAGGAACAGCCACCAATACCTAGCAGACGACAGCCTAGCAGGCATTGCAAAAGGCCTTTCAATTATAAATATAATTTTTAAAATAAGATTTTTTAGAAATTTTTATAAATAAAATTTTTAGAAAAATTTCAGTTTTTTCTTTTTAAAATTATATTTAGGGTGTTTAAGTTTGTAGATTAAAATAAATATCATTTTTAACGAATGTTTTATTTTTTTCTTCTTTTAATATTATTTGTTGAAAGCTAAATAGTTTAAAAGGATTCCAGAATGTTATTTCCATATGCATTTTAACAATCCGTGCCATTGTGCGTAAGGTAATGTAAAATTGCTGCATAATTATAGAAATTGTTGGGATTGAAAATTACCTATTTATTTTATAAAGCCATATAAGTAAAAGGCAAATAAAACAATTATAAATAGATTTAAAGAGTTTTATTTATTAAGGTTGTCTCTATTAAAAACATGGTTCTCCATTTTTTTTTTATTTCACCCCCATTACAAACAATACATGGCAGATAATAAAAAGTGGAACTTCACATATCGTGCAATGTAAATCGTTCCCACATAAAAGGATTTCAGAATGTTATTTCCATATGAATTTTAACAATCCATGCCATTGTGCGTAAGGTAATGTAAAATTACTACATAATTACAGAAATTGTTGGGGTTGAAAATTACCTATTTGTTTTATAAAGTCATATAAGTAAAAGGTAAATAAAACAATTATAAATAGATTTAAAGAGTTTTATTTATTAAGGTCTTCTCTATTAAAAACATGGTTCTCCATTTTTTTTATTTCACCTCCATTACAAACAATACATGCGTGGGGGTGGCAGATAATAAAAAGTGGAACTTCACATATCGTGCAATGTAAATCGTTCCCACAAACACCCCATTAAACGTTTGTAATGGTTTGAAACAAAGTTATGTTTCCCCATTGGCACCTCCAACGCGTGCTGATAATAGCATTTGTGACATACACTATAAACACCACCAGAACTAGACATTATGACGGCATAACTTTGGAAAATACAAACTTGTCTTGATAAATAATCCAGTTGCAATGTTTCTGTTGCACTTGCTGTTTTAATTCTAACCAATCCTTCTTCTCCACAGACATTTTCATCTCCAATGTCATTAATCCCCTCATCGACCAAATCGTTTTCACTGTCTTCCTCTTCTTCAAAATTCATAAAGACATGACGCTTATTATTTTCGCAATATAAAACTTCGTAAGCTGCCATTTTATCTAAGTTTTTAATACTTTTAGACTTTGCTTCTTGCAACTTGGTTTGCAAATGAGGCGCTTGCTCTTAAGTAGTTGTATGTTGACTGTAAGCTGTGTGGAAGGGGTGATGAGAAGAAAGTGGTGAGAGGTAGTATGCGGAGCCAAGTCTGACCAATCAGGAAAGGGGTGGGGAGCCGAAGCATTAAAGTATGTGGGGCCAAAAGTAGCCCCGACCAATCAGAGTTAAGTGGGAGGGCTCATGCGCGCGATTAGGAAGTGGGAATGATCAATTCTAATGTTTTAGGATCGAAATGAACCGCACGAAATTTGCAGCGACACTGAGCCCAGACAAGGAGGTGTGGCTTAGGAGGCGTGGCTTGGGTCAAGGTCGACCAATCAGAAAAGTGGTGGGGGTGAGGCTTAAGCCCCCAGTCCCTACTACTATTGAGTTCTACGCGGGAGGCAATCAAATCTGCTGCTCTTCCGTTTAATTTTGATAGAATGATGTCAAATAGACATACGTTAATTGGAGCATTTGGGTCTTCTCGATTTATATGGTTAGATAGAAAATTATCGCACGCGTTTATGAATCTAGTAATTAATTTAGTATTTCCGTCGAATTGAGGGATGTTAACAACTTGGTATCTTATTAAATTGTAGTTTGGATTTCCAATTTCCAAGAAAAATAAGTTTCAAAAAGAAAAATCAAAATATAAAATATATAAAATAAAAGTTATGCCTTAAAACTAAAATTGTCTTAAAACTAAAATTTGTGTGAATTTTTGAATTTTCACTGCGTGAATTTTCAAAATTTCCTGCCTTCGAAAAAAAAAAAAAGAAATCTTTTTGTTTTGAGATTTTCTCTGCGTGGGTTTTTGAAATCTGCTTTATTTGATTTACTGAGTGAATGAAAAAATTGTTTGACTCACTGCTTGAGTGAAAAAGAAAAAAAAAATGTTGGTTGCTGGTTGATTCTGAAATTTGTCAATTGAACTTTCACTTATAGTAAGAGGATTTGCTGTTTCATCCCTTGCTGTTCGCGTGTTTCTTAGATGTCTTCTTTGTTCTGTTTCTTCCTGTTTCTGTTGCTTCTTTGTTTCTTGTTTGTTGCCTCTTCCAAAAGGACGAACTGCTTTTGTTCTTCCCTGGATTCTTTCCATGACTCTTAAGCGATTTTTGTCTCGTCGAGCCGCACTACTAGGAACTCGTTACCCTGGCCTGGAGATCTGTCCAATTTTTTTTTGTTTTCCGTTCCTTTTCGTAAATTATTGAAACGAACCGGAGTCTTTGCACGATGCAACACCCGTTGAAAAGCACCAGTTAAAACTTTCGTTTGGATTTTTATGCTCGATGCATTTCCGTTGGAAAATTATGAACGGATTGCGTTGAATTTTCGTTGGGGCTCCATCGAAAGGATCCTACCGACTGCGCCAGTTAAATTCTTGTTGGGAGAATTCAACTTTAAAAAAAAATACTTTTGTTTCTTTTAAAAATTTGTTTGTTCTTTTTGAACAGAAAAACTTTATTCAGACGAAGATCTAACAACACTCTCGTCCTGCACTGGTTCTTACATATATTTATAAACTTCATTATGTTTATTAAGCAGAACGATATCCTCAGATAGAGGAAATCTTAATAAGTGTTTTTTATGCAATTAAGCACATTTCTAGAATGTAACTCACTGTATTTTTTTAATTAATTTTTCATTTCCATCATTTGATTTGAATGGCAATAATAATTTATTTTTAAGTGAAAGGTTTTTGTTGCCTCTTCATTTTCTTTAGTGCATAGTTATTTTTTGTTTCTGTTGAGAAAAATTGCGTTCAAAAAACTCAACTTGATGTTATCAGGTACTTGTGCAGTGTCTTGTTATATTTTATTTACAGTTCATTCTCTCTCTCTCTCTCCCTCTTAGCATCCTTTCATTCACTTTTCATTCTTCTAACGCTATACTTGTATATGTCTATGATAATTTAAAATTTGTTGGTTTGTAAATGCATCACTTTACTTCACTGTACTGCCGTGTTCTATTTTGTTATTTACAGTTATTGTAAGGTTTGGTAATTAGTTTATGTCTATAACCAAACTATATTTTATCACAGATTTAGTCTACTATAGTATAGTATAGTGTATGTTTATTTATTTGCATTTTGTTTCTTTATTGCAGTGTGCCTTCGCCGCTTCCCATGGAATTTTTCTGTGGAATGCGGGCAGCGTCGAGCGCTGCCCAAAAAATAAATAAATAAATAACCGATCAAGTCCAACTTGGACTTGCGCAATTAGTGTTCCGTACGTTGATTGCTTTTAAAATAAAATTTTTTGTTACGGAGGTATAAAATGATCAACGACTTTACAAAACACTTCCCAAATGAGTTTTCAACAAAGTTTTTTTCCGATCTATACTGAAACTGATGACCTTTACATTTTTGTTTTTGTCATAATTTTCATTCAATCTACACCCTGTGGAAAATATGCCACAATTTTTTTAAAATTTTGTGGTTAGTACTTTTTGAGATAAGGAGGGCAACGATTTTTTGCGATTTTTTAAAACTCGACTCGATGACCTAGTAAAAATTTTTTTTCACTTCCGATTTCACCCCCAAAACTCCTTATGTTAACATTCAACTTTCAAAACAACACGGCTCTGATGAGGCCATCAGTTCCTATATTAGTACTAAATTTTCAACTTTCTATGTCAAATAATTTCGGAGAAAATCGGGTTTGATAGACAGACAGACGGACGAACGAACAGACGGACAGACACTGAAGTGATCTTAAGTGTTCCTTATGGAACACTAAAAAAATATAAGCAAAATTTGCGTATATCAATTGGACTAGTATTTTATTTATTCCTCCGGATCCACGAGATAATTGGCATCTAGCATAAAGCGGTGCCCGCTATTATTATCGAGGGTGGTTTTTGGTCCTTAATTTTAGAGGTAGCGTCAGGTAGGTTTGTTATGTTATCGTGTCTTTTTGTTGATTTACGTTTGATTGATTAGGTGTTCTTTTGTAGTTGTTTGTATAATTGTTGTTTCGTCTTCTTCCATCACTTTGTTGTCTATGTCGGCATCATGTTCCAAGGGTTAGAATCTACAAATAACTTTTGAGAACTGTTTGAGAAATTAAAAGTTCTAATATATTTTACACTATATCTGCAACCTTGTCTAATAAGTAAATTCTAAAATATGTTCCAATTTACCTCAACATCCATTTTTTTTTAAATAAAGATTTTTATTAGTAGTAGACAAATGAAACTACAAAGATTACATTTACCATATTAAACCATAGGTTCTACAATGACTTTCAAAATTCTGAGGGGTGTTCTGAATTACAGCTTGTTCTGAACTACCCCAAATTATCCTATAACTTTAAACAAATGACCTAAATAACATTAGCAGGTTTGGAAAAATACAGATTTTCTTTTAAACATTACCATCATAATATTTTTCAGTGAAGTGTAATTTAGCACACTAGTCGGAAACAGATGCAGGTGAACTTATTCAATGCGGCTTGAAAAACGCCCAAATGTAAGAAAATAAATAAGATATAAGACAATATCAGGTGTACACATTCATTCGATGATTTTGAAATAAAGATTTCAAAAGTCTGTTCCAAATTTAAACTATTTCCCGTAACGATCATGTTTAGATGTATCAATCCTTAAAAGGAACAATCACCACTTTACGCAATGCTGTTACTCACATAACCACCAAATACAGCCTCGAAAGCGATGTTGTTCGGCAAGCATAAATTGACTTAAAAAGCAGCCAAGTGCAAGTCGTACTTGCGCAGTTAGTATTTGGTACGGTGATTGCTTTAAAATAAAATAAAATCCTTACCTAGGCTAAGTTAATTAGGTCCTTAAGATCCAATTTGTATTTTTATGTTTTTACTTAGTCAATAATGTATAATAGTTATAGGATCTCAGTTATCTAATAGCCAATAATTCAATATAGCTCAATCTAGAATCTAGTAATAAAAATGTAAAACAAATATTTCCTACCTTAATATTTGTTTAATTATAAACAAATAAAATAAAATGATATTGTCTCGCTACAGAAGCGACATGCGAGCAGTAATGTACTGAAAAGTATATTATAACAAAACCTCCATTAAATAGGCATGATGACTAATTTTGAAAAACTATTTTACGATGTTCTTACAGAACTACTATTTCCAAAAAAAATGTATATTTCTGGAGAAATTACAGGTTTCCTGGCATAAAATTACCCTTTTTTAAACAAATTTTGAATTTCACGCCAAAACGCTCGCGGGTGTCATGGTGTCTGCTCGTGACGTCATGCCTTTGTAAACTCCATGTCAACAACAGTGAAGTACACAGTGTCTATACAATAATTTTGTTATTTTGTTTGTTTAAAATAAATTCTAAAGTATATAAGTGGTGTGCGATTTCTTAGTGTAAAAACACATCGATAAAAAATCCTAACAAGTTATTTGTTCACGTTCCAAACAAGAAAACAATAAGAAATAATTGGCTAACTCTTGCATGGCGAGACTCAGCAATTATTTCTCCAAATTCTTTAATTTATCATTTTGATGTAAGTTTTAACTTATTATTTTATTATTATAAATGAGGTGTGTCGTACGAGGCATGTTTTTTAAGTAAGTACCGTTTTGGAATTAAAAAAAGACGTGCAAAGATATCGCTATAATTTTATTTTTACATGAAAGCCTGTACCTTAATCTACTTTTCTACATAATTTCCGTGAATATTGAGGCACTTGTCATAACGTGGCACCAGTTTTTGAATACCCTCCTCATAAAATTCTGCCGCCTGACTTGTTAACCACTGTATCACAAATGTTTTGACTTCGTTATCGTCTTGAAGACGCTGACCACCCAGGTGCTTCTTCAAGTGCAGGAACAAATGGTAGTCGCTGGGCGCCAGATCAGGGCTGTATGGAGGATGATCTAGAGTTTCCTATTTAAAAAGATTTGATGAGATCTTTGGTCCGATTAGCCACATGTGGACGGGCATTGTCATGCAGCAAAACGATACCCTTACTCAACTTGCCACGTCTTTTGTTCTGGATTGCACGACGCAGATTGTTCAATGTCTCACAATAAGACGCTGCATTGATTGTCTCATTACGAGGCAGAAACTCCACTAGCAATACTCCTTTTCTGTCCCAAAAAACTGTGCACATGATTTTGCGGGCAGAAATTGTTTGCTTAAACTTCACTTTTTTGGGTGATGATGAATGTCGCCATTCCATGGATTGTTGTTTCGATTCTGGTGTGACGTAGGCCACCCATGTTTCGTCACCAGTAACAATTTGGTCTAAAAAATGTTCACCTTCATTGTGGTACCGCTCAAGGAAAGTCAATGCACTGCCTAAACGTTGGGTTTTGTGCAAATCCGTCAACATTTTTGGAACCCAACGTGAACACAATTTCCGGTAATTCAAATTCTCGGTCACAATGCGATACAAAACACTACGAGAATATTGAGGAAAGCAGTCGCACAATGATGAAATTGTAAAGCGTCTGTTTTCTCTCACCTTTTCGTCCACTTTCTGCACCAAATCTTCATTAACGACCGAAGGACGCCCACTCCGTTCTTCATCATGCACATTTGTGCGGCCATCTTTAAATGCTCTCACCCATTTCCTTACCATTCCATCACTCATAATGTTTTGTCTGTAAACTTCACAGATCTCACGATGAATATCGATCGGTTTTACGCCTTTAGCACTAAGAAATCGTATAACAGCCCGTACTTCACAATCGGCGGGACTCACGATTGTCGGAGGCATCTTAAACACTCAGTAAACAACGTATACAATGAAGAATCAGACTGTAATGGCGTCAGTGCGTAGACATGAGATGTAGGTTACCAGCGCGCATGCGCGGAACGCCGACCGTATCGCTGCGGCGGCGGAATCGCAAAACGGTACTTACTTAAAAAACATGCCTCGTAATAATCTTGTTTGAGAAATTGTTAATTATCTAAATAATACCTTTAGATAGTCACATCACTATTAAGGTTAGGTTTTATTACTTTAATGTTATCATCCACTACTGTTTATTTAATGGATACTTTATTCTTATTCGAGTTGCCAAATGATATAGAGAATTACATTCAGTGTGATGGGTTCAGTGTCACAAGTGCGCTTGTAACCGGGATGCATTCCCACAAGATTTGAATACCAATCTGATCGAAGAAAACGAACATCTAACACTATAGAACGACCATATATTCTTAAGAAAGAAAGAAGGATGGTAGTTGAAGAAAGTGAAAAAGATTTAGAAGAAAGAAGTACAGTTACAAAACAGTTAGAACCTGGAGAGACTGGAAGTTCAGGTACTTATTTCTTTTTTCAAGCAAAACTAAAGTGAATATTTTCATGCTTATTTTGTTACTTTACACAATAAATAAAACATTAAACTACTTACATGTTTATTTAATTAGTTCTGATTGAAAACAAGGTAGCTGTCTGTTATTGCCTATACTATTTTGGACTTATTAAGATTCTGTTGCTAGGAAATAAAGAACTACAATGTGTACTTTTACATGTGACCTATTGTATAGACAGATGCAAAAGGAAGTGCTGCGATAGTACTTAAATTTATGAAAGTTTATTAATAAGTATTTATTAATTTTTTCAGGTTTGTGCACAATCAAAGATCTACAAGAAGTACATAAAACAGCTGAGAAATCAATACAAGTACATATGACACACAAATTCAGAAGTAAACCCATCCAACAGAAATTAAATCAGTAAGCCAGGTGACATCGCCCTTGAGACCTACTCTCCAATCTGTTTCTACATCTCCATTTAAAGTAAAAAGGTGTGTTACTACTAAAACGGAGATATCCAGCCTAAACAAAGCTTCAAGGAAAATATTTACCATAGAGAATAAATCTGATAGTGATATTTCTTATACATCGTCTATCTCTCCAAATGAAATGTACTTCAGACTGCAGTGAGTTAATTGAAAATGATAAAAAAAATAGGAAGCATTAGAAATTATGAAATATACATTAACTAAAATTATGAACAAGCCAGATTTTTACATTGGTGTTCCTAACAGCTGTTACTACTTAATAGACATAATTGAAGAACAGACAAGTATTCCTGTTAACCACATTCTATTGTGTTTAAAAAAAATTAGATCGAATAACCCATTTAGAGAGTTAGCTGATGAATTTTCCTTTAATCCAACACATGCACGCAAAATATTTTTAAGTAATATACCTATATTAGCCAGTGTTATGCGTCCTTTTATTGTCAAACTGGATAAAGAAATCACAAAAAGTAATTTACCCATGGCTTTCAGACATAAATATCAACATGTAAGTTGTATCATAGATCGCTTAGAAATTGAGGTAAAAAAACCTTCAAAGGCTGTGAATCAAGCTCTGTCATGGTCGGACTACAAAAAAAGCTAACATCATCAAGCATCTTGTGTCTTGTACACCAAATGGTTTAGTGAATTATATTTCACCAGAGTATGGAGGCTGAATAACAGATACATGTTTGGTTGAATCATGTGATTTTTTGAAGTGTTTGCAACCAGGTATGTGTGTGATGGCTGACAGAGGATTCAAACATGTAAAATCATATTTACGTAAGGAGGGGGTAAAACTTGTAAGTAGTGTATCTACACGGCTCCCACATTAATGGCCAATCACAGCCCAGCATTTGGGCTGGCTCTGACGTCATAGAAATTTGGACCAATGAGAGCGTTGTATGAAGTGGTAACATTGTGTGTGTGTTAGGTGTGGCAACACTGTGTGACCGTTGACAGATGTGAAGTTTGCGCGCGAGCATCTGTCAAGGGGGCTGTGCGATGCCATGTGTAATGGTCCAGGGAGGGCTGCAGGAGGAGGGTTCCAGGAGGCCGGCCGGGGGGGCCCTCTTTCAGTATCCTGCGCGTGGGGATTGCGTATGATATTGGTTGAATAACCTAAAATAGGGGAGCGTAGTCCTAGCTGTGGGAACTGAGGCCCCATTTGGGTGCATGGGGTGGGGGCTCAGGGAGCCCTATCGGTGTCCTACATGTAGGAATTGGTACCCCATTTGGTTGTGTTTGTTGTTACATGCGCAGGTGTATGGGGCTCAGGGGGCCCACGGAGCCACCAGTCACATGCACCAGCGTATATGACAAGAACAACATGGAGCCCTGCCTGTAGGACCTGGAGCCCCATTTTTGTGATTAGTTGGTTAAATTGCCATCATAATGGTGAACGTAAAATAAAAAATTTCAGTATATAGGTTAGATTTGCAGCATGTGTAAACCTAACCTATATACTGAAATATTAATTTTACGTCACGTTCAAATAATCTAAGTGAAGGAAAGTAAAAGACGCATACACAAATTTTCAAAAAATAAATATATTTATTTTAAAAATAAAATAATGTTGTTACAAACTTATCTAAATGAAAGAGCGAGTAAAAATTTTATATGAATTTAAAGTAGATAATCATCATCAGAGTCGCTCTCGTAGGGATCTTTAAAACGTCTCTTCACTCCATATGGATGGTTAGCATGTAGTTTCTCAAGACAGTGATCCTGTTCATATACTTCAAATAAGACTTCAGAAAAACAACTGTGACACCAAAACTCCATGTTGTGATAATAAAGTATAGGTAACTGTAGTTTATCGCATATAGCATGATAATGATTGTTTATAATATTAAAGTTGTTAGTACATTGTTTAAAATTATTATAACATTTCTTACATATCCTAATATTAAAGTCCTTAACTAAATATGTCATTGCATCGAAGTGATCTAACCAATCTGTAGTTGTAAGTACTGCATTTCTGGAAGCCATAGTAAAAGTCTTACTTAAATGCGAAACCCCTGAAGCACCCTGTAAAATGATAATGATCGTGTACGATAACATCCTTCGATTTAAATCGAAGCTCGCATATGTGACAATGTGTAGCATCTTCTACAGAATCAATAACCATAGGTGTTATATTTTTTAAGCGCCTATAAATCGAACTAGATAACTGGGTCATTTCATTAACGAACCATTCAACACAATTGGCGCCGCGATAACTTTTGAAATGGGAAAAGGAGTCGTCGTACGTACATTTCAAATAAAAACCAGCACTGAAAGCTTCGTGCCGTTGGTACTTCTGAGTATTTCCACCTGATGACTTATTTAAAGGAATTAACTGACATTCAAAGTCAGCATATATGATAAAAGGGCATTTTTGTTTATAAATAAAATTTTTAAATTCAATAAATTCATACTTTGGAAACGTTACTTTGTATTCATTGAACTTCGTGCTCGGTTAATTTGTTTTCAGAAAAAAAAAATTTTAGGCAACGATCACAAAAAATAATTTACCTTTATGTTTAGTAAGTTGTGATTTCAATAGTCGCGATAAATGTTTAATCCAGCAATAATGATATTTGATGTGGATATCTTCGATATCAAAGTCATTTAATTTTGGAAAGTATTTATCTTGAACCAAAAGCAAATTGACATGTCTAGGTAACTTATTTTTGGTTAACCGAGCCGGAACCACATTGAAAGAAGAAGATCCCTTAGTTTCTATCAGTTCTAAAGCATAAACATTTACCGAAATATTATTATTTTTTTCGAATTTAGAAATTTGGTCTAATGTCATAGGTGATGGTAAATTTTCAATGTTTAGTACTGTCCTGTAATATGGATACGAAGAAGTTAGGTTATAATTATTGCGAGCTGGGAATAATGCGCTAACAATTGCCCAAAAGAAACAGGCATGATCATTGTTCTTAATATTGATACAGACCTTTTTTTTTTTTCGTTCTATTTCGTTAGGTAGTTTAATGTAAGATCATCCGTTCCCCATTTCAAATTTATTAATATTAATTTCAAGATAAATTATTTGCTGTAAAGCGAAAACGCTCTGGCGTTCTTGAAATTCAGACAATTTATTAAGAACTTTATCATAAACATGCTCAAAGAACCATTGCTCTAAATCCGTACCCAAATCGATCCCTTGTATTAAAATATTTTAAATCAATAATATCAGATTCGGTACCTTTTTTAATAAACTCCCCACAAAAAGTCGTATTAACTTTTATAGTTGGAAAAATCCTCAAGATAGCTTTTATTTTCTTTGGAAATAAAATAAATGCATCGTTTAAAAATAAATTTATATCTTTGTGAACTAAATTAACGATAACTCCGGACTTAACATGACCCTTGAAACAAGATATAATATTATTCCACACTACTCTATTTTTGATATCGGAATTTCTGTTAGTACACAAAGTATGCCTAATTAATCTTTTTAACGATTTTAAATGTTGAATTGTAGTTTGCAGTCTGCGACGCAAATCTAAAGAAATATGTTCACAGTGAATAGCTCTGTGACAAGAAATTAACCTCCTTTGTATCCGATTACACCAAACGGTAACATCCCGATCCGAAAAATTATCAAATAATACTTTTTTAAGATTTTGAAATGAAGTAATGAGAATATTAGCTTTTGTTATGTCTTCCATAATAACAGTAATTTACAAAATATAGGGTTAGACTCACCTCTTAAAATTACCGCGATAGTTCAATCTTGAACAGCGCGATTGGATTCCGTTTTCCAACGTCCTTTGTACCCAGGAAAACTACGGAGTATTTACCGCAAACAAATTCGACTAGGATTGGTCTAATGATGTCAGTAACTCGTTTTGGTAAAAACACAAACTTTTTCTCGCAAGTCCCAACAAGATGGACTTGCCAAAACGGGTGTCGGTCTCCTTCGCACTGAGGATTGGATGGGGTTGGTTAATTGGAAGGTCCTTTAGACTCACCACCGGTTTCTGCTCTGCAACACAG
The DNA here is from genome assembly GCA_019049505.1 of Pachyrhynchus sulphureomaculatus. Lineage (NCBI taxonomy): Eukaryota > Metazoa > Arthropoda > Insecta > Coleoptera > Curculionidae > Pachyrhynchus > Pachyrhynchus sulphureomaculatus. The sequence continues at coordinate 51,835,689 of CM032448.1, forward strand.
ACGGAATTGATTATTGATAGATCCATCTAAAAATATAATAAGAACTAATCAGTCAATGTCATTTTTTTTCTCTCTATTTTTAAATAAAAAAACTATGCAAGCAGAAATGATTAATGATAGATCCAATCTAAAATATATTAATAACAAAAATCAGACATTGACATTTCTCTCTTTACTCTATATGCCTAATTAATGTTTTTAACGATTTTAAATGTTGAATTGTAGTTTGCAGTCTGCGACACAAATCTAAAGAAATATGTTCACGGTGAATAGCTCTGTGACAAGAAATTAACCTCCTTTGTATCCGATTACACCAAACGGTAACATCCCGATCCGAAAAATTATCAAATAATACTTTTTTAAGATTTTGAAATGAATATTAGCTTTCGTTATGGCTTCCATAATAACAGTAATTTACAAAATATAGGGTTAGACTCACCTCTTAATATTATTGCGATATTGACATTTCTCTCTTTACTTTAAATAAAACTGTTACTTACATTTTCGAATTTTCACTAGACCACACACGCAAAAGAACGTCACGACGCACGCAGCATTACAATACAGTGCGAGAGTTGGTAATTAAAATAATAACACTTCAAGTGTAATGTGTATAAATATAGTTATGTTTACGTCACATAAACCATAAAACACACTGTACGTAGTGGTCTTGCGGGAATGCATAATATAATCGTATGCAAATAGTTGACCTCACGTACAGGAAATGTATTTGCTGATAATGCTTATTATGATTCAAATTACAGTCTATTAGTTTAAACATGTTTAAAAAATAAAAATACATATATATCTATATAATTTTTATTAATTGAAATATTCAAAATTACGATTGTGTTTTAGGTGCCTTTAATACCTTTTCCCTGATCTTATATGGTTGCTTGTATCCTTCTGGCTGACTGCTGTTGCTGTGTGAATCGGTTATATATTAAAAAGGGTATATTAGCACAAGCCTTAATCTATAAGGATCATTTTAAATGTTATTATCGCAGAGTAAACGTCGTAAACGCGGAAAAGGGTTTGTAAATGCCCTAATTAATAAATTATCTTTTGAACTACATTTGCCAAAGTATAATTATTGCGGCCCCGGAACAAAGTTACAAGAAAGGCTTAAACGTGGTGACCCTGGAATAAACCCTCTGGACGCTGCGTGCAAGGAACACGATATAGCCTATTCTTGAAACAACTCGTTGAAGGATCGTCATAAGGCTGATTTTGTGTTGGAAAATAAAGCGTGGGAACGAGTAAAATCAAAAGACGCATCGCTTGGTGAGAAAGTAGCAGCTTGGACAGTTACTACAGTCATGAAGGCAAAGCGTAAAATGGGGATGGCGGTGCGTAAAACCTACTGTATCATTTAAACGGCACATAGTCGATAAAATAAATAATACTTTGAAGAAAGGTATAGATACGGGTAATTTAAAAAAGTCAACTTTAATAGCATTGCGGGCAGCACGAGCGGCTATTAAAAAGGTGGGTGGGCGTTCAAAGGTTCGTGTTCCACTAATAATACCATTTGAATCGAAAAGAGGTGGAATTCTACCGCTCCTTCCAATATTAGGAGCACTGGGAGCACTAGGCAGCTTAACCAGCGGCTCTTCAGCCATAGCAAAAACCATAATAGATGCAAAGAATGCCAAAAAGGCGTTAGAGGAACAGAAACGGCATAATAAAGCTGTTGAACAAGAGCTCGGTAAGAAAGGATCAGGTCTATTTATGCGAAAAAACAAATGTGGTGGTTATGGTCTCTATTTAAAGCAAAAACCAAAAAACTACCAATAAAGCTACCCAAAAGGGCATTATATGATATAGAATTACAGAAATATGCGAAGAGACTCAAAATACCCCATTTTAGAGGAGTATTTATGCCAGATACTCTACCAGAGGGTCCGAAAGTATATGAAAGCGGTATACTTAACCTAGATTTATCGTGTAATGAAGGAACCCACTGGGTAGCTTATATTAAACGTAAAAATTCTGTTCTGTACTTTGACAGTTTCGGATACCTGAAACCACCGCTGGAGTTGGTGAAATATTTTGGAGCAAACATGGATATCTGCTATAATAGTACTGCTTATCGAACCTACAATCAAATAAACTGTGGACACTTATGTCTGGAATTTCTATATAAAAATAAATAACTAAGTTGCAACTGATTAGTCTTACTATTACATTCATCATAGTGCAATGTCCCAGGTGTTTACGTTGAAAAGCACTAACTATATACTATCTATAGATTTCATCAATCCTCTTTCCCTAGACGAAACTTCCGACTACGGACTTGCTTTGATTGGATTTTATTCTTACAATAGTATCCCCAATATAGAGAGTGACAAAAACAAGTTCACCTATACAGACGTTAAAACAAACGAGACCAAAACAGTTGCTATACCCACTGGATCTTATGAAATTTCCGACATTGAAACGTATATAAGGCGGAAGATCATACCAAAAGAAGTCAAGCAGGAACATTACGATCGATATATTTCAATAAAGCCTAACAATAATACGTTAAAGTGTGAAATTCAAAGCGAATATTTTCACGTGGACTTTAGGGTAGTCGATAGCATTGGCAAAGTTTTAGGATTTTCCCCGCGAGAGTTAAAGCAGGGGCAACTGCACGAGTCTGATCTCCCAGTCAATATAGTTAATGTGAGGACCCTACATATCGATTGTAACATAACTACAGGAGCGTTCTACAATCATAAACCTTCACATACAATTTACGAATTTGCTGTCGACGTTGATCCTGGTTACGCTATCAACGAGATTCCACGGAACTTAACCTATTTACCTATCGTTAATAAACGTGAAATTTCCAATATTACTTTGAGTATTCTCGATCAAGTCAATTTTAGTAACGAAGACATCATCGTTCGCTTAGAGCTTAAGAAATGGGTTTAAGATTCAACTATAATAATATAAGCAACCCAGCTACACCATCAGTCATTAGTAGATTATCAACTAGTCTACAAGGTCTAACTCCTTCCAATCGTCTCTTTCTCCAAAATTTAAGATACAATGTCAGACCAAATATTCGATATATACCGAAAGGCGCAGTTCGATGATACGATTCAAAAAATAGAAGTTCGCACCTACCTTCCCTACATAAAATCTTTCAATAATAATGATGTTATAGATATTCAAATAAAACAGGGGGATGCGTGGTTGCAAATGTATAACTCGGCTCTAGTCATCGAAGGAAAGTTAACAAAAACCGAGGGTGATGGAACTGTAAACTTTGTGAATAATCCTTCTGCATTCTTCTTTGAGCAGATATCTTATAGCATAGATGGTCAAGAAGTAGACAGCGTGCGTGATCCTGGTATTGTAAGCTCCATTAAAGGATATCTCTGTTACAGTGCGAATGATACAAAACACTTGGCTATAGCAGGATGGAATTTTCCAGGTAATCCGATAATAAATGCAGCAGATAATACGATAATACGTTTGTCATGCGTGTACCTCTGAATCATTTATTCAACGTATTCAATGACTATCAGTTGGCACAATTTGGAAAACAATCTATACGTCTAGTGAGAGCTCGCACTGATAATGATGCTATTTTAACAACCAATACTGCTAAAGGAGAGGTGACCATTGAAAATATATCGCTCAGGGTACCCGTAGTATATCCAAACGATATGCTAAAACTTCAGTTGTTGGAGTCTATAAAGACAGACAGACCTATAATTATTCCGTTCCGTAAATGGGAATTTCACGAATTACCTCAATTAACCGAAAATGCTCAAAAAGAAGTTTGGAGTGTTAAAACAGCTACATCTCTGGAAAGCCCACGCTATGTCATTTTGGCCTTTCAAACCGATAAACGGGGTAATGCTACATCAAACACATCACAATTTGATCATATAGATATTAGCGATATCCGGGTAATGTTAAATAATGAATATTACCCCGCAGAGCGTATGCGCCTCGACTTTGAGCATAATCATTTCGTTGAAGCCCACTATAATTACACCGAATTTTACAGTAGTTTTAAGGGTTCGCATGATAAAGATCCCCTGCTGGATTATACTACCTTTAAAGATCGCGCTCTATTTGTCGTAGATTGCTCACGACGTAATGATCCTATAAAAATGAGCACCGTCGATATCAAAGTAGACATTGAAGCGAGAAAAGGATTTCCAGCTAAAACAAAGGCATATTGCATCATCATCCACGACGTCATAATGGAGCATTTACCTCTTAGTGAAATTGTACGTAATTTTCTGTAAATTTATCAGTTGTCAAGAGACTGTATCACGATGAAGTTGGTTGCCCTCGATGTCCAGGGATTTAACATACTTTATGATAATGGAGTAGTCGAATTCCATGCCAAAGAATAACGATATCGAACAGTTTGCAAACGAGTCATTATTTACTAAAACCGAAAGTACAGTTTTCAAAATTAACCCGATACAATAAAAAAGAAGTCATTAAAGCTGAAATGGATCATGGTTTAAGGTATTCTTCCGGGTACATAGAGTATAATCTAATAGAAGAAATTCTAGATAGAGGTCTGTCCGACTGTGATGTGCTGTATATTAAAGGAAACCATGCAGCTAGGTTCATTCAAGACAGCGCTACCACTTCTCATTTCAAGATTGTAAATATAGATACTCTCAACGTTTGGCACAAGCCATCATTCAAAGATCAGAAACCTGCATGTTTAGATCATATAGATTGCAACAGCAAGGTTCAGTGCAGTAAAACAAATTGTTTTGAAATAATTACCTGGCTTAAGAAGTTCATCCCATAATGTCCTGCATCGATCTACATTTAAGTAAGCTGAGACAACTAAAACAAGATGTTTACGAATATGAGAAACGTGTCCAGATGTATAAGGGTTTTGCCAACCTTTCTTTGAAATCATGGGAAGACAATGTATTTAATAATAAACTTAGATTTAAGAAATTTGTAACCAAAGTAATTAATAAAAATAGTTAATTCAAATTTATTTTATTAGTATATGTAAGTCCTCATAACCTCTAGTATTAATTATGAATTCATCCAGTCAAGATATACGCGAAACCTGTAGAAAAATCGATAGTTTTGTTAATAAATTATCTTGTTGCGAAGCTAAGGTTAGATGGATTTCTCAGCGGGAATATTTAACAGCTTATATCGATCGCAAGCAAATAACAACAAATTTGGGGGAAAGACATTACGTAACATACGTATGGTCGCAACCTGGGGTTAAAGAAGGTCCTGATACGTGTGAATGCGTCCAAGTTAGCATGGTGTTACGACGTTTTTTTTTTTTTTTTTTTTTTTTTATGGGTCTAGCACACGTGCTGCAGGGAAGTCCCTAAAGCGCTCCAGGAGCGGCACGAGTGCGGAAAAAGCGATTCACGTTGTTCTTGAATCGCTGTAAATTGTACTCGGTGGGAAACACAGCGCTGGGCAAATTATTCCAAAGGGATGACGTTCTCCATATAAAAGATTGCTTGAAAAGCGTTGTACGCGGAGTAACAAGCTGAACCTCATACGGATGCGAAGCACCAGCGCGACGTGTATTTCTAACATGCACCGCTTTGGGAGGAATTAAGCGGGCTACATCCTTCGAACACTTTCCATGAAAATACTTGTAGAACAAACTCAAGTCGCCAATCGTTCTTCGATGTTCCAGCGAATCAAGGCCGCCGGTCAATTCCGGGTCCCCAATCAGACGGACCGCTCTTCTCTGAACAGAATCCAACAAATGCAGTGTACGTTTGAAACAAGGTGCATTTAACAGTATGAAGAGCATTAAGCAACATAGTTTGCCTATTATAAACTTGGACTTTTTCGATGCCGACAATAAACGTAAAAATAGACATGGTGAATTACTGCCAAATTCATTCCGAGCGATATTTATAGGTCCCAGTGGTTGCGGTAAGACGAATGCTCTCCTAAGCTTATTGTTTAGTATTAACGGGGCTAGATTTGAAAATATATACATTTATTCAAAGTCTCTATACCAACCAAAAAATATCAATTATTGGAGCAGGTGTTGAAAAACGTGAAAGGTGTAGGATATTTCCCTTTTAAGTGTAATGATGAAATTTTAGATCCGAATGAAGCAAAAAATAACTCCATATTTATTTTCGATGATATTACATGTGAAAACCAAAATAAAATAAGAGAATACTATTCAATGTGTAGACATAAAGACATAGACGCAGCGTACCTGTGTCAGACTTATTCAAAGGTACCAAAACAACTTATAAGGGATAACTGTAACATCATATTGCTATTCAGACAAGATGAAATAAACCTGAAACATTCTTATGAAGAACATTGTTCTCCAGATATGCCATACAATCAATTTAAAAACCTATGCTCTGAGTGCTGGTGTGAACCTTATGGGTGCTTTGTAATCGTAAAGGATTTTGATGTGAAAAACGGTCGCTATCGTAAAGGATTTGATGAATATATAAGTATATAACAATATAATGCCATTCATTTGACATGATGACCTCATTAGATTCGCATATTACGAAAAAATCAACGAACTATCGCGTAATATTCGGAAAAAATATCGCGCTCTCAAACTGAATCGAAGCGAAGAAAATGTAGAACTAAACAGAATATTTAAACCTATTACTGAACCTTTATTGCTAGACAAAAGCCGAAAAAGGACGTTGATGACGATAATGACGACGATAATGACGATAATGACGACGATAATGACGATAATGACGACGATAATGACGACGATAATGACGACGATAATGACGATAATGACGACAATAATAATGACGATAATGACGACGATAATGACGATAATGACGACGATAATGACGACGATAATGACGACGTTAATGACGACGATAATGACGATGTTGACGATAAGAAAATAACGTTGCCAACGTTGTCAACGTTGCCAACGAAGAAGGAAGAAGTTATTCTAAAGAAAAAGAGGATAGTCAACAGGTAAACTGAGAAGTTCTAAAAATCCCAAGTATACATCAATAATTAAACCAACAATCGATAGGAACAGACTCAGGGCACATACACATACTGGAGCCGCGTTGCACTATAATGACAATCCTATAGAATATATCTATTGGGATGACATTAATGAGTTGGTTGACAGGCTAAGACTGCTTATAGCATCCCAGCAAGCTGGTAATACATCACATAGTAACGAAATAGAGTCAATAATCAGCGAACTCAAGGAGACTGGTATTATATATTAACCTGTGTTTACCCATAATCTCTTCAGTTCATAATGACGCTCAATAAATTTGGCACCTCTTCAGCTAAGCATTCCACACGCTCAGAGTCCAGTTCTATAGCTGTAAATGGATTACAGTATACAATCGCTGGAGATGTTGATATGGAAAATAAGAAAATTACTAATGTTAAGGCACCTACTTTAAACCATGATGTTGTTAATAAGGAATACCTAGGCACTGAAATTTCACAGTTCAACGTCAAAGTCCAAAATATTAAAGACGAACTTACTAAGATAGAGCAAAAACTCGATGAGCGGTTTTCTTATACAAATCATAAGATTACCAAGCTAATTAAGAGTAATGGTGAGCAACTTGATAACATTAATCAAAAAACTGAAAAACTAAAGAAGGATATTGACGCATATAAAGAAGTACATAATGACACTATAGAACTTCATATAACGAATTTAATGTCACGTATAGAAAAGCTGGAAAGAATAACTGACCCACGCATATTCAAGTCACTTGCTGCGTATGAAACATCGCAAAATATTGCAACGCCAACGAACAAGACGGAAATAATGCGTAAACAACAAAAACAGACATCAAAGGAAAAACTTCAGCTTGTAAAGGAACTGCATAAGCCAATTAAAAGAAATTTTAGGCGACGTAGGACCATCATTAAAGGATTAGACGAGTACTGGCAAATGGATCTTGCGCAGATGGACATGTACGCAAAATCAAACAGAAATTTCAAATACATTTTGGTTGTTATTGACTGTTTTTCAAAGTTTGTTTGGGCTAGACCGCTAAAATCCAAACGTGCGTCCGAAACGACTAATGCGTTCAGTTCCATATTACAAGAAGGGAGGCATCCTAAGAATTTATCCTCAGATAGGGGGTTAGAATTCCATAATGAAAAGTTCAAGGCTTTAATGAAGAAGCACAACATAAACCATTATAGTACCTTCAGTGAAATGAAGGCTTCATTAGCTGAACGGGTTATTCGAACAATTAAGGAACGGCTGTTCAAGTACTTTACAGCTCACGGAACTTACAAGTGGATTGATATACTACCACAAATAGTTGATGATTATAATAATACGAAACATCGTACTATTAAAATGAAACCCGTAAATGTTACCAAGAATGAAAGTCGACTCCTAAAATCGGCATATAATTTTATTAAACTCGCTGTAGAACGCAAATATAAATTAGGAGATGTCGTTCGCATCAGTAAGGCTAAGCATATCTTTGCCAAAGGATATACACCTAATTGGACCACGGAATTATTTAAAATTATCAAAGTTAGGATTACAAATCCCACAACCTATCTCTTGGAGGACATGAATGGAAGACCTATAAGTGGAACTTTCTATGAACAAGAACTACAACGCACAACGCAACCTGATATATATTTAGTGGAAAAGGTTTTACGTCGAAAGGGTGATAAAGTTTACGTAAAGTGGCTCGGTCTAGACAAGTGCCATAACAGTTGGATAATGCATATTAAGTTAAGCACTAGTTTAATGGGCAGTCCACCATCACCCATGAGATCATATTTATGTAGCGGATGTTGGAGGGTAACGAAATCTGCTTCGCCAATACCACTGCAACTAAACATAAGAGGTCGCACACCACGTACCCTTGAACTAAAAATGAAAATAATGGACTTTTGTCCAAAATGCACCTGCATAACTATCTGAGGAATAGTGGGGGAGGGTGAATATCTACATGATTCTAACAAGTCAGTTCAAGTTTGAAATTTGTGTGAATAAGATGTGTGATAGCAGCGACACCACCAGTAGCAGTAATGAAGTTTATAATCCTCTCACTTCATCATCAGTTATGATTTAGCCATTGAAGAGGAAAAAACCTTTTTATTAAACACATCATTTAAGACATACCATCTTTCAATAGATTGCGATATAAGTGTCGCGCGAGACTTTACTCCTGCTGTACGTTTAAGCGCTAACAAACAACAACTTACATTAAACTCTAACGAATGGCATGAATTGCTAGCCATTTTAGAGGACCTCCTTGAAAATGAATTCTGCAACAGTTCAAATGGAGAATGCACACCTCGAAATATTTGGCCTGATATCTCAGTTTCAATACACACAGTACTCAGTGGAAAAACTGTTTGTCTAACGAAGAAGGAAGTGTTAATATTTATGCATGAAATTGATCTATGTGAACTCATCCAATTCAAATATTTACTTGCTTGCAGAATATCCATGTTAAGTACCCTCAATTTTGGTGTATATTATTATAGGGTATTAGAAAATTTCAGTAAACATGAATATGGCTTTAGTGGACATGATTAAATTTTTATGTAACTCGCATAGTAGTGTAAGTAATTATATTTTATTGGAATGTTTCTTATACAATAAGGAAAAGATGTTAAATGACTATAATAAATATAAATATATAACATTTTGAATATTCATGTGTGTTTTATTTATATATGACAGGTTAGATTTGCGCACTGCGAGCCATATCCTATTTACAATTTTTTATTTTACATTCACCATTATATCAATAATTTAACCGACTAATCAATCAATCAAGCATAAATATGGACGAATGCGCCAGGGGGAGCTACATTCAAATTCCCCGCGCGCGCAAATGACAGCTATCACACCCAAAATATGACAATTCTGACGTTTTAAGTACCAAATTGCTACTTAGTGTGGAATGGAATCTCTAATAATACAACTACGTAATCTTTGTGTTTGTGATGTAATATCAGCCCCAATGGGATATATGTATGTAGTCTGTGTTAAGAAAGAAAAAGTCGAAAATTACTCAGAATGGCTTCATGAACTCACAGAGAAAATTGGAAAAGTGGTGCAAGATTGTGACAGTTATCTAGAAATTAAAGACGATTTATTTCTAATATCAGTGTTGGATTTATTAAAAGAATTATCCAAATTAAGTTATCTTGAATATGAAACTGCTATTGAAGAATACTTAAATAAAAAGAAAATATGTCAGACGACACCTCAGAATTTCAAGGAAGCGGCAGAAACTCGAAATATAAATTTAGATAAGTTTGTAACAACATTATTTTATTTTTAAAATAAATATATGTATTTTTTGAAAATTTGTGTATGCGTCTTTTACTTTCCTTCACTTAGATTATTTGAACGTGACGTAAAATTAATATTTCAGTATATAGGTTAGGTTTACATGCTGCAAATCTAACCTATATACTGAAATTTTTTATTTTACGTTCACCATTATGATGGCAATTTAACCAACTAATCACAAAAATGGGGCTCCAGGTCCTACAGGTAGGGCTCCATGTTGTTCTTGTCATATACGCTGGTGCATGTGACTGGTGGCTCCGTGGGCCCCCTGAGCCCCCATCCCCATACACCTGCGCATGTAACAACAAACACAACCAAATGGGGTACCAATTCCTATATGTAGGACACCGATAGGGCTCCCTGAGCCCCTCTCCCATGCACCCAAATGGGACCCCAGTTCCTACAGGTAGGGCTCCATGTTGTTCTTGTCATATACGCTGGTGCATGTGACTGGTGGCTCCGTGGGCCCCCTGAGCCCCATACACCTGCGCATGTAACAACAAACACAACCAAATGGGGTACCAATTCCTACATGTAGGACACCGATAGGGCTCCCTGAGCCCCCACCCCATGCACCCAAATGGAGCCCCAGTTCCCACAGCTAGGACTACGCCCCTCTATTTTAGGTTATTCAACCAATATCATACGGCCGGCCTCCTGGAACCCTCCTCCTGCAGCCCTCCCTGGACCATTACACATGGCAACATCGCACAGCCCCCTTGACAGATGCGCGCGCGCAAACTTCACATCTGTCAACGGTCACACAGTGTTGCCACACCTAACACACACACAATGTTGCCACTTCATACAACGCTCTCATTGGTCCAAATTTCTATGACGTCAGAGCCAGCCCAAATGCTGGGCTGTGATTGGCCATTAATGTGGGAGCCGTGTAGATACACTACTCTTGTACAACCTTCAAGTGTTGCTACTGGAGCCAAACTATCCAAGAGTGAAGCAAGGGAAACCAAACTAATTGCCAGTTTGAAAATATACATAGAGAGGGTAGTTCGACGCTTACGAGAATTTAGCATGTTAAAGCTACATGCATGTGTTAATCATAATTTACTTAAAGTACTTGATGATGTTGTTACTATTGCCTGCGGTTTAATTAATTTGCATGATGCTCTCATTAAATAAAACTATCAAATTACTTTATGCTTTTTATTTACTAATTCAATTCAATTAAAATTATCTTTATTCGTAGGTAAATAATATTTACACTTGAATTCGTCAAGATAATATTAGGCAAAAATATAAAAGTACTCAAGATTACCACTCGTTCGTAAGATTGATTCCCCTGAGAAGAACGAACAAGAAACTCAAAGGGTTGCTCTTTTTTCAAAAACATTGTGTTACAAATTACTAATTATCAATTACATTAACCTATACAATAAAAATTAAGTGAAGATGTTTAATGTTTTACAGAATTCAGTCCAGGTTGCTCACGTATGTAACATGTGTCACCTAGTTATTTACTACTTTATATCCTGCTTAAATAACAAAAGCATCCAGCCTAATGCTCCCTCAAGAGTAAAACTCATAACTAGGTACTCCAAATGTACTAATATATCATTACACAATATTCATTTAATTTTTTGTATTGCCCAATAAATAATCATTGACCTTGTAATAGGCTTTCTTGATAAGGCATTTTTTATGTGTGATTTGAATTTTGATTCGATCAATTCTGTAACTTACAACCTAACAACCTACAATGATCTGTGGTACAATAGATATACGTTAGCTTTCCATAATGACACTAAAACTTTTAGAAAATCAGACAGATATTGCTCATTAAATGTTACACATGTAATTTCTACATTCTTGTTTGTGCTGTAGTTTCAATCGGCAACACAAAAGTAACCCTTTTGAAGTCCAGTCAAATACATCTGTATCTGCATCTACGCATTATATTTCTGTGTAGGTTTGTCATTTTTAATATATATATATAATTTTGATAGACGTTCGCACTCAAACTTGATTTCAATAAAGGCATCTTCACATATCCCATCGGGGGATCTTGCTAGCATTGGGTAGTTTTTAGACAGCGTCAGACCACACTTCTTAATTTTTTTTGTTCAGTTTAATACTAAAAGTTTTCCGCACTTCATCTTCTAATATTCTACCCCGTTTCATAGCTCTTCCCATAATTAATGATATAAGTGTTCCATCATTTGTTTTACAACGACTAAATTCAAATGCTTGGGATGCTGTAATTCTGCCATACCTCAATTCATACCAAAGACTACTTTGATACTGTTCTCTGGTCTCTTTTTCAGTTTTAAAAATGCATGTGCATCATTCAGAACGATCTTCTCCAAAAATGTGTCACAGGATTTATCTTTATGTTTCAGCACAAGTTGGTGCATAGATACACTTTCTGTATCATCACAAATATAGCTCGGTTGATATTTCATTATTTCACAGTTGTTAAGTTTTCTTTTTCTTCCCATTTCCAAAAACTTTTCAAGAACTCTACTATTTAATAGCAAACTAGGCTTACCATTTGATAATTGCTTTGCCGTTATGTATTTTAGGCTAGTGTCAACCCTAGACAGTTTGGATTTCATCCACTACATTCCACTGAAGTATAGGATGGGTCTTTACTCCTACGATGGACCCACATGAGGAATGCTATGGCGTGCTTGCAGCCCCCTTAAGAGGTAACACAGTCATGGCATTGAATAGAAATAACTGCTTCTTCTTCTTCTTCATTGACTATTAACATAACTGCATATAACTTTGCATGGACCTTATGTTCTGGACAAATTTTACATTTCACTATTTCACATTTATTCATCACGTTTAAGCTGTACATAGCTTACAGCGTCATAGCCATACGATGGACGTGAGGACCTAAAATAAATAAAAGAATTAGTATGTACTTACTCATACAACATACCAACATTTTCATAAAAATCATAACCTAACCTAAAACTAATAAAACCAGGACGTAAAAATAAAGTGCAGTTTTTATGGGTTTTTGAGTTTTAAATTGTGGTTTTAATACATTACATATATACTTACATAGAAATTCTGATATTTCTAAATTCTTCTGAGCAAAGGTCTTTGTTTGACGGAAGGAACTCTCCAAGCATCAACAAATCAATTCTAAGTAAATTAAAGCTATTTGCCTTGTTAAATCCGTCTTCCATCGTTAACATTTCTTGGTTCTAGTTTTTGCAACACAAAACTAAGCAACTCGATAGTTTAAAACCACAAATTAATTGATAAACGGTGCAGAGATTATCGTTAACACAAGAGAAGTTCGACCGAAATAATATTTACTTAGGCGTGAAGTCATTCGCTCTGATTGGTATTCCACATAACATGCATTCTGCATTTTTATTTTAACAAAAATAATATTAATTTTTTTAGAAACTTCTTAATCTATTTCATTATTTAAAGTCATAATTTCAGTGATTCATTGTTACTGTCAGCACGCCTATTGTCAAGTCACATAGTTTACAATTGACAATAATAAACAAATAATAAAATTGTTAGATTTCTCTGTTAGTGCCTTATATGTTTCACTATTTTATAATATATATTTATGCTTGAAATTTGTTATTATCCCAAACAGACTAGAAAAAATTCTCATAATACGAATGAAACCACAATATTTAATAACTCTACTCCTTTCCCCTATCAACACTAAAAATAATGATAAATTAATATCACGTTTTGATTTCATTTCTCCAAGAATCCTAAAAAAGATCTATGCTTAAAATTGGACCCCCATTTTAACCAACATTCTAGAAAAATCCTTATAATACTATAGAAACCATACAATATTTAAGGCACTCTTCCCCCTGTACAAATTGAATGTAATGAAAAAATAACTCAGATTCTTCGACTCTAAGAACTTGTAACATGATATACATGAAACAACCCCTCTAACCTACTTCTTCATCTTTTATCTTCTTACATATTTTACTACAAATAAATAAGCATAAAGTTTGTTTATTATTATAACAAAAAAAAAACGGGAAAATGTTCATGGTAATATATTAAATAATAAAACAAAATTATTATTATTTTTGCTGAAGCAATATCGATCAAAGACCATAGGTTTCATCCCTCCTTCAAGTAGTATATGCGTATCAAATTTAGAATTCATATACATCATTTGGTATGAAAGTTACTCTGCCAACAGATTGATAGACAAACTATGTTCCTCACTAATGCAATATTTCTCTTTAGCAAAATAAATAAAAAGAATCTCGTGAGGTAACAAATTGGCGTTGTCAGTAAAATCTGTTAATACTGTAATAATAAGAAGTATGTGACTAGTAGTGGCAGATTCTAACCTTTAGCAAAAAAAGAATTTGTGCATATTAAAACTACTTTCACGTGATAAAGCTAGCTCACACTATAAACAAGATGCCTCTGCTAGTATAACTTAACGAAGTATCTACTCTATGTTCCTCGTTTATATGATAAATAGGGTTTGAACTATTTGATTTTCTAAACGCTTATTCCACTTTTTCCAAATTTTTACAAAAACAATAAACTTGTTTTCGTTTTACTTTAAATTTACATAATATTAAGGATAATCGTTACTAACGGTCACGTTGATAGAATCAATATTCCCCAGCCTAAAATAGAGAGAAACAAATTGTCAGAAATATATTTAATTACCTAACCTCAGCCCAGACGAGAAGATCATTAATAGAGACGATGACTTTAAATACTTTGCTTACCAGGTTAGGTTCCAGATTAGGGCAACTTACTCTTATTGGAAACGCAGCAAATCTTGTACAAATACAAGTGAGAGTCAAAAGATAACTGCAACTGTCTTATTTTGAAAATCAAATGGTAATTAAACCTTACTCCAGCCAAACGAAGGTTCGATCCCAAATCATTTCCAATAGACATAAAGCTTCCCCAATACCGCCTCTACAATATATTTATCCACAGAAAACTTCCCTCCGTTACCAAACAGAAATTTCAATTTTTGATCTAACATACAACGGACGTATCACATAAATACCAGCGATGCATAAGACAACTACTAAGAGTCTCGAGACTACTATTACTATGATCAATAATATAACGAGCTTATAGGAAATCAACCCCCCTATGATGATTATAATCAGACGCGAAGCCAGTATGCAGTTGAACACCTGGGTCAGGAAAGGTATCAGGATTTTCTCCTGCTCTCAACAACACCCACTAGACGAATCCTATCAAGACACAGATTTCTTTCAGGACATACTAACGCAAATCCAGGCAGTGACTATGGACATTCCTCTAACTCAACAACACACTGTAAATTTAAAAAATTTTACAAAATAAAAAAGTCTACCAACAGTTTAAATTACTTATGTTATAAGCAATGAGGACGAAATTCCATTTTTAAAGGAACAAGGCAGCTGTATTAACAAAGGTGTACAGAAATTGTAAAAATTTAAACTATTACCAATTACAGACTTTCTATAAAAAATATCTCTTGCTCATTTAACTACAACTGGACCTCATAAAGTTTACATTTATCAAGATTGACTTTGGCGCTATTTCACGCTATGATTTTTCAGAACATTGCAGACTTTAAAAATAAACAATTAATTACTAACTTAAAGATTATTCCTTCGGACAAAGTATAAGATAAATAATAAATAAATAAATACAATATTTCAGACCACCAAAACTGTTAAAAAATTATTAGAGAAGTCAGAAACCGCAAAATATTTTAATTAAAATGTGAGTTTGACGACACCAATAAAAAAAAAATAATTATTTCATAAGACCGAGGTACATGTGGAAAACGTCAGTTCACGACCACAGTATATACAGATCCTGTGGGAATAAAAAGCAAGCAATATTATCAAACTACAATAACTATAGTTCATATATGACACCCCCTGATTATTCACAATGTGAAGTTTTCTATTTCAAACAAATCTTAGATACTATAAAAGATACACTTAATCGTTACTTTGGACACATAATTCTTAAATAAAAGTACATTCATGATTTTAACATCCGCCAGCCGCCTATTAAATAGTCTTATGCCTATGTAATACGGATTTTTTCTAAAATAAAGATAAGTTATGTTCATAATATATAACTAAATTTTGATTATACTTAGTATCATAATTATATATACATATATACAGTCAGTCCAAAAAGTCTCCATACATCACCTACTTTCTATACTATTTTTCTATTATGTTTAACTAATTAATTGGAACTATGAGAAAACATGTTTAAATTAATATTTGAAACTTAACCAACGAGGATTAGCATTAAAAACAACTACGGAACATTTTATTTAGAAGTTACATCATTGCTATAAAAATGTAAACAAAATAATTGTCAAATAAGTTCTCATTTACTTAAAAATTACCAATAATAGTTTGACGGAGTTTAACGGAAAATAACAACTTCGTTTAAACTAATATTTAGTGGGACCGCCGTTGGCCTTGATAATCTCCTGTAACCTTTTTTGTCACGCTTGCAACCAGCTTTCTAGTAACTTCTGCTGGCATGTTCTCTCATTCGTTTAATATTCTGTTTTTTTAATTCTTCTCTATTTGAAACATTATGTTTCCGAATGCGCCGTTTAAGTTCCTCCCATAAATGCTCGATGGGGTTAACATCGGGTGATTACGGAGGTGTATGAGGCTGCTGTCGCATATTATAGATCATCCATTCTCGCACCAAGTTTGCGGTATCTTTCGGATTATTGTGCTGTTGGAAAATGTATCTTTTTCCGAGTGCTAATTTTTGGACACTTTCTCTTAAATTGTCTCTCAAAATGTTCAGATAAACATGCTGATCCATGGTACCAATAATAAAATGTAAATTTCCAACCCCTCCAGCGGACATGCATCCCCAAAGCATAACATTGCTACCCCCTTGTCCCACCGTGGAACAAATGTTTTTAATATCGAATGAGCTATTCTTCTTTCTCCAAACTTTAATTCTTCCTTCACACTCAAAAAGGTTAATTTTAGTTTCATCACTAAAGATTACGGATTCCCAAAATTCAGGAGGTTTAGTAACGTATTCCTTAGCAAAAGCTAACTGCTTTTTGCGATAAGCTTCCAAAATTAACGGCTTTTTCCTGGCTGCACACCCTTTATAGCTTGCCCTGTGTAAACGATTTCTCACTGTTTGTGAACAAACATTTTTCGAAAATAGTTCCCGTAATTTTGGTGCACTTTTCTTGGGATCTATAATTATTTGTCTAACAATACTGGCCTCTTCACGTGGAGTCAGTTCCTTGGGTCGACCAGAGCGTGGACGAATTTTGTAGGAACCCGTTGATTTGTACTGGTACAGTAGCATGCGACTTTTTAACAATTTATTAAATGTACTTTACATGTTACATACTACTGTTCATTACATGTTATATGTACTGAATAGTATCATGCGACTTTTTAACAATTTTTCCTATATTTCTGTACGATTTTCCATCTTTCCACAAATCAGTTATGATCTTGAAATGGAATTTCACAATTTCTCTCGCTCATTTTTAATACTACTTTGAAAAGCCACTGCAAACTTACTAGCAACGAGTAACAAATTATAAAGTATGGCCGAAAATTAATCATTTCTTTTCAGTTTAGCGAGCAATAGATAGCTCGATAAAATGCGGCTGATTATAACGTGTTTTTTTTCAATTCATTTCTTGAGTGTATGGAGACTTTTTAACATTAATTTGTTTACATTTTTATAACAATGATGTAACTTCTAATTAAAATGTTCCGTAGTTGTTTTTAATGCTAATCCTCGTTGGTTAAGTTTCAAATGTTAATTTAAACATGTTTTCTCATAGTTCCAATTAATTAGTTAAACATAACAGAAAAATAGTATAGAAAGCAGGTGGGGTATGGAGACTTTTTGGACTGACTGTATATATATATATATATATATATATATATATATATATATATATATATATATATATATCTATATACATATATATATATATATATATATATATATATATATATATATATATATATATATATATATAACATATGTATATATCCCTCATGGACACAAAACTTTACTTCTAATATATACTAAAAATTTTCAGTGCATACATAGTAGGTAGAGTGAGCTTGTTTTTTTATAAGGATAAGACACAGGGCTACAGGAACGATACATGTGCGGAAAAAACAATTACGTTGACCTTAACTCGCTGTAAATTGTACTCGGTAGGAAACACAATCTTGGGCAAATCATTCCAAAGGGATGATGTTCTCCATATTGAAAAAGGTTGTACGAGGAGTGATAAGCTCATGTTCATACGAATGTAAAGTATTATCGCGACGTGTATTCCTAGCATCAGAAGGAATTAAGCGGGCGATATCCATCGAACACTTTCCATGAAAGTACTTGTAGAATAGACTCAAGTCGCCAACCGTTCTTCGATTTTCCACGGAATCAAAGTTCTGGGCTTCCAATCAGGCGAAGAGCTGTAAAACATATTTCTATGTGCTCTTTTTTGTATCCAAATCATGTCGAGAAAAGCTCAAACAATAAACAATATTTAAAACGTGATAAAGTCTGGACATGGTAATAAGACATTGCCGTATTTCATAAACTTTTCAATATTTTCATGCAAAAAACAACAAAACATACAGATGAAAATTTTTTGCACAACTCATTTACATGACCACTCGAATTTAAACTATTATCGATATACACATCTAAAAACTTAGTGTTAGTCACCCGAGTAATAGAATGTCTACTTATACTCACCCTAATCAAGTCACTTGTATTAATTTGAGATATTTTTGGTGAAAAGTTTATAAAAACAATTTTCTTCAAATTAAAGCTTAACTTATTTGTTATGAGCTCAAACACAAGCATCATACTCTACATTGTCTGCAAACAAAGTTAAATAATTATGGTCATTGGTCCTTAATGACCCTAGTAAATCATTTACAAATATTAGAAAAAATTAGGGATCGAGAATTAATCCTTACGGCACTCTCATGCAGAGCTCTCAGCATCTTTTCGAGCTCACTCCAGCAACATCTACAACCTGATCCCTATCCTCCATATATGAGCATATCTAATCATTAACTTTTCTGCTTAGACTATAATGTTCACTCTTCGATATTAATATAGTACCATATGGTCGATCAAATCGAAAGCCTTACTTAGATCCGTGAAATACCCAAGTACTTTTTGCTGATATCGAACAGCCTATAAACCTGCTCAATGAAGTTCAAAACTGCAAAAGCTGTATTTTTGCCACCTAGAAAACCTCTAATAGTCCGAAACGCTGAAAGAAAGTTACTTATTTGCTCATAAACAACCTTCTTCAGTACTTTTGAAATTGAGCTCAACAAAGATATTGAACTTTTTAAATAATTACTCTAACAATCTTAAATACATCTAGAAAAGTTAACTCTTGTAGAAACATATTCACTAGGTTCATCGATTCCAAATGAGTTTGATTTTTCGAAGAAGTTATTGTTCTTAATCATCATGCTCCGTGACAGGTGAGAAAAACATAGGAACCTGATTTATAGGAGTATTTAAATGTTCCCTGTCAGAATTTCGATTTAACATGAATTTTTGAAGTGAATCAACATAATATTCATTGAAACTATGCGAAATTAGCAGTTTATCATTCGTAGGTTTATCGTTTAAAATAATACTAGAAATACTATTTGTATTGTCACATGACAACGTATCCGAAATAATATTCCGCGCGGTTTTACTTTTATTTTTAGAGGGTATTTAAATTATTTATCATTATAATTTTTTTAGTAGATTGCATAACCTTTTTGTAAATTTTCTTATATACTTTATAATCATTTTTGATTATAATGTTAGTAATTTTTTGAACTCGGAAAACTTATTTTTTGAAAAAAATATAAAACTTCAATTCTAAGCCAAAATGAATGTTGCAACATCGTGAAAACACTAACTGGGAAAAGTACATTTCTGAATTTATAATATTATCTTATCTTTAGTTGTAAATAATATTATTGGGAACTGCTAAACAAAAAGTCTGAGTGTCTTTCTTTGTTGTTGGTATGTATGGGTATGGAACCCTCCCTCCTTAAGTTAGAAATTCGGGATTCATCTCGGAATTTTGATGATCTTTATTTTTGTCTTCTAATCTTGCATTCGTATTTTGGTATAATTCTGAAAATCTTATACATTATGTTATATTGTTACTGTGAAAACATAAGTGAAGATGGTCCAGCTATTGGTTTTATTGTTATATATGTATTATATTATATATATATATATATATATATATATATATATATATATATATATATATATATATATATACATATATATATATATATATATATATATATATATATATGTATATATATATATATATATATATATATATATATATATATATATATATATATATATATATATATATATATATATATATATATATATCAGTCTAGCACAATTTGAATTTGAGATAAAAATGAAAAATAAAACCTTTCATCTGTTAAGGAGAGATACGTAGTCACTTCAGTCAAGAAATTCTATTTTTGGATTTCTACATTTTCTTTTAGTATGGTATCCTAAGAATATATTCTGTAAGTTTTTTAAGAATCGGTTAAAAATTGAGGAAGTTATAGCAGTTTAAAAGAACTGTCGTTGCGTAGAGTAAGGCAGGTAGTCAGCAGCTGCTCTCTGGTTAGCCTTCGCTGACTTTAACTCGATTTTAATGTATCTTTAACTTTTTCCATTTATGAATGTCCTTCTTAGAAGGGACGAGGCGTTCACATCTGTTATTCTTAGGTTCTATATTTGAAACTGGTGATTTGTTCAGTACCGTTGTACAGTTCATTCGTAGCAGTTTACTCGGAGCAATTCAGTCGTAGCAGTTATTAAAGTATATATTTTAATTAACTTTGTTAAATATAATGTGAGCTATAGGAGTTCATTGTGGCCAACATGCACATGACTACGAAGCTAAAATAGGCGGAGAACGAGTTGACCTGGCTGACCGACAATTACGACAAAGTACAAAAGAAGCTAGAATGCGTCATAGATAAGAACAAATTAGTATTCTAGAAGCTCAAATAGCTGATGAAGATTCAGCCTATGACCTTGGAGTCGATTTACAGGTAAGAATTTATTTTTGTATTACTGTTGTTTAACCTGATTTTTCAAATCTAAAACTTTAAATGCGTTTTTCTCGAAACTACTTTTTCTTGAAAACCGCTTGCCGGTGTGCAAGATATCTCAAAAATCACTAAACCGATTTTGATGAAATTTGGTACATATTTTCGTTATACATATTGCTTGTCTTTGAACGAAGGAATTTTTACCAAGACATTATTTTTAATTAGCAAAAATGTAAAACGCGGTAACGTCATTTTTTTTTTTTCGCTTTTTTGTTTAAATTAATGCCATTTGACGAATTTTTTTTTTTAAATCCTTGTTCCAAAGACAAGATTGATCCTCTAGTAAACTAATTTCTTTGAAAATTTTGATTTCAGATGATCCAGCTCCTAGTAACTGAACACACCGCAATGCTTCTTACAGAAAAGGGGTCGCAGGAGAACGGGTATAGCGCCGCCATTTTTTTTAAATTAAAATTTCACAAATTGTGTTTAAGGCTATGTATCATTATATAAAATAAAAACCTGATTTATATAATGAATAGTTCCACTAAAAAAATTCTTAAAAAAAAACGGGTTTTCTCCGCTCCGTGACTAGATACATAGGTATGTTAAGAAAATTGTCATTCTAGCATTAGGAGTAGTTGCGACGTTGTCGCAACGATTTAATTTTATTTACAAATTACTTACATTCTGGACGAACCATAAACAGGTATCCAGCTCCAATTATGGGCAAGTTAATGGGACCTGGAAAATTCCAGGATGTTATTATCATGTGCCTTTTTTTCCATAAAAAGTTTAGATAAAAACACAAACAAACTACGACCATTGCCCAAAGAAGCACTATTTGGACATCAGCCATGTAAAGAAATAGTTTTTTTGTTAAGGCCATTGATCTAAAAAATAAAAAATATTTTATAAATATTTCTAAAACAAATTTTTGCAGTTTAACTTTTAGCGACTGGCATATATAAACTGTAAAGAAATTTGAAATTTTTTACATACAGGATAGAATCAAAATTAAATAAATAACAGGGTAAATTAAAAGCTTTGCGATAATTAGCTGCTCTCTTTAACAATATAGAGTAAATGTTACTATAGTATAGTTTGAAGTTTAAAATCTGACCTGGTTAACTCCAAAGAATACAACTTTGAAATTTTTACTGTACTCTATTTATTTGAAACCGAGTAAGAAAAATGCCGGTGGACTGACCGGTGGTCTTATAACAGAGGCGTGCTATCTATTCCCAGGTATTTTTCAGGTAACAATGCTTTTTGTAACGATGTATTATTGCCGATCAAATCATTTTCTTTACATACCTTCCTTTTGCCCCTACTATAAATACATATTTAGAGCAGCATGCCCAAGTGTCAAGCCAGTTAGTGAGAAGTCAGTGTGTTAATAAAATGCCTTCTCCAGCGAAACACCAAAAGTTCGGACAGCTAACCCATAATGAAAAGCGTAGAGTTAAAAATGTATTTGACTTCGTTAAAAACGATCAAAATTGTGTGGATGATTGGGTGACAAAATGTTCCTTAATGACCGGAGTTGACAAAGCCACAGTTTACAGAATTTTAAGAGAAGGAAAGGATCAGGTATAGACTCTCCAAAAAAGAGACCAGGCAGAAAAGAACTTCAGCTGACTGACAACACAAAACAAGCAGTAAAGTGTATTGTTCATGACTCTTTTATGGAAAAAGGAATTCCAATTTTATGATCGATGAAATACCGAAAATGAGTAGAGTAAAGTTATGGAGTGTTTTAAAAGGTATGAATTTTTGTTGGATAGAAACCACACTGAGGAAGATACTATTTAAGAAAAGTTAGAAAAGCTCGCTCTAAAGGAAAAAGGATATATTACTTAGATGAAACGTGGATAAATAAAGGGTACACAGTCAAGAAATTTTGGCAAGATGGGAATATCAAAAATGCTTGTCGAGCATTTAATGAAGGTTTCTCTATTGCTCTTAAACCGCCATCTGGAAAGGGACGTAGGTTAATTATTTCGCATATTCGAAGCGAAAACGGTTTTGGAGATGGAGCTCTTTTAATATTCGTATCCAAGAAAACAGGACATTATCACGAATATATGAATTCCTATGTATTTGAAGATTGGTTTTCGCAGATGATGGACTTACTACCAAACGGTTGTATTATTGTAATGGTAAACGCAAGCTATCATTCTAAAAAATTAGAACGAGTTTCAACCTTCAGTTGGCTGAAAAAGGACATCTAATCTTGGATGAAAGAGAAACGTTTCATTTCCAAAAAACAGCGTTAAGAGGTAATTATTAGAACTTGTAAAGCTTGAAGTTATCAGAAATAAAGACAACTACACAAGTTTTGTCATCGACGAAATGGCAAAACACGTAGTATTACTGTTTATCTCCTGCCATCATATCATTGCGAACTTCATTCGTTAAAGGTGAAGCCGCCAGGAACAATACGACCTATAAATTAGCAGACGTACAAAACTTTTTTCAGAATGTCATATCTAATATTTCCACAGAAAATTGGCGAATGATATTGTTGAACTTCTAATTATACATGTAAATTCAAATGAGTCGCACAATGATAGTGTTTCAAGCATGTCGGAGATAGAAGATTGGTAATACTATTTTCATTGTTGTTTGACTTCCTTATTTGTAAATTTTGTTAATTAACAATGTTTCATCATAAACGCTTTTTTTTCTAATAAATGTTTAAATCTTATAAAACTGTTTCATTCATATTATTCGCAAATAATACGTATATGCCCAGGCGCACCAACACCGGCCAGAACTATTTCAGACCATTTAGCTCCACCAACAAAATAGGGTCGTTTTTCTTTTGTATTCAAACATCTTTGTTTGCGAATATTAGACTGATGCCAGATGGTATTCTAAAAAGAAGGTGAGTAGGCTAAGGATCTTTCAATTATTGGAGCCTGAGACCTGGCATTTCATTTTACATAGTAGCTCGGTTAAAATTTAAAATCATGATAAAATACCACAATCTTTACATTGTTTGACTGAAACCCTGAAAACAATGATATATATATATATATATATATATAATGCAACGTCTATCTGTCGTCTGTCTGTTAGTGCGCTTATCACTGGAGAACCGCTTATCCGATTTACGTGCTTTTTTTTTAAAAAAACATCCATATGTTCTCTGGCCAGGTTATAGGCTATATTTTATTACGTTAGGTAACATAAGGAATAAGCAGTGACGATAATACTGTATCAAGTCGGAAAAAAGTTTGCAGCTACCGCGTTCTCTTGCAATACACTGCCTAAACCATTAAATATGGAACAATATCATGTAGCAAAGAATATCTATAGTATATATAAAATGCAATGTCTCTCTGTCTGTCTGTACCTTAGTGCATTTAACACTCAAGAACTACTTATTCGATTAACTTGTTTTTCTTAATACACACATTTGTTCTCTGGCCAGGTTATCTATAATCTTCTATAATATATATATATATATATATATATATATATATATATATATATATATATATATATATATATATATATATATAATGCAACGTCTCTCTGTCTGTTTGTCTGTCTGTCCGTTAGTGCCCTTATCACTGGAGAACCACTTATCCGATTTACGTTCTTATTTTTTTTTTTTAAATATGGTCTCTGCCCAGGTTATCTATAATATATATAAAATGCAACGTCTTTCTGTCTGTCTGTCTGTCCATTAGTGCGCTTATCACTGGAGAACCACTTATCCGATTTACGTGCTTTTAAAAAAAAAAAAATGCAAATGTTCTCTGGTCAGGTTATAGGCTATATTTTAATACGTTAGGTAACATAAGGAATAAGCAGTGACAATAATAGTGAATCAAGTTGGAAAAAAGTTTGCCGCTAGTGCAATACACTGCCTAAACCATTAAATATGGAACAATATTATCTAGCAAAGAATATCTATAATATATATATATATATATATATATATATATATATATATATATATATATATATATATATATATATAAAATGCAACGTCTCTCTGTCTGTCTGTCTGTCCCTTAGTGCGCTTATCACTCGAGAACCACTTATCCGATTTACGTGTTTATTTCAAAATTCACACATTTGTTCTCTGGCCAGGTTATCTATAATCTTCTATAATATATATAAAACTAGCCATTCCCGCGGCTCCGCTCGCTTGATTCACTATTATCGTAACCGCTTATTCATTATGTTACTTAACGTAATAAAATGTATCCTATAACCTGGCCAGCGAACATATGTATTTTAAGAAAAAAAAAACACGTAAATCGGATAAGAGTTTCTTGAGTGCTAAGCGCACTAACGGACAGACAGGCAGAGAGGCGTTGCGTTATATATATATATATATATATATATATATATATATATATATATATATATATATATATATATATATATATATATATATATATATATATATATATATATATATATACATATACATATATATATATATATATATATATATATATATATATATATATATATATATATATATATATATATATATATGTATATATATAAATATATATATATATATATATATATATATATATATATATATATATAAATATATATATATATATATATATATATATATATATATATATATATATATATATATATATATATATATTATATAAAAAAAGCTCTGTGCTCTCTATGTGTCTGTCTGTTCGTTAGTGTGCTTATCATTCGAGAACCACTTATCCATATACTTTTTTTTTTTATTAAAATACATATGTTCTCGGGCCAGGTTATAGGATATATTTATTACGTTAGGCAACATATAGAATAAGCAGTAACGATAATAGTGAATCAAGTCCACGCGAGCGGAGCCGCGCGCACGACTAGTATATATATATATATATATATATATATATATATATATATATATATATATATACAGTGCGACCTCGATAATCCGGACTAATTAAAACCGCGGTGATCCGAATTAGTAAATAATTTTAATTACTGAAGCAGGACATTATTTATATTAAAAAACGAATCATTTAATACGAAACAACTAAAAAATAGTACATACATAGAATAATATTTAAAATAGATAAATATTTATATAATTAATTTAATAAATATTAAATAGAAGCATATCTTATCAAGTTTTATCTTATTTTGTAAAAAAATTTGTAATTTTTGTTTGCTTGACCCTTCTCTGGTTGATCATAAAAACAATTTCTTTTAATCTTTGAAGTACAAGAACATCACTTAGAGGGATATCATTTTCTTCAGCCCATCTCATGCACACATTGAAACTTTTAACTGCCTCATCATTTTTCACAGTGTTCATAACAGTTTGGTTTGTATTAGTATTTAACTCTGAACCTTCATTATCACTCTCGTGTTGTTCATCTATATCATCTATGTCTTCCGGTGGTAATAAATCTTCATCACTTTGAAGCCAATTACATATCTCCACGTTCGTGAGATTCTGCTCAGTGAGAACATTCAGTATATCTGAAACATCTGTTAAATATTTACGAATTAACCAAAAAAATACTGAAAGAAAAATTTCAGGCTTTACCTTTCATTTCTTCATTCGTGGAAAGCAAATTGTGCCGTAATTCACTCAGAGGAATCAGATCTTCAGCATCATATTCAGTGTCTGGGTTGGTATCTGCACATAATCCATAATTTTGTGCCAGCACTTTTTCAAGACTTCAGGCGAGACTTTTTCCCATAAATTGCATAGTAGACATACAGCATCTTTTAGGTTAATGCTTTTTAATAACCTAACAAGGTTCTCTTCATTATTTGATAAAATATGGGCTAAAAGACTTTTCCGATAAAATAATTTTGTCAGTCTGATTGCATTCTGGTCCATAGGCTGCAAAAGTGCGGTACAATTTGGTAGAAGAAATAATGTTGTAAACTGTCCATCCTCACTAGTCAGCTCTTCTATAGTTCCATGGCTCAAAGCGTTATCAACGATTAGCAGGGCTCTTTCAGGCAAGTTGAGACTTCTTAAATAACTTGTGACTTGACGAATAAAAGAACGATGAAACCAGTCTAAGAAAATTGCTGTGGTCATCCATGCATTGGCAGATGATTTGTATTCAACAGGTATGTTCACATTTTTAAAAGCCCTCGGATTTTTTTGCCTTTCCTATCACTAACAACTTTAATTTTTGTGATCCATCAGCATTGCAACATGCTAGAAAGGTAACGCGTTCTTTGATTATTTTTCGACCTGGTGTGGTCTTTTCCTGAGAACGAACCAGCGTTTTTTCAGGCAACATTTTCCAATACAGAGCTGATTCATCTGCATTGTTTATTTGAGTAGGTCCAAGGTTTAATTCTTTTATCTTATCTGCGAATAAAGTTAGGAAAGGATCGACGGCCCTTTCATCATTGGATAGTTTTTCACCACAAACTTTTAAAGCACGCAGACCATGTCTTATGAAGTTAGAACTCCAGCCTCTGCTAGCTCGAAAATTATCATTCCCGTAGGTTTCAGTGTAAAACTGTTTTGCTTTGCCTGATAAAATTTTGTAGGAAATTGGGACGTGCCTTGATCGTTGCGTACAAAACCATGTATACAAACACGAGTTTCCATTTCTGGATATTCGGCTTTTCGTAAGATTTTTCTGACGCCAGGACCGGCATCACATTTGGAAATAAATCTAAAAGAAGTTACACGTCCATAGTGTGTGTCCAAAATTATCTTTAAAATAAATCAT
Organism: Pachyrhynchus sulphureomaculatus; assembly: GCA_019049505.1. NCBI lineage: Eukaryota > Metazoa > Arthropoda > Insecta > Coleoptera > Curculionidae > Pachyrhynchus > Pachyrhynchus sulphureomaculatus. The sequence continues at coordinate 51,863,738 of CM032448.1, forward strand.
ATATATGTTACATACCTTTTGATTTTCCCTTGCTTCTTTTTTATATCCGAAATTGTGGATGTTCGTACTCCGTATTCATTTGCCAACACTTTTTTCGCTTTCACCAAGAACTAGTCTTTCTAATATATCGAACTTTTGTTTTATGGTTAGTGTAATATGTTTTCTTTTAGAAGGCATTTTAATATGTAGGTACATATACGTAAAAAAAAACGTTTACATACTTATATGAACCACATAAAGTAAAATAGAAACGTAGGTATGTTGTACTTGTGACAATAAACAAACAACTACAAAGTCCTTAACCTTTAGACGCGATACGCGATGCGTTGTAGGCAAATCAAAGGCACCTACAGTTTGTGTGAATCCCAGATGTATTAGACTGGAAGTTAGGAGAATCCCCTCACTATTGATTTCAGTTTTCCCATGTAGTTTAGATTAAGAAGATGTCTAAAAACGCAGGTCCGGATTACCTAGTACTATCAAATCCGGATTATAAAGTACACAATGCAACAGAAATGTTTGTCCGAATTATTAAAGAATCCGGTTTAATGGAGATCCGGATTATCGAGGTGGCACTGTATATATATATATATATATATATATATATATATATATATATATATATATATATATATATATATATATATTTATATATATACATATATATATATATATATATATATATATATATATATATATATATATATATATATATATAATAAATATATATATGTATATATATATATATATATATATATATATATATATATATATATATATATATATTATATATATAAATATATATGTATATATATATATATATATATATATATATATATATATATATATATATGTATATATATATATATATATATATATATATATATATATATATATATATATATATAAATATATATGTATATATATATATATATATATATATATATATATATATATGCATGCCAGCCCTTAATCGGCAGCCGTCTACGGCCACAAGCCGACAGAGGAATGGTCAGCAGATTGCCAACATTCACCGCAGACAGCGCGATTGAACGAGTTCCACCTCGTGCATAGATGGTTCAATGTAAAACCACAGAAAATGGTCCATATTTACAACATATTAGAATAGTGAGATAGAGTGCTGAAATATGGTCCATTATCAGTGGTTTTACAGAAGATGTATTGTAATACCTACGTAAATAAAGAACATATACTAGTACTTACCTTACGAAAAGGATAAATAAAAAATATGTATATCTTTCGAACCAGTACTGTCGCAGATATAAAATGTAAACTGAACACGAAATTTGATTTGACGTATCCTGTCCCCCGTATCATTCTTGAGGGTACATAATAAGATATATTCAAGGGTATCCCATCTAACACTCTCTGTAACCCCTCACATTTATTATAAGTTTGACTGTAAATAATTCAGAATAAAGTTTATTCATGATGATTCTTTTTAAGATCACTCTATAACCACATAAATGGTAATAGATACTATTTTTAAGATTCCTCGACTCCAAGAACTCTGAGAAGGAGACAAAAAAAAAATATATTCCAAATAACCCCTCTTCCCTACCCATTTAAAGGCTAATATGGTTGACTATAAATAATATATGCATGCTAGTATACACTTTGCTCATTACCACAACAAACAATCAGGGAAAATTCTTATAATATTATTAAAACAAAACAGAATTTATCGACTTCTATTCCTTTCACCCACTGAAAAATTGCCGGTTCAATCATGTATAGATCACTTATACACTATAAAACAAATAATGGAAAAAAAGCTGGCAAAGAATAGAGAAGTTCATTTAGCTTTCATAGACATAAAAAGGCCTATGACTCGGTACCAAGACAAAGATTATAGAACGCAATGAAAGAAATAGGTATTGACAAGGAACTAATATACGCAGTAAAAGCTCTCTACGAAAACAACACAGTGAACATAAAAATAGGACATAAAATAGGGAAGAGACTCCAAACATCAAAAGGACTATTACAAGGATGCTCTACATCCCCCACACTATTCAAAATATACCTCGAACAAGCATTAAATATATATATATATATATATATATATATATATATATATATATATATATATATAAATATATATATATATGTATATATATAAATATATATGTATATATATATATATATATATATATATATATATATATATATATATATATATATATATATATGTATATATATAAATATATATGTATATATATATATATATATATATATATATATATATATATATATATATATATATATATATATATATGTATATATATATATATATATATATATATATATATATATATGTATGTATATATATATATATATATATATATATATATATATATATATATATATATATATATTACGAAAATCATAGTTTTAACTTCTGTCAGTCCTTCAGTCCGTTCCCACTAAAACTCCCATAAACATTCCCCAGTTTTCGTTGGTCTGTCTGTTGTCAATACATTTACCAAACTAAGTGGGATATCGCTTTAAAATTTGGTACACATATAGTACTTGATGTAGAGAAAGACCCTATAGTTTTGAGTACCAATAATTTAGTGGAACCAGGTAAAAGCACTAGAATATTGTAGAATTTCAACAACTCTTGTTCGTTTTTTTAGTTTAAGAAACCACTTAATTTTAAGCCTACTTATTAATATAACCGTTCCCTTAAGGCTGCATGCGAAAGTTACAATAAAATTTAATAAAAGTTATATAAAATTACTTACATAAAAGCGTGTACTAGCCTGCATTTAGGTGTCGAGTTGCGTTAAAAACTGAGAAGTTTTTCAACTAGAACTATAGTACATAAATACAACCAGACATTTATCAGAATGGTCGGTTCGCGATACGACGTCTCTTGGTCAAATAAGTTTTGTTTATTACGTTGATAGAGCAGCCGAATTGGCTCTAATACGTAAATCTAGTTATGCCTCATATTTTAGGAATATTAGAAATTATATAATAATTAGAAAAATTTTACATATATTTTATAATAAATGTCATTATTCTACACTAGAAATTTCGAGTTACCTATTCTAATTTTAAAATTGATTTCTTTATTTAATTACAGAACTCAAACTTTATACTTTTTAGGCTGTATTTGTCGAATCACTCAGTTGATGAAGGTAATATATTCGAAAAATTAGTAACATGATTTACCTAGTTCTTTTGCTGCTAACATGCAGTTTTTAAATGAACACTAAAGAATAACTTAATACAATCCACTTTATGGTGAAATATTAACCTTATTTGAATAATCAAAAAAGCGATGATAATGATTAAAAAACTACAGTCTTCGATTTTAAAATCGCATCGAACAAAATATATGCTCTCTACCAGCGCAATACGTGGGAACGTTAAAGAATAAAATTCAAATGCAGAAAAAAAATTGTCAGATGTGCTAAGAAAAACCTATCGATGTGTAAATAAAAATAAACTCCTTTTGTGATCTGTAGTTGGATTATTATTTTTGCGATATTTTATATTATTTATTATGAAGTTGAAAATTAAAAAAATATGCATTCCTTGATCTAAACACCTAAAAAAAAGAAAAATTTCAGAGGGCACTTTTTTCACGAATACAATACTTCCCGTTAGCAAAGAGTAAATACAATAATTTACCTGCTGTTCCATTTAGTGTTCATTACTGAGACGTTTGTTGTAACAACGTAACACTCAATAGTTTAATTAGGTAAAGTTTTCTCTTCGCAATAGCAAAAAATTTAGATGTGACTTTAAGATTACCTTTTTATGACAAATATTTACAACTCCTATAAGAAATAAATATTTTGGCGCAATAATTTGATTTAGCAACAGTTTTTGTTGTTTTTTACTTGAAAATTCGATTATTTGATATTATAACATATTATCATGTTAATAAATAAAGATGGACTTTTGGCAACAATGTTCATAGGCGTCTTACAAGGGCTGGTAAATGGGACTTTAACAAAATTTTAAAAATGTCTGAAATGAGAAAAAAAAGTAGTAAATGTTTCTTTACTGGACTCGAGTAACAACACCTTAAATATAATAAATGATTTCCATAACACCCATATATATATATATATATATATATATATATATATATATATATATATATATATATATATATATATATATATATATATTTGCTGATGACATCGCACTTTTTGCCGAAAACGAAATCGAATTGAAAGAAATGATCTAAGAATTACCAACTGAACCAAAAAAGGTCGGTTTATAGATCAACATCACAAAAACCAAATTCATGACGAACAAACAACCATTAATGGCGTAATATCCATACACAGGCAACAAGTGGAAAGGGTGGATTCATATGTATATTTGGGATAGGAAGTTACAATCGGAAAAGTGAATCAAGAACTGGAAGTCAATCGAAGCTTACGCCTGGGATGGGCGGCTTACGGTAAAATGAAGCAAGTCTTTCAGTTCAAACTGCCTTTAAAACTTAAAAGTAAAGTATATAAAGAATGCATTCTACCAGTAACAACATATGGTAGCAACACTTGGGTTCTGACACGTAAAGTTATTAGAAAATTGTAAGTTCACCAGAGAGCAATTGAAAAGAACATCCTACCTATATATATATATATATATATATATATATATATATATATATATATATATATATATATATATATATATATATATATATATATATATATATATATATATATATATATATATATATATATATATATATATATATCACTTAGGGACTGTAAACCAAACGATTGGATCAGGAAAACAACAGGGGTCTACGACATAATTGAAAGGGTATCTTCCCTCAAGTGGAACTGGGCTGGCCATGTGGCCAGAAATACTGATAACTAGAGCGGAAAAGTAACCAGATGGAGACCATGGGGGAAAAAGAAGTACCGGCAGACCTCAATAACGTTGATATGACGTAATTAAAAAAATAGCGAGGCTTAATTGGTATCCAATTACTCAAAACAGGGACATATGGAAGCAAATGAGAGGCTTAGGCTTATATCCAAAGGATATAATGGCTAGAAGAAGATATATATATATATATATATATATATATATATATATATATATATATATATATATATATATATATATATATATATATATATATATATATATATATATATATATATATATATATATATATATATATATATATATATATATATATATATATATATATATATATATATATATATATATATATATATATATATATATATATATGACTTTCAAGTTAACCGGAATTTCATACACACATACACACACACAAACACAAAATATTTAATTAATCATCAAAATACTTTTTGTAATCATTTTCCGGAATAGCTTTAGCGAATTTTGTTTTATGGATTCAATTATCAAAACGCCTTTCGCGAAGTGATAATTTGAATATTGGAAACAGGAAAAAGTCGGCAGGAGCCATATCAGGAACTTGATCAAGAACATTCGTTGAATTTTTCGCCAAAAATTAGGTCCGAAAAATCGCCTTGTGTGATGGTGCGTTATAGTGGTGCAAAATCCATGAATTCTTCTTCAACACTTCGGATTTTTTGCAACGGATATTTTCACGTAAAAGCCTCATGACGTTGACTGTTTGTTACTCTGGCAGGAATTCTCAGTGCACAACACCACGATAATTGAAAAAAGCATACTTTGATTTTGGAGCGACTTTGACGTGGCTTTTTGGTGTTGGCTCATTTTTGATTGTCCATTCAAAAGCTTGCTGATTTGTTTGCATGTCAAATTTGTAAACTCATGTAACGTCTACCGTAATAATGCGTTTCATGAATTTCGGATCAGATCTGTACCGATCGAGCATGTTTTTAGTAACTTGTTTCCTGGGTTGTATCCGCCATCTTAACCGTTTGTATTTCCAAAGCTTGCTCTATATTAAACTCAACATTTTTTTAGGTTTCTGTTAAAATTGGAAATAATCGAAAAACAAGAACATTGAAATAGAAGGATATTTCGCCATACACTCAATCACCCTTTAGCTCCCTACCGTATCCTTTTCACCCCATATATATTTTTTGTTATAGAAAAATTATTTTTGATTAAATGTTCAACATCCCAATCAAAAACCAAGAAAAATTCTCATATTACTATTGAAACAATTTAATGACCCCCATATCTTGCAGCCTCTTTCCATGTTAACAGTGAAAATAATGAAAAAAAAATGTAATGTTAAATCCTCGATTGAATTAACTCCGAAAAAGACTTATAATAAAACAAATATGAAGTTACTCTTCTACCTACCTTCTTCACCCCCTTTGGCACTTTACATGTTTTATTAACCATTAAACCCTTATATATTTTACTCTATGTAATATGCTTAAAATTTGTCAGTTTATAAGGTCAAACTCATCTATTTTTGGTTACTTTACCTTATTGGTTTTGGGTATTTTAAACAAATTACCTTCATCTTTCTTCTGTTCTAATAGATATTTATCAAGCATTGTAGGGGGGAAAGACCAAGCATCACGAACTGCACGGCTAAAGCTACCACGAGAAAACCACACATTTTCAGACACATCGCTCGTGGCAGTCGCCCATCTAAGACACAGCATTAGTGCCTATATGGGCGATTCGATTTGGATAACTTAGTGATGCTCAAATCTTCATTAGGAAAGTGTATGAAGATTAGTAGTTCGAGTATATTGTACTGAACACTGATTTGAAATTTTTTGGGTCTCGTCATACTATACATAATGTTATGATTTAAAAAATAAGCCACATTTACTTTCCCAGAAGTTTTAAAAAGCCACAATTAAAAAAGGAAAATGTTTATAGACTAAGGCTCTTAAATTGACATAATTTTTTTTAAAAATATATTGTTTGATGTTATTCTCTGACAATAAAATATTTGTTGGTCAAGGTTCTTTTTGTAGTCATTCTAGATTTGGGAAGGCACTAAAATATCTATAAATTGTAAATAGCAGTTACTATCCGAAAAAGAAGCATTTCGTTTACGCTTTATTCTTACCTAATTTGTCTTACTAAAAAGCACTGAGACAACACACTCGAATAACATTAAATAACTTAGTAACAACAATCTAAAAGAACGAGACCCTGCCAAAGACACTATGAACCTATTTAAGTAAAATAATAGGTTAACTACCTGTGTTTTTGTTTAAATCAATTAGTACGGTTTCTAATAAAAGGAAATCAACCTTATAGTAATCTGTTGTTTTGTTTAACCTGTTAAAGCAAAACTTTTTTCGAATAGGCTTGCCGGACCTAGTTTCAGTAAATTAAATGATAAAAAACTATCAGTGATCACACATGCAAAATTTGAATTATTTTGTTTATTATAGATACGTAAATAGATGGTTTCCTTCAACAATAATAATTAGTATTCCGAATGGAACACTTATAAGATCACTTCGGTGTCCATCCGTCTATCTGTCACACCCGATTTTCTCCGAAACTATTTGACTTTCAACTTCCTAGAAATTTGGCATTAATATAGGAATTGATGGCCTCATCAGAGCCGCGTAGTTGTGAGAGTCAAATTTTGACTTAAGGGGTTAGTTTTGGGGATGTCATAAAATTTTTTTTTTACCAGGTCATCGAGTAGGATGTCAAATGAAAGCGTCTAAAAAGTGTACTTGCGCACACTTTTCTTTGTATTATTTTTAAAAAACTGCGAAATATCGCTGCCCCCCCTTATCTCGAAAAGTAGTAATAATCACGAGTGCATTACCTTTAATGATTTATTTGGTATATAAAATAAGAAAAATTTCAATGTCATCAGTTTTTTAGTGAAGATCGGAAAAAAAAACTTTGTTGAAAACTCATTTGGGATATGTTTTGTGAAGTCACCGATCATTTTATACCTCTGTAACAAAAATTTTTATTTTAAAAGCAATCAACGTACAGAACACTAATTGCGCAAGTCCAACTTGCACTTGACCGGTTATTATGTCCTTGTATTGTTAAATATCCGTTCGTCTATACGAGTACTTGACTGGTTATTTTTATTTTTCAGATTTAGTAAAATTAAATTCCATAGGTCCATAATTTTTTCCGGCGTAAGCTTGTCTATATGGATAGCTCTAATAAACAAAGAACAAGATGGCAATAACACATAAATATTCCAATAATTATAATAATACTTTAATATTTAAGCTACGAATTTCGTGGTTTTAAAAACACATTCCTATTAAATCTGAAGAAGATGCTCAGGCAGATCGATTTAACTGATGATCACCAACCGAACAAACTCGAGGCGTGATTATCATTATATATCGCGTGGTGTCCTCTGTATGTCGGAACCACAGGCTTCGTCGCGTCAGACTTTACGTTTGTCTTTCAGATAATCATAGCAATAATAACCATAATAACTTTTCTTTCTCTTTCAGATAATAATAGTAATAATAACAATAACATAACGATAATCCAACGACACAAACATCGAATCAAAATACACAGGCCTCACACCAATTAGGACTCAACACAAACATACACAAATAATTCAGAAGTCAGTGATTTTGAAAACATGTATCATTGTCAGGTCATCCCTTAATGGTAATAGCATTTGTGTTGACTTGGTTTAGGCCCGTCACCCAAATATGGAAACACATTGATCAAATGTGAGAAAGAAGAACATACCAATCATAATAATAATATGAGCTTAGAGAGACTCGCCCTCTCGGAACCCAAAATAGCAACTTCCATATCTGCTTAAAACGAAGAACAAGAGATACAAAAATAACCATCAATAATAAGCACAGGAAAACACACCGAAACTATTTACCTTCTACTAACAGGCAACCCAATGTCGGAACACTTTGAGTTTCTGATACCACAGAACACTGAAAACACTCCAAACAACAGTAAACCAATAAAAGAAGTACCGGGCGAGCGCCGTAACGGACGGGGACGTCGCGGGAAATGTCAGCTCGACCAAAACGATGAAGACCGGGCAAAAGAAAATGCCAAAAGTGTTGTGCAGGCGACTAAGCCGGCGAGAAAATCAAAGCAACGCATGAGTTACACCAAAGAAATCAACGAACATGTTATGCGTTGCTATAATAAAATCACCAAACCTGACAAAAAAATCACTAAGAAAAAAATTATTCGCCGCCTGGACCCACCGAAATCAATCACAAACACAACCAGCACAGATGCGAGACAAAGACAACCACCAAAGCCAAACCAAGCCACGTATGTTTTGCAAGGACGACATGCAACTACCAAGGCTGGCAAACCAAGACAGCAGTTAAAGAGGAATGAAGAAATAAACAGAACAGTGATGCGCTGTTACTACATCGCCACCAATTGTTCACTAACAACACTTAGTACAATTAGGACTCAACACAAACATACACAAAAACATTTAGAAGTCAGTGATTTTGAAAACATGTAACATTGTCAGGTCATTCCTTAATACACAATGGTAATAGCGTTTGTGCTGACTCGGCTTGGGCCCGTCAGAAAATATTGAACCACATTGACCAAATGTGAGAAAAGAGAACAATAACAATAATAAACGCCTTTTTTAATAAAAAGATTGAAACAGAATAATATGATAATTCAAACATACAGGGCACCTGGAGTACCTCGGGCGTATATGCAGCTATACTATGAAACATTTTATAAAATAGAAAAAGTATAAATTTCTACTTATAACGCAAACTTATTCATTAAAGAGACCTTTAACTAGAAGAAAAATGAAAATTGAAGTATTACTGTACACAAGTTAATTATAAACCAACGACTAATATCAATTTGATTTAGTGTGCACAAATGGAGAATTACAAACAAAAATAGCTGAGAACTGAAAAAAAAAAAAACATTCTCAGAAGACGGCAGAAAATACATCTTCATTCAGACACTCAAGATGCTCCTCAAAGCCAAAGTTTTAAATTTTCCTTTTAAAATCGGTTGATTTATGTATACTATATCAAAATGATTTACTTAAAAGAATGCCACGTAAAAAACCGAAATAAATAATCTAAATTAACTGTTTTAGAACATTAGACACCTTACTATAGCAGGTAACAGCTACAAAAATTAAGGCATTACAAGTTGATAATGGAGTAATTAAATTTGTTTTGAATTTGTAAAACAAGAAATATCGTCTACCAAATCTACATTTTCATGTTTTTTTGTTTTATAACGTAATATATATATATATATATATATATATATATATATATATATATATATATATATATATATATATATATACATATATAGAAGAGTCAGTACAAGGGCTAACAACTAAGAGAGTTTTTTTCACTTAGTGATAGCCCTTAGGATTACAGAGTGAACAAAAAGGTCTTAAAGTTCTTAGTAACTGTAGTTTTATTCTAAAATCTAGCTTTCGATGCCAATTCGTACATCATTTCAGCAAGAAAAACAGAAAGAGCCCTATTATAATTTATGACATTTTTAATAACAGAGTTATTGAATTCTAAAGGTTACTTACTGAATAATCACAGTTGGCCCTCTGTCAAAGAGGAAAACGATCTATGCATTCGAGGGAAATGAAATGTTGACACATGATTTTTAAAAAATCAATGATTGCCACCGAACTTATTTTTCTACACATAAATTCACACAATAAACAAGTTTGTCATAGTTAGGAATTAAAAGAATTTTTAAAATTTTTAAAAAATTTTCACAATTTAAAAAGTTACAAAATCACTTTTGTACCAGCTGACACGTGCTCAGCCGTTTTGAAATAATCTAGTAATTTTAATTTGTAACGTTGTCAATGTTGCTGGAACCAAAACCTGCGTGTTGAAAAATTATTAATAAAAGGTCAAATTAAGATCGCTCAAACGGATGAAAAATAAAGGAAAATTATAAAAATGGAAAATTATGAATTATCAAATTTCAAAGAAACTCTGGTATAGGAGTCATGAGTTTTTATTTTTTTAGTATATTCTTGGGACAACAGATATATGTAAATGAAACTTCGACGTCTTTTTTATGGTTTAGACTATTCTGGCAGTTTTTTATATAGCACATTTCCAGAAAGTTCCGTCTGAATATGTTTCTTTCAGTGTCCAAAATGAAGGTTTCGTTATAATGGACTTTATAATCGTATTTGTTGACTTAGACTGGTAGAATGTGGTTTGTGCTTACAATCGCTTTTATGTAGAGCGACTCTCTTTGACAATTTTTGCGAAGTCTGGTCTATGTAAATAGACCCACATTCACACTTAATCCCATAAAACTACACCTGACTTTTGCCAAAGATCAGTTTTATCTTTTTTGTAAGAGTAATACTACCCAAATTTCTTTAAATTATACTGAGCTATTTGAACATTGGTGCCTCAAAAAGTGCAATAATTGATTGGGAAAGACCCTCGATGTGCTGTAACTTTCGAAATTTTATCTCAGTTGATATTGAGTTGCTTACAAACATTTCTTTGTCTAGGTCTATTAGTAGGTTGAAAGGTTTTTTATAATAGATTTAGAATATTTGTTAGCGATTAGTATGTTTTATAATAATTTGAAATCTTTTTCTTTAAATGTAAGACGACAAATTCTGTCAATTCTGTTCCTTAGTGCTATTATGTTTAATTTTTGTTTCAAGGGATGATAGGAGTGATAAGGTATAAATCGTCCAGAGCTTGTTTTTTTCTATACCAGACTAATTTTATTATGTTATTGTCAGATCGAACTACCCTTGTGTCAAGAATTTAAATTTTGAAAAACTTTAAAAATTCTCTTAATTCCTAACTATGAGTTTTATCTAATTTAAAAATAATTTTAATTGACAAACTTATGTTTATTGTGTGAAGTTATGTATAGAAAAATAAATTCGGTGGCAATCGTTGTTTTTAAAAATCATGTGTCAACATTTCATTTCTCTCGACTACATTGATCATTTTCTCCTTTGACAGAGGGCCAACAGTGATTATTCAGTAAGCAACCTTTCGAATTCAATAGCTCTATTTTTAAAAATATCATAAATTATGATAGGGCTCTTTCTGTTGTTCTTGCTGAAATATGATATATTGTTTAAATTGGCTCTTTGCTTGACGAGGATTCTTTCTATGTCTCCTAGGTCCTGAAGATGATGTACGCATTGGCATCGAAAGCTCGATTTAGAATAAAACTACAGTTACTAAGAACTTTAAGACCTTTTTGTTGACTCTGTAACCCTAAAGGCTATCCCTAAGTGAAAAACTCTCTCTCTTTTTCTATATATATATATATATATATATATTATATATATATATATATATATATATATATATATATATATATATATATATATATACATATACATATACATATATATATATATATATATATATATATATATATATATATATATATACCTACATATATATATATATATATATATATATATATATATATATATATATATATATATATATATATATATATATACCTACATATATATATATATATATATATATATATATATATATATATATATATATATATATATATATATATATATATATATATATATCTATATATAGAAATTCTACCTTGGAGAGCTGGAAATGTTATGTTGAACTGGAAAGCTTTATACTCCACTACAACTTTTAATTCTGTACAAAGCTGAAATTCGACCAACGAACTGCTCGGATTTTTGCGGCTATGCTCCTAAACATATACATTTGTTGGATTCTAATCAGAATAGGATAGCGTACCTGATTGGAGATCCAGGCGTCACCGACAGTCTTGATTACTTGGAACATTAGAGAAAGGTTGGCGTTTTGAGTCTATTCTACAAATACTTTCATGGAAAGAGTTCGATGGATGCATGCAAAGAATACAACCATTTTCAAGCCTTCTTTTATATGGAGAACCTCATCCTTTTGGATTCGTTTCCCAACGAGCATAATTTGGAGCTATTCAAGGCCAACGCGACGCGCTGCTTTCTACACACACGTCGTTCCTGAAGCGTTTTAGGAATTTTCCTGCAGCAGATGTTCTATTCTCATAGTATATATGTAGCATATACATATACAGTAGAACCCCGATTAACCGAGTTGCGATTATCCGAGCTCCGAATTAACCGAGCCAATCTAAGAACCTGATTATCCGAGGTACGCGCGTCTATGCTGCGTATTAACCGAGCTTCTAAAATATGTATATATTCCCATTTAAAATCGTCGGGGCCTTCGGGGAATTCCCCTGGCCCGTGTGAGGGGTTCCCCTATTTATGTTTTTGGACTCTTACAAACGTAAAAGAATCGTCGTTCCTATTGAAGAAAAATTAAAAGCCATCAGAAGAATTGAAGCAGAAGAGCCAATTAAAGTTGTTACACGAGATTATGGAGTAGGTGAGGTAACAGTTGGAGATTGGAAAAGAAACCGCACAAAAATAGAAGAGTGGTGTATAAATCAAGCCTCCTCGTCCTCAGGAAGGAAGTCAATGAAAACCGGCGACTATAAAAAGGTTAACGAAGCTTTATTCATGTGGTTTAACCAACAGAGATCAAAAGGTGTGCCTCTGTCAGGTCCAATTTTACAACAGAAAGCAATAATGATTAGTAGGCAATTCCCAGAGATAGATCAGTTTACCGCCAGTTCTGGATGGCTTGACCGCTGGAAAAAACGGTACGTTGTACGACAACTGACTGTACGTGGTGAAAAAACTTTCTGCTGATGTGTCATCAATTGAGAAGTTTAAGCAGAACTTTAAAAAGCAAATCGAAGATTGTGGATACACATGTGATCAAATTTACAACTGTGACGTAACTGGTCTGAATTATAAAACGCTTCCATCAAAAACATTGGCATCTCGACAGGAAAAAATCAGTTCCTGGGTACAAACGAAGTAAAGAAAGATTAACTATAATGGTATGTTCCAATGCATCTGGCAAGCACAAAATCCCACTGATGGTAATTGACAAGTCTGCACGTCCAAGAGCTTTAAAAGACATCTCACCCAAAGCCCTACCAGTCTATTACAAAAGTCAGAAGAGCGTATGGATGGATGCGACCTTATTTACTAACTGGTTTGAAGAAGCGTTCGTGCCATCTGTGACTAAATTTTTGAACAGAAACCGTCTTCCTATTAAAGCAATTTTGTTAATGGATAATGCCCCCTCTCATCCTGGAGAAGGACTTCATGTGGGCGAAATTGTTATAAAACTTTCCTCCAAATGTAACCAGCATAATGCAACCAATGGATCAAGGCATCCTCGAAAACATTTAAAAAAATTATAGGCGTTTATATCTTGAACATCTAAAATTATATAAAAAACAACACTATGTTTTAATTTCCAATATATTTAAAGTCACTTGACAATTGTTTCACCATACAATGGCTTCTTCAGAAGTAAATAAGCAAGAAAAATATTTGGTAGTAATCCTGGTTATATAACGCTTAAAACTATCCTTAATTATCTAAGATTATGCTAATCATTTTATTATATTATTTACAGACAGAATTATTTTAAGAATGCAAAGATGTTCTTGAACATCTGTTAGAATACACAGAAAAGGAGGATATTATCAATGGGATGAGAAAGGTTACACTGAGAAATGTTATTTACTGGGTAAGTCAAGCTTGGGATTCTGTGCCTACTACCACTATTCAAAAATCTTGGTCAAAAAGTTTTTGAGGACTATAATGACAGTGAAGATGATACTCCATTAAATGAATTAGCTTTGAAATTGATGATGAAATGAAGAAATGTCCTGTTCAAATTTTGACAGCGAGATAGAAGAAAAAGAAAAAAGTTTATTTGAATTAATGCAAAAATTAAAAGGTTGCGAAAATGTGACAAGAGAAGATGTTGTTGAATGGATTACAGCAGATGATTTAGAAGAAGAAATGAGTATTGAACAAATAACGAATGCCTTTCAGGAAACCGAAAAATCAGATGACGATGACGATGACGAAGCGGCGGTGGATGAACAGTCTCCCACTAAGATCTCTCATCAAGAAGGTTTTGCTTCTATGGAAAAAGCTTTGAGGTATATCGAACAACAACCAGAGGCAACCCCAGTGGATTTGCTTCTTCTTAATAGATGGAGAAACATTGCAGCGAGAAAAAGAAGATGCAATATGAAGCGCATAGATATCTATTTCACTGTTTTATAATGTATGTACTTATTTATATGTTAAAAACGTTAATACATCGGTTTTTAAAGTATTGGTGTTTATTTTTTGAATGAATAAAAAAACAAATCCGGATTATCCGAGTTTTCAGTTATCCGAGGAGGGTGCTCCCCACGTTACCTCGAATAACCGGGGTTCTACTGTATATATATATATATATATATATATATATATATATATATATATATATGTATATATATATATATATATATATATATATATATATATATATATATATATATATATATATGTATATATATATATATATATATATATATATATATATATATATATATATATATATATATATATATATATATATATGTATATATATTGTAACATGTGAAAATTGTTCTCACTTTGAGGCATCTTTTTTTGTACCCTGTGAGAAGTTGTTTGTCCCACGCTTGAGCGCAATTTTGTAGGGTGTGAACTTACCCGCTTTTTGAGGCGTCATTTTGTAGCCTATGAAAAGGTGTTTAATTGCGCCCCACGTAGACTGCGTCATTTTGTACCGTTGGAAATTTAGATGCCCAAGCTTGAGCACAATTTTCTTGCAGCCCCGCTTTAATTTCTGATAATGAATTGAGTGAATCCTGATTTTAAAAGAACTAAAGAAATTAAACACACACTAGCTCAGTTTTCCTTGGTAGAGAAATATGGGTAAGAGATAATTGTTTTACGTCTTTTTGGAATTATTTTCTATTTTTTTTTTTTAAAAAGCTTTAGCTGTACAAATTTTTTGGCACCATTCATTTTAAAAATAGAAAGGATCTAACTTCAGTTAAAAAAAATGAAAAAAATACTGAAGTGTTTTATGGATATTACTAAAAAGAATTATACTAGTACAACTTTTCTTATCCTGAAAAGAAAAATAGGTATTCAGTGAGACACTAGCTTTAATCAACAAAAAAAGAGAATTTATTCATGATTTTAAAAATAAAAAGTTCTAACCTTTGCAGTTTTACAGGATTACAAAAAATTTTAGCCTAACAGGTAGTTATGACATTTAAATTCTAAACTATGACTACCCCCCGAAGACGAAAAATAGTGCTTTTCACTTCACTTTTTAGTCAGTTTAAATTGCTGTTAAGGCACTACTCAGGGATAGGTCTATTGAAGGATGTTTTGGTAACTTACTGTTCTTATTCCGGCTTCGATGGAACACGACCGATTTCACACTTTTCTAGTAAACACTTAGAGAGCCCACTACGGCTTTTCGTTAAGAAACTTGTGCTTTACTTAGCTCGCATGATGGTTGTTATGAGCCTTTACTGTAGCTCAGTCGAAGGAAGCCTACTTGGCGGCTCCGATGAAAATTAGCCTGGCTGCGGCTTGATATTACTCAGCCTCGGCGGCTAGATGGAAATAAGCCAAGACAGTAGTTCTTCGGACCCTTAAATAAACCGTGCGAACTCTGCCTGTAATATGGCGACGCCGGAACCAAAACTGCGGATACACACATTTCACCAATCGCGGCGTAGCGGTAGATTCGGTCAGAAACCCGCACAGCACACTAATATACCGGACGGCTTGGAATCTCTTATTAATATACCGTTCGATACAAAAATGAAAATAAGTACAATTTGAAGTGAAAAAATCAGTAACATTACATGGTCTTAAAATCTAGGAAAAAAATGAATGTTACAATATATATATATATATATATATATATATATATATATATATATATATATATATATATATATATATATACCAGGTGTGCCAGTATGAAATGCGGTTTTTTTTTTCTAAAAAAACATGTTAAATTCGGAAGAATGATAAAAACTGCTTTATTCAAAGTATGCTCCATCGCTTGTTAAACATTTTTCCCATCTTTCGGGCAATTTGTGGATACCACGCCAGTAAAAATCTTCCCCTTTTGCTGCGAACTATTCATCGAGCTAGTTTTTCACATCTTCGTACGAACCAAAGCGCTGTTCAGCAAGTGCGTGACCCATCGATGCAAACAAGTGGTAATCGGAAGGAGCCAAGTCTGGTGAGTAAGCCGCATGGGTAGAACTTCCCAGCTGAGTGTTTCCAACGTGTCACGAACTGGTTTTGCCGTATGTGATGGAGCATTGTCATGAAGAAAAATTACTTTGTGTTGCCTCTTTCGGTATTCTGGCCTTTTTCAAGCGCACAGTTCAAATAGGTCAATTGTTGTTGGTAACGTTTAGTATTAACCGTTTCCCCAGGCTTTAACAGCTCATAATAGACCACGCCCCTCTGGTCCCACCAAACACAGAACATCGTCTTTCTACCAAAGCGATTCGGTCTTGTGGTCGATGTGGATGGTGCGTTTGGGTCTACTCATGATTTTTTGCGCTTGGGATTCTTAAAATAAATCAACTTTTCATCCCCTGTAACTATACGTTGCAAAAACGACTTCCTTTTGTACCGAGCGAGCAAAATGTCACACGTGTTTTTGCGCTTTTCCATTTGCCTGTCGTTCAACTCATATGGTACCCATGTACCGGTCTTCTGACTCTTTCCCATCTCTCGTAGCCGATAGGAAACAGCTTGTTGACTAACGCCCAATTGCTCGGCGAGTTGTTTTTGTGTTTGCGAATCATCTTCGTCCAACAATGCTTGCAATTCCTCATCTTCGTATTGTTTTGGCAGTTTTCCACGTTCCTTGTCTGCAACATCGAAGTCACCACTTTTGAAACGCCTAAACCATCGTTCACACGTATCTTGCGATGGAGCATGTTCACCATAAGCTTCTCGAAGTAATCGGTATGATTCAACAGCAGTTTTCTTCAAATGAAAACAAAAAATTAATGCTGTCCGCGAATGCTGTTTTGTTCGTTATAAATTTCGACATATTAAACACAACAACACAACACTATGCACACACTTTTCCAATTTATTACTTGTGCGGGTCTGACACTTGTTGATGACACAACCAAATGGCGCAGTGTCAAATCTTTATAGCACAAACTGCATTGATGCACCAACTGTTGTCTGAAATCCGCATTTCATATTTGTACACCTGGTATATACATAAATATATATATATATATATATATATATATATATATATATATATATATATATAAATAGATTTGATTTCTTGAACCTTTATGTAAATAAAACTTTTTGATGTATCTTGGGTTATGGTTCATCAAATGAAAATCTTGGAGTTCTTTCGAATTTTATTTTTTTTATATTATTTTGACGTTTCGCCCCTGGTTTTGGGCATTTTCAAAAAACAGTTTGCCATGTCTCGAAAATAAGTGACCGTGATTAATGTATTTCAGTCGATGGAGAATCTTAACACTAACCATCGACTTTTTATATATATTAAAGATGTAATAAAATATATATCTATAACCTGGTCAAAGAACATGTATGAATTTAAAAAATCACGCAAATCGGATAAGTGGTACTCGAGGGACAAGCGCACTAACGGAGAGACAGATAGACAGACAGAGAGACGTTGCGTTTTGTATAAATTATAGATATAGATTTTTATTATTATTATATAACCTGGCCAAAGAATATATGTATGAATTTAAAAAAAGACACGTAAATCGGATAAGTGGTTCTCGCGTGATAAACGCACTAATGGACAGACAGACAGACAGAGAGACATTACATTATTTATATATTATAGATTATAGATTATAGATATTCTCTGCGACATAATATTGTTCCATATTTAATGGTTTAGGCCAGGGGTGCTCAAACGGTCGATCGCGATCGACAAGTCGATCGCGAGTGCTTTTTGAGTCGATCTCGAGAAAAAAATTCCGATATAGAACATTCACATATCTTGTTTTAGGTAACTAAAACAAAATGTAATGAATAAACTACTAAAATTTATTCGATCCACAATTAGGCCAGAATAACCCCCTCATCACTTTCTTTTATCGTAATAACCCCCTGCCAGCGGCAAAAGGCCGCTTTATCAAAGGAACGCGCGGTACTTGTCAAAGAAAAGCCGCGTTTTTGATTCCCGCCGATTTTTCTAGAAACTTCGGGCGGCGTGTTTGACGGGAACATTCGAGACTTCGTTCGCGCCGATATAAATGTTGCGCCTGCAGGAATAGGAGTCAGTCTGAGTTGTAACTTGAAGGCGATACATCGATACAATGTTTATTAATAAATAGTCCAAAATGATGTATGTATGTATGTATGTTTGAATGTAGCGCATCGATAGCAAAGATCATTTAGCGCCAGTTCGTGTGTAATTTATATTTTAGAGTAAAGATCTGTTTCTTTTAAAAATTCTATTAGGCTTTTTATGCTATTTATGTTTGGAGCTACTATTTGATGTAGAGGTTTCAATAAATTATGTTTGGATCTTTGGGGAAGATGATCATGGAAAAGGATATGTTTTATTGTGAGGGTTGTATGGCAGTGGTGACATATTGGGGGGAGGTTCTCCCTTTAATATATATGAATGAGTTAGGTGTGTGTGTCCAATAGAAATTCTTCTCCATATAACATTCTCTTTTCTTGTTAAATTTGGTAGATGAAATGGTGGATATACTGCGGACTTAGATTCCCAGAGCTTGTTATCATCTTGCAAGTCCCAGGAAAGTTGAAACATATTTCTGAAGGTATCATTGAAAAAATTTGTCAGGTCTGATGGTGATAAGATAGTGTTTATGGGTATTCCAGAATAAATTGCCAATTTGGCGTTAGTGTCCGCCAAATCGTTTCCCTTTATGTTAATATGACTGGGTATCCACAGTAAAACTAAGTTAATCTTCCGGATGCAACTTATGTGTATAAGATTCATTATATCTAACACTAGTGGGATCGATGTTTTCAATGAATTTATGGATTTTAGAGAACTAAGGGAATCCGTTATGATAAGAATGTTGCTATTTTTTTCTCTTATCGCTAATCTGATAGCTTCCCTTATAGCGAGTAGTTCAGATGTATAAATGGTAGAGATCATCTTAAGTTTAAATTTATGAATAGTATTCGGTGCGATTACTGCGGCACCCCACTCCCAGGTCTGATTTTGATCCATCCGTGTAATAGTGTATATAGTTTTGGTATTTATCTTGTATAAGTTGTAAAAACGATGATTTTATTTGAGAAGAGGGGGTTGAATCTTTGTTGTATTTTGTCAAGCTGATATCTATTTTCGGAGAGGGGGCAGTCCAAGGAGAAAGTAATGGGAATTTTGATGAGTCTGGTGAGGTGAAGGAAAATTCATGAGTAGATAAGTAGATCTTGATTCTGGTTTGTATAGAGTTGGGGCTGAATGATTTAGAATGTATCTGATGTAGATTGAGGGCACTTTTGAAATGGGGTCTAAATAATGATGTGGTGTAAAAACGCATTAAAGATTTTTGTCTCTGTAAGGAAAGGGGGGGCATGGAAGCGATGCATTGTAAGCTTGGAATTGGGGAAGTTCGATAGGCTCCCGTTGATAGTCGCAAGGCTTGGTTTTGGATTACTTCGAGAGATCTTTTGTTGGTGGGGCTCGCCGCATCGTAAATGAAATCTCCATAACTTATTTTGGATAATATGATCGATTTATATATCTTCATTAGAGAGGGGAAGTCTGCACCCCATGAGGTGTTAGATAGCAGCCTCATTATATTTAGATCTCTCGCTGCTTTTGTCTTAAGGTAGTCGATATGTTTTTTTTTTCCAATTTAGTTTGTTGTCAAAAATCAATCCTAGCAGGGATATGTTGTTTACCATTGGAATGGGAGTATTGGATAGATTTAGAATGTTTGTTTTGGGACAACTCCTTTTTCTGCAAAAATGGATTGTGGAGCATTTGGTCGGGGAGAAAGTGAAACCCGATTTTGATGACCAGTTTGTAATCCTGTTTAAAGCTGATTGCAATATATTGGTGATGGAAGAGTTATAAGATGAGGAATAATAGATTATAATGTCATCTGCAAAAAGTTTTAGTGATACATTTCTCGGAATGTGTTCTTCAATGGTCTGAATTGCTAAGAGAAAGAGGGTTGGGCTCAAGATTGAGCCTTGTGGGACACCTAATTCAAACTTGTGTTCATTTGATACATTGTTATTTGCTCTGACTCTAAAAGAGCGGGGTTGCAGAAAGTTTGCGATAAATTTAGGTAGATGACCATGGAGATTTAGCCTCTTTAGTTGATTTAGGATAATTTGGGTGTTGGTAGTATCAAAAGCATTTTGTATATCCAGAGATATGGCTATGAGGTGTGAGTCTTTATTTAAAGAGTAATTAATATCAGAGTCTAGAAGAGCTAAGTAATCTAGAGCCGAACGATGTTTACGAAATCCAAATTGATTAGGACTGAAGATGTTTTTAGTTTCTAGAATCCATTCTAAGCGACCTTTTACCATTCTCTCCATAATTTTACAAAGTTGGCTTGTTAATGAAATAGGTCTGTAACTACTTGGTTGATTTCTTGGTTTGCCCGGCTTATGGATCGGAATAATGGTAGATTTCAGCCATAAAGATGGGAAGGAGTCTGTAGTCCATATGTGGTTTATGTAATTAAGTATTATTATTATTTTTTTTTTTTTTTTTTTTTTTTTGTAGTTTGGGGGTAAATGTTTAATAAACTGGGAATATAATTCATCAGGACCAGGGGCAGTCATTTTTAGCCTTTTGTAAGGAGAGTTCGAATTCAGTCTGTGTAAAAGGGTAGTTGTAATTTTGTTGGTCAGGGGAATTAAAGTCATTGGATAATATCTGAGTTGTGTGGGTTTGATGAGCTGATTTATTTTCAAAGAATGCTGCAAGACTATTACTGACAGTGTCGAAGTCGGATTGCCATGAGTTATCAATTAACAGACCTGGGATGCTTCTTGGTGCTGAGCCTTTCATTTTCCTATAACATCTCCACACTTCGGAGGAGGATGTGGAGTCATTTATTTTTGAAACAAATTTGTTCCAGGACGAGGTTTTTGCTTGTTTAATGATTCTTTTAGATTCCGCTCTCTTCTTCTTAAATTTTATGAAATTGTCACTCGAGGGATGCCTCTTAAAAAGATTCAAAGCTCTCTTTCTCTCCTTTATTGCTACTGAGCAAGCTTGCGTCCACCATGGAACAGGTAGTTTTGCAAAATTTGGTTTGTGTTTAGGAATTGTGGACGAAGCTGCTTGTAGAATGTCCTTTGTTATATCCAATAGGTAAGCATTGATGTCGTTTATTTGATGTTTAGGTGGATTGAGATGGGATGCAAAAGCTGCCCAATCAGCTCTATTAAAATTCCACCTTTCAGGGTGAGTAGAACCATATGGAGTATTAAAATCTCGAATAATAATTGGATAATGATCACTGCCGTGTGTATCTTCCAAAGTATCCCATTGAAATTTATGTGTTAAGGAATGACTACAGATGGAAAGGTCGATATTGGAAAAGGTGCCAGAGGAGGAGCATAGAAAGGTGGGTGAAGGTTGATTCAGAATTGATAAGTTGTGTTCTACTATCAAATTTTCAATGATTTGCCCTCTTGGGGAGGAATGATGTGAACCCCACATGGGATGATGTGCATTAAAATCGCCTAGGATTAGGAAGGGGGGAGGGAGGGATAAAATCAAGTTTGTTAAACTTAAGGGAGAGACTATTTCAGATGGGGGTAGATAGAGGCTACAGATTGTTATGGAGGAGTCCATGTGAATGTTTATAGCGCAAGCTTCTAATTCGGTATCTAATTCTATTTCAGTGTAATCAATTGTGTTGTGTATGAATATAGCAACTCCTCCTGATGCTTTATCTGGATCAGTTCTGTCTTTACGGGTTACTGCGTAGTTTTTTTAGAGTTGTTTTTGAAGTATGTCTGGTGTTCATTTCTTGCAGGCAGATTATTGATGGTTTATAAAGTGCAACGATAATTTGCAGATCCTCTTTTCTAGTATTAAAACTATTTAAATTCCATTGGAGTAATGGATTGAATGTTATTTTTTTGAAAAGTTAAGACTTTTTCTTGCTGCTCTTAGTTGATGATCTGTTTGGATCTTGATTATTGAGGGATTCTATCGACATATTGTCTGATAGAGATTCCTTTGAAGATTTTGATGATTTGCTTGTTGGTTTATTTTGTCTGTGTGAAGGTTGGTTAGCTGAATGTTTTGGTGGGGAAATATTGTCTAAGGTTTTATTTTTTGTGTGTTGTGAGTCTGTATTTGTATTTTGTGAGTTAGTTATTGGGGGTTTTTTGTTTTTTATGTTAGTTAAATCAACTTTTCGAAGTGGGGGGGAAGAGGTTGGGGTAACTGGTGTAGGAATAGGAGGTTTGAGAGATGGGTGATGAAGTGGGGTAGGGAATGGGGGATTCGAAGGAAGTGTTGATGAGATGGTGTTTGGATTGGGGAGAGTGGGATGTAAGAATGATGTCGGAGGTAAGATGGTTTGGGTAATGTCGCACTGAATAGCGATGGAAGAGTATGTGGTTTTTCTTTTAGACACCGCTGAGCTGTATGAGATACCAGACGTTGGATTGAGCGTAATAAACTTTCGTTTGGCTTCTGGATATGATAATTTGTCTTCGACTCTAATCTTTTGGATTTGAAATTCTTGTTGAAAGGTTGGACAACCCTTGTAACGTGGAGAATGATTTCCTTTACAATTTATGCAAGTGGATGGTGTGATACATGGAGCATTTTCATGAAAATCGTAGCCACAGGATGGGCATAGTTGTGAGAAGGTGCATTTCTCAGCCAGATGTCCAAAGCGTTGACACTTAAAACATCTAAGTGGGTTAGGGATGTATTTTCTAACCCTAATGTTATACCATCCTGCTTTAATTGAAGAAGGTAATGAGTGAGTTTTAAAGGATAGGATAAACGTTGCAGATGGTCGTGATGGATTTTTCTTACTAGGAGGAAGTCTGTGTACTTTCACAACACCTTGATCACTCAAGTTCTCAAGAATTTCTTCATCCGAGCAATTACTGAGGTCAGAACAGGTAATTACTCCCTTTACAACATTAAGATTAGGATGCGAGGATGTTACTACTTCAAAATTATTTAATTTATCTAGTTTTTCTGCAAGCAAAGACTGTCTTTCGGTTTTCACTTCGATTAAGAGTGAACCATCCGACAGTTTTTTTGTGTCTGATAATGTTCCAAAATATGATTCTAAGCACCTATGAATTAGAAAGGGGGATATATCTTTAAAAGAGCCTGTTATAAGTCTAATTTGGAAAAATCTGTCAAAGGTGGGTTGAATTAAGGGGGGTGACTCAATTCTGGGCCTCTTGGACCCGTTTAATGAAGGAAAATTAAGTTTGTTGGCCATATATGGTCCCACGAGTAGCCTTGGAAATATTCGGTCAACCACAGCAGAGCCAGGATACTGAGGTAAGGCTAGGGTACATCCTGAGGGCGCCCGGTATCAGGACGGAGCCGTTTGCGACCACTTAAGCAGGGCCATTCGTCCCATTGGCACGGCTTCCACACTGTAGGATTGCTATTTGACATGAGACAAGGACTTTGAAACAACGGACAAACATGACTAGGGAACCTCGGGAGCGTCAATCCCGTAGTCTGTAAAATCACAGACCCCCCTGAGGGGAGTCCAAAATGAGTGCGGCGAAGAAAAGTAAAACTTATCATTTTAATAACGATTGGGAGGAAGAATTTTTCTTTTGTATGGTAAAGGATAAGTACATTTGTCTCATTTGCCGTGCGTTAGTTGCAATACCTAAGCGTGGGAACTTAGAGAGGCATCATAAAACGGTTCATAAAAACTATGAAAAGGATTTTCCGTCACAGAGTGAATTAAGAAAACGAAAAGTACGTGATTTGATAACTTGTTTGAAAAAAGAACAAACCATGTTCACAAGACCAGCCAAAGAATCACAAGCTGCAACGATCGCGTCATTTAAAATATCTCATATATTGGCGAAACACAAGAAACCATTTGATGATGGATTGGTTGTGAAGGAAGCATTTATTGAAGCGGGTGAGACTTTATTTGGAGATTTAAAAAATAAAACAGAGATTATGTCTGCTATTAGAGAACTTCAGTTATCTCGTCCAACTGTCACAAGGCGTGTTGAAGTCATGAGTCAGGACATGGCAGATAAACTAAAACTTGATATCATGGAATGTACATTACTTTTCTTTACAGTTCGACGAATCCATCGATATGACAGACACTGCCCAGCTGTGTATTTTTATTCGAATGGTATTCAATGACATGTCGGCTAAGGAAGAGTTTTTGACAATGATTCCTCTGAAAGGAAAAACCCATGGCGATATATATGACGTTTTCTTCAATTTTGTAACAAACTACAAGTTACCAATATATAAAACTAGTGTGCATTACAACCGATGGAGCACCAGCAATGACTGGAAACGAAAACGGTTTTGTGGCATTGTGTCGAGCTAATGATGATTTCCCTTCATTTTTCTCCTTCCATTGCATTATACATCAACAAGTTTTATGTTCAAAAGTTCTAAACATGGAGAAGATTATGGGCATTGCAATAAAAATTGTGAATTCTATCCGTGCACGTAGCTTGCAACGACGGCTCTTTAAATTGCAGTTGGAAGATAGTGAGTTAGCTGAACATACTGATTTAGTTCTTCACACGGACGTCAGGTGGTTTAATCGCGAAAAATTTCTAGAAAGGTTTCAAGAATTATTGCCCGAAATAACAGCTTTTCTGGACGAAAGAGGTGATGACACTCAGATGCTGAAAAACGGAAAATGGCTGACTGATTTGGCATTTTTGACAGATATCACAATGCATTTAAACACCATTAATTTGGAGCTTCAAGGTAAAGGAAAAACTATTATTGAGATGATTAGCGCAATAAACGCATTCAAAAGTAAATTGCAACTTATGATAGATCAACTGAAAAGAAAGGATCTGAAAAATTTTCTGTCTTTGAAAGCAAGAATTTCTCAGTTGAATTATGATATTTATGAGGCAGAATTATTAAATATTTTGGGCCAATTCAAAATACGTTTTTATGATTTCAGTAAATTGGCAAATATCGCATCATTTATGAGTTATCCTTTTTCGTGTAAGGAGGTATTGAGGAATTAGCTACTGAAATAGCAAGACAGTTTAACATGGACTCATATTCTGTTGAAAATGAGTTAGTGCAGATTATATCAGATATACATCTCAAAGCCACAGCATCTGATACAAAATTCTGGTGTTTTATATCTGAAGATAAATATCCGAATCTAAGGCAAATCGCCCTTCAACTGACGGCAATGTTTTGGTCAACTTACTTGTGCGAGTCTGCATTTTCTGAAATGAAAGATATCGCAAATCGACTAACTGACGAACATATGTCATCATGCTTGCGATTAGCACTCGGTAATTACGTACCATCTTATGAAAAGTATGCTGAGGATATGCAGTGCCACGCTTCAACATCCAAAGTCACTCTTTAGTTAAGTTTAGACACTAGAACTCGTTTGTTTTGTAAGAACCAATAAACTCGCAATTTTGAATAATTATGAGTTTTTTCATTGACATTTTAGAGCAGACCTACACTTACCTTGACTAAAAAAATGCATATTGTGCGGAAAACTAATATCTATGCCACGATACACCCTACCTAGGCTGTGTATTGCAAGGGAACGCGCTAGCGGCAAACTTTTTTCCGACTTCATTCACTATTATCGTCACTGCTCATTCTTTATGCTACCTATCGTATTAAAATATAGCCTATAACCTGGCCAGAGAACATATGTATGTTTAAAAAAAAAAGTACATAAATCGGATAAGTGGTTCTCCAGTGATAAGCGCACTAACGGACAGACAGACAGACAGAGATACGTTGCTTTTTATTTATATTATATATATATATATATATATATATATATATATATATATATATATATATATATATATATATATATATATTTGGTTCGTTTGCTTAAAAGAAAATTCCACCTTGAAGTTTCGCTCTGACGTTTAGGGCATTATCAAAAGATTTTTTTTCGTTCCCAAAAACATAATTTTTTTAATAACACACAATTAAAATATTTACTTTATATTTAAAACTTAATAACTAATAACAAGCGTTACAACATAACCTACAATTATAATTTTTTTAAAACTTTAAAAATTAATTTCGTACATACCTTGAACGTTTGATGGATTTTAAACTATTATTTATTCGATGCATTGGAACTGAGTTAATATCAATATTTCTTTAGAGTTTTTTACTGCTTTTTTTTTTCTCCGAAACTATTTGTCATAGAAAGTTGGAATTTGGTAATAATATAGGAATTGATAGCCTTATCAGACCCGTGTAGTTTTGAAAGTTAAATTTTGACTTAAGGGGTTAGTTTTGGGGGGTGAAATCAGAAGTGAAAAAATATTTTTTTTACTAGGTAATCGAGTGTGGTGTCAAATGAAAGCTTGTGTGTGTTATCACGAGTGCTTTAATAATTATGGCATATAAAAAAACAAAAATTTCAAGGTCATCAGTTTTCAGTAAAGATTGGAAACAAACTTTGTTGAAAACTCATTTGGAGTGTTTTTTGTGAAGTCATTGATCATTTTGTACCACCGTAACAATTTTTTTTATTTTAAAAGTAATCAACGTACTGACCACTAATTGTGCAAGTTCAACTTGCACTTGACCGGTTATTTTATTTATTTAGATACATGGTAGCTCAAAATTAGTGTGTAAATGTGGCTAATGTGTGCTATGTCTGTTTTATCATTTACAGTGTACTGTTCGTTTTTAATTTCAATCATTTCTTTGATGGTTAACTTTTCGTAATTGTGATCTTTGTTTATGATTTTGGTCTCATTAAAATTGAAGTTGTGATTTTGTTCTGTCATGTGTTTGTGTAGGGCAGTTGGGGGGTTTTTAGTGTATTTGTTTCCATTTAGACGGTACTTTAACCATTGACTGGTCATTCCTACGTATTTCTTTGGGCAGTCGGCATATGGTATTGAATATATTACGTTTGAATGGTATATGGTTGGTACTTTGCTTTTTAGATTAGTGTATAGCATCTTTAGTTTGTTATGCGTTTTATGGCAGACCACAATGACATATTTCTCGAGAGCATTCTTTAGTTTTTCAGAGAGTTCCCTTGTAACGGTAGGTATCTTTTTGATGATATTTTTAAGCAAATGAACAAAAAATTCCAAGAAATAAAAAATGAAAAATGTTACATAAAAATGTTTCAGAAATATATTACAAATAGCAGTAAGTATGGAATAACTGTACATCAAGACTTTTTACAAAGAAGTCACACAAATACATGGAGGAACAATGTGAAAATACTAAAAGAACTATTCAACCTAAACACCAAATTAGCAAACCAAAAAAACCGCAGGATATTTCCGTTGAGATGCAAGCATATGGAAGTTTTCTTATTCCATTATTTTAAAGTTGTCTTCGTACTGAACACGTTCTTAATAATGTAGCTGAAACGAAAACGTTTGTCACTAAAGGACAAAATTATTATCATCACTGAAAGTGAAAAGTTTACGTTAAATTCGCGAAAACTGGCTGAAAAGTTCGAGGTTGGAAAAATGCAAATTCTCGATATATTTAAAAATAAGAGTGAATTAAAAAAGATGTTTGAAGAGGGCGTTAACTTTGAGCAAAAACGAAAATCTTCCAAGTCAGCAGGATAAGCAGTGGATCAAGTTGTCTACAATTGGTTTTGTAAGGCTATAAATAAAGCAGTTCCAATACCTGGACCACTACTCAAACAAAAAGCAAACAATCAATCTGTGTGTATGCTAACTCTATTTAGTAAAAGAAAATGTTTAAAAACAAAAAAATAAATGTATTTTATTTATAGCGCGCAAAACCTGGGAATAACGGCCAACTGTCTTAAACAGCCAATATTCCCAAATTTTTTGTGGCTGTTTTCAAAGTAGAGAAGATGAATAGGGAAATCGACCCTCTAAAAATACTACAAAAATATTTAACGTTGATGAGAGTGAATTTTCCACAGTTCAGAAAAAAATGCACAAAAATTTTAGAACTAAAAAGGAAGAAATAAATCGGCGCTACCACGGCGGGAAAATAGGCCTTGTGTTGTGCCAGTATGCTGGATAGTATGTGCCACTAATGCTTATATTCAAAAGAATGAGACAAAATTCCGAATTGGGGCAATGGCATACCTTCTGAGAGTGCTGTCACCATTCCAAACACTGGCTATAATAACTGAAACTTCTTTGTAAAATGAATGAAACATTTTATAAGCTTCTTAAAGGACAACCCCTGAAAATTATAGTGTTACTGGTGCTTGGTGACAATACAACTCATTCGAAGAATCTGGAAGCGTTGAACATAGCAAAGGCTAATGTTACAACTACCAGGGCTTCTGTCACTGGACGTGTCTTTTTTAAACCTATAAGTAGTTATTATATTCAATTATATTCAAGCAACAGAAAAATGGTTGAGGGACAAATCCAGTGTGTTAAGTAATCAAGTTGCAAGTTTATCTACAAAAGCTTAACAAATAGCTGCTACCATTAATGAACAGATTTAACGCGGCTGGAGTTTGACCCTTGGACAAAAAAGTATTTCCCGAACATTCGCTTTAAAGCAGCTGAAAGTATTAATGCAAATAAAAACTGGAGCTTATCGTTCTTAAAAGACGCTCTTATTATTACCAATAATAAAAACAAGTAACATGATATCTTGGAACAGATTGCCACATTTAAATAGTGAACCATCTACTTCCGGGTTTTTTAACTCTA
>CM032448.1:51893550-51948550 GCA_019049505.1 Pachyrhynchus sulphureomaculatus
TGTCTGTATGTCCCTGCAATGACGTGGAAAATATTATAATATCGTCAAGATATACAAAGCATATTTTCGTTTTGTAAACCTCGTAATACACTATTCATTATTTTTTGAAATGTCGCGGGGAATTTTTTAAGTCCGAAGGGCATTCTTTTTGAATTCATAGTGCCCTATGTCAGTAGAAAACGCTGTTTTCTGTGTATCATTAGGATCCATCTCGACTTGGTGGTATCCGTTGGCGAAGTCTAATGTACTGAAGTATTGGGCTTTTCCTAGCTTATCCAATATGTCATTTATTTGTGGAATGGGAAATTGCTGATTTATCGTTTTTTCATTCCTATAATCGATTACAATTCTCTATTTACGCTGACCTGATGCGTCCATTTTTTTTTGGTACTATCCATATTGGACTACTCCATGGTGAAGTTGACTCTTTAATTATTCCATTTCGTAATATTTCTGTGATTTGTTTCTTTACTTCCGCTTTGGGTATGTGAGGGTATCTAAAGGTTTTGGTGAAAAGAGGTGTCTCATCTTTTAATTTAATTTGATGTTTCACTTTATTGGTAAATGTCAAATGTGTATTTTTACAATAAAATATGTCTCTGTAATAGTAACATAGCATTCTCATTGTGTCATATTCTCCTTGATTACAATGTTCTAATCTTAAATTTTTTTCAAATTTTGTGTTTTCTCAGGTTATCGATTTTTTCTTCGTAGTTTTTCATTTTCTGCAAAATTTAATTTTATCTCTTCAAATTTTTTCTACAAGAATGGTTCAAATATTGCAATTTTTCATTGGATTTTTCGCTAGAGTTTACGATCGTTGTTAATGCATGGTTGTTTTCTATCTTCACAATGGCTTCGAGTATTTCTGCTTTTCCAAGTTTTTATAATTTAAAATTTCTACTCCAGTTATCTTTGTTTACTGGAATTTTCACTACTTGCTGAGTTCTCGAAGGGATAATAATTTCACACTGTTTTTTTTCTTTTTTTGGATTTTTTTGTCTTATAATACAAGGGTAAATTTGCGTTAATTGATTCTAGTCGGGATTCCTTTAAATTTATCTACGCATTTATATGTGTCAAAAAGTCTATGCCTAGTAATCCGTCGTAATTTGGGGAAAAAATCGATCAAGTAAAATTTATGGTAATCTGAACAATTAAAAGAGGAAAATATCGGAATATTCACAATTTCATACGCTAGTTCTCGTCTTATAAAACTTTTTCCGCTACCTGTATCTATTAGAAAGTACACGTCTAGTTGGGGGAGGTATATTATGGGTAATTGATTATCCGAATTTGTGTTTAATATTATCAACTCATCTCTGTTAATTCCTGGCTTAAAAGAAAATTTTCATCCAACTGGGCGTTAAGAAGTTCATTCTCATATTGGATTCTCCAATCGATTTCATTTTGTTGAGTTTCGGTGTAGTAATCAGTATTATATTTATTTGGATCAAAATCAGTAGATTCCGTATTATTTAGGTCAAAATCTATGGGTTCCGTATTATTTTCGCGTTCAATTATCTGATTGTATAATTCCTTTGCAAGGAATTTTCATTGGGGTTGATTTCTATGCAAAATTGCGTTCCCGGACGATGTATCCATAGGTTATATATACATATATATATATATATATATATATATATATATATATATATATATATATATATATATATAGGTTATGTCGCTGGTCTTTTTTACTCCGCGGTATAGAAATTGTTATTTTGTGTCTGCGAGAAATTATTTATATTCTGCCTTGGCGGGTATACAGGGTAATTTGGCCTATTCATGCGATTTTTGGGGATTTTGAAAATTTTGAGGTCTTTGAACATTTCTTTGTGGATTATACCGGAATTGACCGAATCCTAGAAATTGGTATGGGTTATTATTAGGTCTGTTCACGTGTGGAACATTCAAGTTTCTTAAATTCTGACTTATCGGCGTATTCTGAATTGTTGGGGTATTTTGGTTTATTCTATTTATTAAATTTCCTCAATTTTTATATTGGATAAAGTTTTCTTCCTCTTGAGCAAAGCTCATTGCTTGTTCGAGGCATACGGGACTCTTTAGTCTAAGTACCAACTGCATATTATACGGAAGATTGTTATTATAGGCTTTTAAAATTAAATTACTATGTTCTATGTTTCGCGCCACGTTTTCCATTTTGATTTTTGCGAATAATAGACTACGAGCGTCTTGTAGCCTGATTCCAAATTGTTGTATGGTTTCGTTTTTTTCTATCTTAAACGTTATAATATATTGTACAAACAATCAATCGAACGTCTATCTGAGAAAGTTTCAATTATAGCATTTTTAACTAAATCCCAAGTATTGAGTTCTACGCGGGAGGCAATCAAATCTGCTGCTATTCCGTTTAATTTTGATAGATTGGTGTCAAATAGACATACGTTAATCGGAGCATTTGGGTCTTCGCGATTTATATGGTTAGATAGAAAATTATTGCACGCGTTTATGAATCTAGTAATTAATTTAGTATTTCCGTCGAATTGAGTGATGTTATCAGCCTGGTATCTTATTAAATTGTAGTTTGGATTTGCAATTTTCGAGAAGAATAATTAACTTTCAAAAAGAAAAATCAAAATATGAAATATATAAAATAAAAGTTATGCCTTAAAACTAAAAATATCTTAAAACTAAAATTGTCTTAAAACTAAAATTGTCTTAAAACTAAAATTTGCGTGAATTTTTGAATTTTCACTGCGTGAATTGTCAAAATTTCCTGCCTTCGAAAAAAAAGAAATCTTTTTGTTTTGAGATTCTCACTGCGTGAGTTTTTGAAATCTGCCTTGTTTGATTTACTGCGTGAATGAAAAAATTGTGTGACTCACTGCTTGAGTGAAGAAGAAAAAAAAAATTGTTTTTCCACTGCGTGGATCTCACTGGTTGATTCTGAAATTTATCAATTGAACTTTCACTTATAGTATTTGCTGTTTCATCCCTTGCTGTTCGCGTGTTTCTTGGATTTCTTCTTTGTTCTGGTTCTTCCTGTTTCTGTTGCTTTTTTGTTTCTTGTTCGTTGCCTCTTCCAAAAGGACGAACTGCTTTTGTTCTTCCCTGGATTCTTTCTATGACTCTTGAGCGATTTTTGTATTGTCGAACCTCACCACTAGAAACTCGTTACCCTGGCCTGGAGGGCTGAGATCTGTCCAATTTTTTTTTTTTTGTTTTCCGTTCCTTTTCGTAAATCGTTGAAACGATGCAACACCCGTTGAAAAGCACCAGTTAAAACTTTTGTTTGGATTTTTATGCTCGATGCACTTTCCGTTGGAAAATTATGAACGGATTGCGTTGAATTTTCGTTGGGGCTCCGTCGAAAAGATCCTACCGACTGCGCCAGTTAAATTCTTGTTGGGAGAATTCAACTTTTAAAAAAAAAACACTTTTGTTTCTTTTAAAAATTGGTTTGTTCTTTTTGAACAGAAAAACTTTATTCAGACAAAGATCTAACAACACTCTCGTCCTGCACTGGTTCTTACATATATTTATAAACTTCATTATATTTATTATGCAGAACGATATCTTCAGATAGAGGAAATCTTAATAAGTGTTTTTTATGCAATTAAGCATATGGCTAGAATGTAACTCACTGTATTTTTTTGATTAATTTTTCATTTCCATCATTTGATTTGAATGGCAATATTAATTTATTTTTAAGTGAAAGGTTTTTGTTGCCTCTTGTCCATTTTCTTTAGTGTATAATTATTTTTTGTTTCTGTTGAGAAAAATTGCGTTCAAAAAACTCAACTTGATGTTATCAGGTACTTGTGCAGTGCTATTGGCCTTGTCATATTTTATTTACAGTTCATTCACTCTCTCTCTCTCTCTTATCATCCTTTCATTCACTTTTTCATTCTTCTAACCCTATACTTGTATATATGCCTATGCTAATTTAAAATTTGTTGGTTTGTAAATGCATCACTTTACTTCACTGTACTGCCATTTTCTATTTTGTTATTTACAGTTATTGTAAAGTTTGGTAATTAGTTTATAATGTCTATAACCAAACTATAATTTATCACAGATTTAGTCTACTATAGTATAGTTTACATTTATTTATTTGCATTTTGTTTCTTTATTGCAGTGTGCCTTCGCCACTTCCCATGGGATTTTTCTGTGGAATGCGGGCAGCGTCGAGCGCTGCCCAAAAAATAAATAAATAAATAACCGATCAAGTTTATTTGGACTTGCGCAATTAGTGTTCCGTACGTTGATTGCTTTTAAAATAAAAATTTTTTTACGAAGGTATAAAATGATCAACGACTTTACAAAACACATCTCAAATGAGTTTTCAACAAAGTCTTTTTCTGATCTTTACTGAAACTGATGACCTTTAAATTTTTGTTTTTTGTCATAATTTTCATTCAATCTACACTCTGTAGAAAATACAATACAATTTTTTTAAAATTTTTTGATTAGTACTTTTTAAGATAAGGGGGACAACGAATTTCGCGATTTTGTAAAACTCGACTCGATGACATAGTAAAATTTTTTTTTCACTTCCTATTTCACCCCCCCCCCCCCCCCCCCCCCCCCCCCCCCCCCCCAAACTAACTCCTTATGTCAACATTCAACTTTCAAAAAAAACACGGCTCTGATGAGGCCATCAATTTCTATATTAGTACTAAATTTTCAACTTTCTATGTCAAATAATTTCGGAGAAAATCGGGTTTGACAGACAGACAGCGGACGAACGAACAGATGGACAGACACTGAAGTGATCTTATAAGTGTTCCTTATGGAACACTAAAAAAACATAAACAAAATTTGCATATCAATTGGACTAGTATTTTATTTATTCGTCCAGATCCTTGAGATAATTGGCATCTAGCATAAAGCGGTGACCGCTATTATTAACGATGATAGTTTTTGGTCTTTAATTTTGCGCGTCGCGTCAGGTAGGTTTCTTATGTTATCTTGTCTTTTTGTTGATTTAAGTTTAATTGATTACGTGTTCTTTTGTAGTTGTTTGTATAATTGTTGTTTCGTCTTCTTCCATGACTTTGTTGTCTGTGTCGGCATCATGTTCCAAGGGTTGGAATCTATAAATAACTTTTATCTGGAAAAACTGTAAATTCGAAAATATGTTCCAATTTACCTCAACATCCAATTTTTTTAAAATAAAGATTTTTATTAGTAGTAGACAAATGCAACGACAAAGATTACATTTACCACATTAAACCGTAGGTTCTACAGTGAGTTTCAAAGTTCTGAGGGGCGTTCTGAATTACAGCTTGTTCTGAACTATCCCAAATTATCCTATAACTTTAAACAAATGACCTAAATAACATTAGCAGGTTTGAAAAAATACAGATTTTCTTTTTAAACATTACCATCATAATATTTCTCAGTGAAGTGTAATTTAGCAACACTAGTCGGAAACATTTATTTAATGCGGCTTGAAAAAGGCCCAAACGTAAGAAAATAAATAAGATATAAGAAAATATCAGGTGTACACATTCATTTGATGCTTTTGAAATAAGTATTTCAAAAGTCTGTTTCAAATTTAAACTATTTCCCGTAACGATCATGTTTAGATGTATCAATCCTTAAAAGGGACAATCACCACTTTACGCAATGCTGTTACTCATATAACCAAAAAATACAGCCTCGAAAGCGATGTTGTTCGGCAAGCATAAATTGACTTAGAAAGCAGCCAAGTGCAAGTCGTACTTGCGCAGTTAGTATTTGGTACGGTGATTGCTTTTAAAATAAAATAAAATCCTTACCTAGGCTAAGTTAATTAGGTCCTTAAGATCCCATTTGTATTTTTATATTTTTTACTTAGTCAATAATGTATAACAGTTATAGCATCTTAGCTACCTAACAACCAATAAATCAATCTAGCTCAATCTAGAATCTAGTAATAAAAATGTAAAACAAATATTTCCCACCTTAATATTTGTTTAATTATAAACAAATAAAATAAAATGATATTGTCTCGCTACAGAAGCGACATGTGAGCAGTAATCTACTGAAAAGTATATTATAACAAAACCTGCATCAAATAGGCATGACGACTAATTTTGAAAAACTATTTTACGATGTTCTTACAGAACTTCTATTTCCAAAAAAAAATGTATATTTCTGGAGAAATTACATGTTTCCTGGCATAAAATTGCCCTTTTTAAAACTAATTTTGAATTTTACGCCAAAACGCTCGCAGGTGTCATGGTGTCTGCTCGTGCACAGTGAAGTACACAGTGTCTATACAATAATTTTGTTATTTTGTTTGTTTAAAATAAATTCTAAAGTATATAAGTGGTGTGCGATTCTTCAGTGTAAAAACACATCGATAAAAACTCCTAACAGGTTATTTGTTCACGTTCCAAACAAGAAAACAATAAGAAATAAGTGGCTAACTCTTGCATGGCGAGACCCAGCAATTATTTCTCCAAATTCTTCAATTTATTTCCGTGAAGACCATTTTGATCTAAGTGTTAACTTAATATTTTATTATTATAAATGAGGTGTGTCGTAATAATCTTGTTTGAGAAATTTTTAATTATCTAAATAATACCTTTAGATAGTCACATCACTATTAAGGTTAGGTTTTATTGCTTTATATGTTATCATCCACTACTGTTTATTTAATGGATATTTTATTCTTATTACAGTTGCCAAATGATATGGAGAATTACATTCAGTGTGGTGGGTTCAGTGTCACAAGTGCGTCTGTAACCAGGATGTATTCCCACAAGATTTGAATACCAATCTGATTGAAGAAAACGAACATCTAACACTATAGAACGACCATATGTTCTTAAGAAACAAATAAGGATGGTAGTTGAAGAAAGTGAAAAAGATTTAGAAGAAAGAAGTACAGTTACAAAACAGTTAGAACCTGGAGAGACTGGAAGTTCAGGTACTTATTTATTTTTTCAAGCAAAACTAAAGTGAATATTTTCATGTTTATTTTGTTACTTTACACAATAAATAAAACTACTTACATGTTTATTTAATTAGTTGTGATTGAAAACAAGGTAGCTGTCTGTTATTGCATCTACTATTTTGGACTTATTAAGATTCTATTGCGAGGAAATAAAGAACTACATGTGACCTATTGTATAGACAGATGCAAAAGTAAGTGCTGCGATAGTACTTAAATTTATGAAAGTTTATTAATAAGTATCTATTAATTTTTTCAGGTTTGTGCACAATCGAAGATCTACAAGAAGTACATAAAACAGCTGAGAAATCAATACAAGTACATATAACACCCAAATTCAGACATAAGCCCATCCAACAGAAATTAAATCAGTAAGCCAGGTGACATCGCCCTTGAGACCTACTCTCCAATCTGTTTCTACATCTCCATTTAAAGTAAAAAGGTGTGTTACTACTAAAACAGAGATATCCAGTCTAAACAAAGCTTCAAGGAAAATATTTACCATAGAGAATAAATCTGATAGTGATATTTCTTATACATCATCTGTAACTCACCGAGAATCATCACCATCAACACTATCTCTCCAAATGAAATGTACTTCAGACTGCAGCGAGTTAATTGAAAATGATAAAAAACAGGAAGCATTAGAAATTATGAAATATACATTGACTAAAATTATGAACAAGCCACATTTTT
Source organism: Pachyrhynchus sulphureomaculatus (assembly GCA_019049505.1). Classification (NCBI taxonomy): domain Eukaryota; kingdom Metazoa; phylum Arthropoda; class Insecta; order Coleoptera; family Curculionidae; genus Pachyrhynchus; species Pachyrhynchus sulphureomaculatus. The sequence goes on from CM032448.1 coordinate 51,901,154, forward strand.
ACATTGGTGTTCCTAACAGCTGTTACTACTTAATAGACATAATTGAAGAACAGATAAGTATTCCTGCTAACCATATTCTATTGTGTTTAAAAAAAATCGATCGAATAACCCATTTAGAGAGTTCGCTGATGAATTTTCCATTAATCCAACACATGCACGCAAAATATTTTTAAAAAATATACCTATATTAGCCAGTGTTATGCGTCCTTTTATTGTCAAACTGGATAAAGAAATCACAAAAAGTAATTTACTCATGGCTTTCAGACATAAATATCAACATGTAAGTTGTATCATAGATTGCTTAGAAATTGAGGTGCAAAAACCTTCAAAGGCTATGAATCAAGCTCTGTCATGGTCGGACTACAAAAAAAGCTAACATCATCAAGCATCTTGTATCTTGTACACCAAATGGTTTAGTGAATTATATTTTCACCAGGGTATGGAGGTCGAATAACAGATACATGTTTGGTTGAAGCATGTGATTTTTTGAAGTGTTTGCAACCAGGTATGTGTGTGATGGCGGACAGAGGATTCAAACATGTAAAATCATATTTGAAATGATTAAGTACGGGTCTAATAAATTACATCGAATGCTGAGAAACATGTTCCACAGAGCGATAAATGGAGAAAAAATAGGCATTGACAAAGAACTAATATACGCAGTAAAGCTCTCTACGAAAACAACACAGTGAACATAAAAATAGGACATAAAATAGGGAAGAGACTCCAAACATCAAAAGGCCTATTACAAGGATGCTCTACATCCCCAACACTATTCAAAATATACCTCGAACAAACATTAAAAAAATGGAAGCAAAAATGTAGTGGAATGGGAGTCCCAATACGAGAAGATTACTTATACACTCTAAGTTTCGCAGACGACCAAGTAATCATAGCACAAGATGAGGAACACCTCAGTTATATGGTAAGAAAACTGAAAGAAGAATACACTAAAGCAGGATTAGCAATAAACTTTGATAAAACGGAATATCTAACAACAAAGGAGGGAAACGTGGAGAATCTAGAAGTAAATAACGAAACAATAATCAAAGGAACCGATAGATTTAAATATCTAGGAACCATCATTTCAAAAAAACGCAACATCAGAAGAAGATATTAAAGCTAGATTAGGACAAACGCGAACATGCATAAGACAATTAAATTCGATCCTGTGGGACAAGCACATTACAAAGAGAAACAAAACACGCATATACAAATCAATAATACAAAGCATAATGACATACGGGTCAGAAACATGGACCATCAACAAAAGAAATAAATCTAAAATTAACGCGGTAGAGATGGAGTATTGGAGAAGATGTTGTAGAGTGACACGTATGGAGAGAATAACCAATGAAGAAATAAGAAGCAGAATGAACATGAAAGAGAACGCAATAAACACCATTGAAGAAAAACGATTAAAATGGTATGGACACATAAGACGAAGCGAAGATAATAGGTGGATAAAGAAAATAACAGAGTGGAGCCCTATACGGAGAAGAAAAAGAGGAAGACCCAGACTATTGTGGAGAGACGATGTGGACGAGGCTATGGAGGACAGAGGTCTAACAGATGGAGACTGGGAAGATAGAAACGGATGGAATCAAAGGCTGAGAGAAGGAAGACAGCGTCAGCTGTAGAAAATCCATGTTATATATATACATGTAATATATAAAATCATATTTACGTAAGGAGGGGGTAAAACTTGTACGACCTTCAAGTGTTGCTACTGGAGCCAAACTATCCAAGAGTGAAGCAAGGGAAACCAAACTAATTGCCAGTTTGAGAATATACATAGAGAGGGTAATTCGACGCTTACGAGAATTTAGCATGTTAAAGCCACATACATGTGTTAATCATAATATAGTTAAAGTACTTGATGATGTTGTTACTATTGCCTGCCGTTTAATTAATTTGCAAGATGCTCTCATTAAATAAAACTACCAAATTACTTTATGCTTTTTATTTACTAATTCAATTAAATTAAAATTATCTTTATTCGTAGGTAAATAATATTTACACTTGAATTCGTCAAGATAATATTAGGCAAAAATATAAAAGTACTTAAGATTACTACTCGTTCGTAAGATTGATTCCCCTAAGAAGAACGAGCAAGAAACTCAAAGGGTTGCTCTTTTTCAAATGCCTCTGCTAGTATAACTTATCGAAGTATCTACTCTATGTTCCTCGTTTAAAAATAGGCTTTGAACTAATTGATTTTCTAAACGCTTATTCCACTTTTTCCAAATTTTTACAAAAACAATAATTTTGTTTTCGTTTTACTTTAAATTTACATAATATTAAGGATAACCGTTACTAACGGTCGCGTTGATTGAATCAATATTACCCAGCCTAAAATAGAGAGAAACAAATCGTCAGAAATATATTCAATTATCTAACCTTAGCCCAGACGAGAAGATCATTAATAGGGACGATGACTTTAAATACTTTGCTTACCAGGTTAGATTCCAGATTAGGGCAACTTACTCTTATTGGAAACTCAGCAAATCTTGTACAAATTCAAATGAGAATCAAAAGATAACTGCAACTGTCTTATTTTGAAAATCAAATGGTAATTAAACCTTACTCCAATTTTCGTACAAATTCTAGATTTCAAAGATCACCAAACGAAGCTTCGATCCCAAATCATTTCCAATACACATAAAGCATTCCCAAAAATTTTCAATGCCTCTACAATATATTTATCCACAGAAAATTTCCCTCCCTTAGCAAACAGAAATTTCAATTTTTGATCTAACATACAACGGACGTACCACATAAATACCAGCGATGTATAAGACGACTACCAAGAGTCTAGGGACTACTATTTCTATGATCAATAATACAACGAGCTTATAAGAAATCAACCTCACTATGATGATTATAATCAGACGCGAAACCAGTATCCAGTTGAACATCTGGGTCAGGAAAGGTATGAGGATTTTCTCTTGCTCTCAACAACACCCACTAGACGAATTCTATCAAGACACAGATTTCTTTCAGGACATGCTAAGGCAAATCCAGACAGTGGCCATGGACATTCCTCTAACTCAACAACACACTGTAAATTCAAGAAATTTTACAAAATAAAAAAGTCTACCAACAGTTTAAATTACTTATAAGCAAGAAGACGAAATTTCCATTTTTAAAGGAACAAGGCAGCTGTGTTAAGAAAGGTGTACAGAAATTGTAAAAATTTAAATTATTACGAATTACAAACTTTCTATAAAAAATTATCTCTTGCTCATTTAACTACAAGTGGACCTCATAAAGTTTACATTTATCAAGATTGACTTTGGCGCTATTTCACGCCAAGATTTTTCAGAACATTGCAGACTTTAAAAATAAACAATTAATTACTTACTCAAAGATTATTCCTTCGTACAAAGTATAAGATGAACACAAAATAAATACAATATTTCAGACCGCCAAAACGGTTACAAAATTATTAGAGAAGTCAAAAACCGCAAAATATTTGAATTAAAATGTGAGTTTGACGACACCAATAAAAAAAATAAATAGGATTTTATTTCATACGACCAAGGAACATGTGGAAAACGTCAGTTCACGGCCACAGTATATACAGATCCTGTGGGAATAAAAAGCAAACAATATTATCAAACTACAATAACTATAGACACTCCCTGATTATTCACAATGTGATATTTTCTATTTCAAACGAGTCTTAGATCCTATAAAAGACACACTTAATCGTTACTTTGGACACATGATTCTTAAATAAAAGTACATTCATGACTGAATGTTAGCCGGCCGCCTATTAAATAGTCTTATGCCTATGTAATACGGACTTTTCTAAAATAAAGATAAGTTATGTTCATAATATATAACTAAATTTTGATTATACTTAGTGTCATAATTATATATACCATACATATATACAGTCAGTCCAAAAAGTCTTCATACATCACCTACTTTCTATACTATTTTTCTGTTATGTTTAACTAATTAATTGGAACTATGAGAAAACATATTTAATTTAATATTTGAAACTTAACCAACGAGGATTAACATTAAAAACAACCACGAAACATTTTATTTAGAAGTTACATCATTGTTATAAAAATGCAAACAAAAATATTGTCAAATAAGTCTCCATATACTTAACAATTACCAATACTAGTTTGACGGAGTTTAACGGAAAATAACAACTTCGTTTAAACTAATATTTAGTGGGACCGCCGTTGGGCTTGATAATCTCCTGTAACCTTTTTTATCACGCTTGCAACCAGCTTTCTAGTAACTTCTGCTGGCATGTTCTCTCATTCGTTTAATATTCTGTTTTTTTTTAATTCTTGTCTATTTGAAACAATATGTTTCCAAATGCACCGTTTAAGTTCCTCCCATAAATGCTCGATGGGGTTAACATCGGGTGATTACGGAGGTGTATGAGGCTGCTATCGGACATTATGGATCATCCATTCTCGCACCAAGTTTGCAGTATGTTTCGGATTATTATGCTGTTGGAAAATGTATCTTTTTTCGAGTGCTAATTTTTGGACATTTTCTCTTAAATTGTCTCTCAAAATGTTCAGATAAACATGCTGATCCATGGTACCATTAATAAAATGTAAATTTCCAACCCTTCCAGCAGACATGCATCCTCAAAGCATAACACTGCCACCCCCTTGTCCCACCGTGGAACAAATGTTTTTAATATCGAATACACTATTCTTCTTTCTCCAAACTTTAATTCTGCCATCATACTCAAAAAAGTTAATTTTAGTTTCATCACTAAAGATTACGGATTCCCAAAATTCAGGAGGTTTAGTAACGTATTCCCTAGCAAAAGCTAACTGCTTGTTGCGATTAACTTCCAAAATTAATGGCTTCTTTCTGGCTGCACACCCTTTATAGCTTGCCCTGTGTAAACAATTTCTCACTGTTTGTGAACAAACATTTTTCGAAAATAGTTCCCGTAATTTTGGTGCACTTTTCTTGGGATCTATAATTATTTGTCTAACTGGCCTCTTCACGTGGAGTCAGTTCCTTGGGTCGACCAGAGCGTAGTCGAATTGAGTAGGGACCCGTTGACTTGTACTGGTAGAATAGCATGCAACTTTTTAACAATTTATTACATGTACTTTACATGTTACATACTACTGTTCATTACATGTTACATGTACTGAATAGTAGCATGCGACTTTTTAACAATTTTTCCTATATTTCTGTACGATTTTCATTCTTTCCACAAATCAGTTATGATCTTGAAATGGAATTTCACCATTTCTCTCGCTCATTTTTATTACTACTTTGAAAAGCCACTGCAAAATTACTAGCAACGAGTAACAAATTATAAAGTATGGCCGAAAATTAATCATTTCTTTTCAGTTTAGCGAGCAATAGATAGCTCGATAAAATGCGGCTGATTATAACGTGTTTTTTTCAATTCAGTTCTTGAGTGTATGAAGACTTTTTAATATTAATTTGTTTACATTTTTATAACAATGATGTAACTTCTAAATAAAATGTTCCGTAGTTGTTTTTAATGCTCGTTGGTTAAGTTTCAAATGTTAATTTAAACATGTTTTCTCATAGTTCCAATTAATTAGTTAAACATAACAGAACAATAGTATAGAAAGCAGGTGGGGTATGGAGACTTTTTGGACTGACTGTGTATATATATATATATATATATATATATATATATATATATATATATATATATATATATATATATATATATATATATATATATATATATATATATATATATATATATATATATATAGATATATATAGATATATATATATATATATATATATATATATATATATATATATATATATATATATATACATATATATATATATATATATATCTATATATATATATATATATATATATATATATATATATATATATATATATATATATATATATATATATATATATATATATATATATATATATATATATATATATATATATATATATATATATATATATATATATATATATATATATATATATATATATATATATATATATATATATATATATATATATATATATATAGATATATATATATATATATATATAGTATATATATATATATATATATATATATATATATATATATAGACATATATATATATATATATATATATATGTATATATATATATATATATATATATATATATATATATATATATATATCTATCTATATATATATATATATATATATATATATATATATATATATATATATATATATATATATATATATATATATATATATATATATATATATATATATATATATATATATATATATATATATATATATATATATATATATATATATATATATATATATATATATATATATATATATATATATATATATATCTATATCTATATATATATATATATATATATATAATATATATATATATATATATATATACATATATATATATATATATACATATATATATATATATATATATATATATATATATATATATATATATATATATATATATATATATCTATATCTATATATATATATATATATATATATATATATATATATATATATATATATATGTATATATCCCTCATGGACACAATACTTCAAATTATTTCTAATATATACTAAAAATTTTCAGTGCATACATAGTAGGTAGAGTGAGTTTGTTTTTTTATAAGGATAACACACAGCGCTACAGGAACGATATATGTGCGGAAAAAACAATTCACGTTGAACTTAAATCGCTGTAAATTGTACTCGGTAGGAAACACAATCCTGGGCAAATCTTTCCAAAGGGATGATGTTCTCCATATAAAAGACTGTTTGAAAAAGGCTGTACGAGGAGTGATAAGCTGATGTTCATACACATGTAAAGTATTATCGCGACATGTATTCCTAGCATCAGGAGCAATTAAGCGGGCAATATCCATCGAACACTTTCCATGAAAGTACTTGTAGAATAGACTCAAGTCGCCAACCGTTCTTCGATTTTCCACGGAATCAAAGTTGCTGGGTTTCCAATCAGGCGAAGAGCTGTAAAACATATTTCTATGTGCTCTTTTTTGTACCCAAATCATGCCAAGAAAAGCTCAAACAATAAACAATATTTAAAACGTGATAAAGTCTGGGCATGGTAATAAGACATTACCGTATTTCATAAACTTTTCAATATTTTCATGCAAAAAACAACAAAACATACAGATGAAAATTTTTTGCACAACTCATTTACATGACCACTCGATTTTAAACTATTATCGATATACACATCTAAAAACTTAGTGTTAGTCACCTGAGTAATTGAATGTCTACTTATACCAGCCCCAATCAAGTAACTTGTATTAATTTGAGATATTTTTGGTGTAAAGTTTATAAAAACAATTTTCTTCAAATTAAAGCTTAACTCATTTGTTATGAGTTCAAACACAAGCATCATACTCTACATTGTCTGCAAACAAAGTTAAATAATTATAGTCATTAAGGACCGCTAGTAAATCGTTTACAAATATTAGAAAAAATTAGGGATCGAGAATTAATCCTTACGGCACTCTCATGCAGAGCTCTCAGCATCTTTTCGAGCTCACTCCAGCAACATCTACAACCTGATCCCTATCCTCCATATATGAGCATATCTAATCATTAACTTTTCTGCTTAGACTATAATGTTCAATCTTCGATATTAATATAGTACCATATGGTCGATCAAATCGAAAGCCTTACTTAAATCCGTGAAATACCCAAATACTTTTTGCTGATATCGAACAGCCTATAAACCTGCTCAATGAAGTTCAAAACTGCAAAAGCTGTATTTTTGCCACCTAGAAAACCTCTAATAGTCCGAAACCCTGAAAGAAAGTTACTTATTTGTTCATAAACAACCTTCTTCAGTACTTTTGAAATTGACCTCAACAAAGATATTGAACTTTTCAAATAATTACTCTAACAATCTTAAATACATCTAGAAAAGTTAACTCTTCTAGAAACATATTCACTAGGTTCATCGATTCCAAATGAGTTTGATTTTTCAAAGAAGTTATTGTTCTTAATCATCATGCTCCGTGACAGTGAGAAAAACATAGGAACCTGATTTATAGGAATATTCAAATGTTCCCTGTCATAATTTCGATTTAACATGAATTTTTGAAGTGAATCAACATAATATTCATTGAAACTATGCGAAATTAGCAGTTTATCATTTGTAGGTTTATCGTTTAAAATAATACTAGAAATACTGTTTGTATTGTCACATGACAACGTATCCGAAATAATATTCCGCGCGGTTTTACTTTTATTATTAGAAGTGGTATATAAATTATCATTATAATTTTTTTAGTAGATTGCATAACCTTTTTGTAAATTTTCTTATATACCTTATAATCATTTTTGATTATAATGTTAGTAATTTTTTGAACTCGGAAAACTTATTTTTTGAAAAAAATATAAAACTTCAATTTTAAACCAAAATGAATGTTGCAACATCGTGGAAACACTAATTGGGAAAAGTACATTTCTAAATTTTTAATATTATCTTATCTTTAGTTGTAAATAATATTATTGGGAACTGCTAAACAAAAAGTCTGAGTGTCTTCCTTTGTTGTTGGTATGTATGGGTAGGGAACCCTCCCTCCTTAAGTTAGAAATTTGGGATTCATCTCGGAATTTTGATGATCTTTATTTTGTCTTCTGATCTTGCCTTTATATTTTGGTATAATTCTGAAAATCTTATACATTATGTTATATTGTTACGGTGAAAACATAAGTGAAGATGGTCCAGCTATTGGTTTTATTGGTTAATATTGAATTCGTACTGATTGATTTTATTAATCGCATATTGGTTTTTAAAGAAGTTTTTATTATCTTTATTTTATTTAAGTTGATATCGTTCGGGTTTAAAGGTTCATATTCCTCCACTTTATAAGTGGGGTATGCAACACTGATGTTGGATATTTTTAGTTTTTGTTACTTGGTTTTTATAGTTCCAAAGTTTTTAATTGTGAATCGGTCAATTCTAATTTCGCACTGTGAAGTTAGTTCGACCAAATATGTTTCATTCAAGGAGATGTCGTCCCTATTGTTATTACATTTTTGATTCGTTATGACCTTTTTCGGTATTATCACGATAATTTGTTTACCTTTTTAAATTTTAATATTTTCGATTTTTGTTATCACCGCACTGCACTTTGTTTTACATTATACAATTTTTAATTGCACTTCACTTGGGGAATTTTAGGTAATTTTGGTTGGGTGGCTTCATTCCAAATAAATTCTTTCAGCGTGATTTCTTTGCATGGTGTATTGAAAAGGAAATAGGGTGCTCATTTATTATTCAGTAATTTGAATTATTATTATTGTAACTATTTTTGGGAATGAATAATTGAAAATAGTTACATATTTTTAACTAATTAAAAAATGATTTGATTATCTTTGGTATAGCCTTTCATTTCTGTAATTTTTTCAAAAATAAGTTTTTTATTTCGGTTTCAAAGGGTAATTGGCATTGGGTTAAGTACTTCTTTCATTAATTCATTGGGTTCGATGACAGAATACATAAGAGTATTATGTGATCGCTATTTCTATTTTTTCTAGAACATTATAAATTATATGGAATTCGATATGTATTTGGGATCTTATCATTTCGGTATAAAAATAGTAAGTTCCTCTATGTGATTCGAGTTTTCGCAGAGTGTCTTCGATCCTATCGATTTTTTGTTCAATTAATAATTAATTATGAGTTAAATTTTGGATGTTTGCTTGAAAGATATTTATAGATTTTTCTAAAAGGGATATTTGATTTTCGATAATTAGTTTCGTTTTATTCTGCTTGTTTTGATTCCCTGAGCGTATTCTTCAGCATCTGTTTGATCTAGATCTCCGGTTATTGATTTGATAATTTTACCTAATCCATTTATTAGACCTCTTTTTTGTATTTGTTTTAATGAAGGTTTGAATTGACTTAATTACAATGATATTTTATTTTCAAACGACTGTGCTAATTTATATGAGCCGTAAAAAAATGTCTTTAAAACTTTTGAGCTATATTATTTTAATTCACAACTCCGCCTGCAGTGTTGATGGATGGATTGAGTAGTTCATCAACACTGTTGCCGGTCCCAAGCCCAGATACAGGAGGAGGGTTGTGGCGTTAGGAGTTAGCACCCTAACACACGTAAAAGTTAAACTGGAAAATGCTAGTTATTTTTGAAAAGTAGGATGAAAAATCACAAGATAAGCAAAAATCCCCGGATGGCAATCCACCATCGAATACGGGGGGGGGGGGGGGGGGGCAATTCTACTTCAAAGCGAATATTTAACCCAAGCTTAAAACTCAGCCAAACGAAGAAATCCTGAAACAGAATAGCTGCTCTCGGCACCTGGAATATACAGGGATGGAGGACAAAGAACATCAAAGTCATACAAGTGTTTAAGAAGATGAACCTAGACATTTTAGTAATAAGCGAGACGAAGAAAAATGGAAGTGGAATAGAAGAAATAGATGAAGTGATGCATTATTGGAGTGGAGTAAAGAAGGAAGAAAGAACAAAGGCCGGAGTTGGAATATTAGTAAAAAAGAATATAACATCTTGGGAACCCATCAATGAAAGAATCATAAAACTAAATATAACAATGCTAGGAAAAGGCATGGTAATATTAGGAGTATACGGCCCAACAGAAGAGAAAAAGATAACTTCATGGAAACACTAGAAATAGAAATACAAAAAAATAAAGAAAAACCAAGAATTAATAATAATGGGAGATCTGAATGGGAGAACAGGAAGGAAAACAAAGGACAATACCGTAGGACGATTCGGAGAAGACATTACTAACGACAACGGAGAGAGACTAATAGAGCTGTGAGAACTAAACGGCCTCAAAATAACAAACGGTTTCTACAAACACAAAGACATCCACAAATATACTTGGATGCAAGAAACACGAAACTTAAAATCAATAATAGACTACATTATAATTAAAAACGATACCACTATCAAAATAAAAGACGTAAGAGTAAAGAGAGGGGCAGAATGTGGAACAGACCATAGACTATATATAGCAAATATAAAAGTACCGTGGTACAAGACAATAAAGCAAAAAGGAACAATAGATAAAGAAAACAGAAATACTAATGAGATAACAGAAAAAGCAGACAAAGAAATAAAATACAAAATACACGAAACGATAAGAGACCTGTACAGACGACGATTAGATCAAAAATTAAATGAATTTAACTACGACAACCTCCAATAGATGTATGACCACATAAAAGAATGCATCAAACAGGCGGCCCTAGAAGCATTAGGTAAAGAAGACAACGAGAATAAGAAACAGAAAATTAGAATCTGTGAAAAAACCAAAGAATCTATAAAGGAGAAAAAAAGACTATACGAAAAATGGCTGAATACAAAATCAGATGAAGATCTACAGAAATATAAAGAGAAAAATGCAGAAACGAGGAGAATGATAAACAAAGGAAAGAACGAGAGATGGAAAAAATCGTGCGAACATGTAGAACAGTATATATGAGGAACTAGAAGCACAGAGTCATGGAGAATAATTAAAGCATTAAGGACCAACAATAGAGAGAAGATGTACATAGAGTATATCCCAGAAAGCGAGTGGGAAGAATATTATAAGAAGCTGCTAACAGAAGACAGACAAGAATTCCAGGAAGAGAACCCTGAAGAAGAACAGAATAAGGAAAAAAAAGAGATAGAACTAAGCTATGAAGAAGTAAAGAAGACAATAAAAACACTCAAAAATAATAAATCTGCAGGGCCTGGGGGTGTGGTAAATGAAATGATTAAGTACGGGTCTAATAAATTACATCGAATGCTGAGAAACATGTTCAATAGAGCGATAAATGGAGAAAAAATACCAGAGGAATGGTCAAAAGCCTATATAGTATCTATATTTATAAAGGGAGACCGCAAAAAATGCACAAACTATAGAAGCCTAAGCATAATATCGAGTATGAGACGTTTGTATGGAAAAATTATTAAAAATATCATAGAGGAACATATAAAAGGAAAAATTGGAGAAGACCAAGCAGGCTTTACGGCCGGAAAATCATGTATAGACCACATATACACTGTAAAACAACAATGGAAAAAAAACTGGCAAAGAATAGAGAAGTTCTTCTAGCCTTCATAGACATAAGAAAGGCCTATGACTCAGTACCAAGACAAAGATTATGGAATGCAATGAAAGAAATAGGCATTCACAAAGAACTAATATACGCAGTAAAAGCTCTCTACGAAAACAACACAGTGAACATAAAAATAGGACATAAAATAGGGAAGAGACTCCAAACATCAAAAGGCCTATTACAAGGATGCTCTACATCCCCCACACTATTCAAAATATACCTCGAACAAACATTAAAAAAATGGAAGCAAAAATGTAGTGGAATGGGAGTCCCAATACGAGAAGATTACTTATATACTCTAAGTCTCGCAGACAACCAAGTAATCATAGCGCAAGATGAGGAAGACCTCAGTTATATGGTAAGAAAACTGAAAGAAGAATACACCAAAGCAGGATTAGCAATAAACTTTGATAAAACGGAATATCTAACAACAAAGGAGGGAAACGTGGAGAATCTAGAAGTCGATAATGAAACAATAATCAAAGGAACCGATAGATTTAAATATTTAGGAACCATCATTTCAAAAAACGCAACATCAGAAGAATAGATTAAAGCTAGATTAGGACAAACGCGGACATGCATAAGACAATTAAATTCGATCCTGTGGGACAAGCACATTACAAAGAGAAACAAAACACGCATATACAAATCAATAATACAAAGCATAATGACATACGGGTCAGAACATGGACAATCAACAAAAGAAATAAATCTAAAATTACCGCAGTAGAGACGGAGTATTGGAGAAGATGTTGTAGAGTGACACGTATGGAGAGAATAACAAATGAAGAAATAAGAAGCAGAATGAACATCAGAGAGAACGCACACCATTGAAGAAAAACGATTAAAATGGTATGGACACATAAGACGGAGCGAATAGGTGGATAAAGAAAATAACGGAGTGGAGCCCTATAGGGAGAAGAAAAAGAGGAAGACCCAGAGGATCGTGGAGAGACGATGTGGACGAGGCTATGGAGGACAGGAATCTAACAGATGGAGACTGGGAAGATAGAAACGGACGGAATTAAAGGCTGAGAAAAGCAAGACAGCGTCAGCTGTAGAAAATAATTGATATATATATATATATATATATATATATATATATATATATATATATATATATATATATATACATATATTGATTCTCAAAAGCATTTAGGATACGTACTTATTAGTTTCGAAGCGTATTAAATCTTTCTATCAGTTTAGTGAAATCTGTCTAAATGATCATGTATTTACTTTATTTTGGCCTTCGATGTCAGGATAGCATCGTTTACTTTCGCTTAAAGACTCTCACGCGATGCTTCTCTTTTTAGGGTGGCTCTTATACCGTCACATGCTCCTTTGCCGTTTGCGGTAACATGAAAATACCAATCGGCAATGATGCCAAAATCTTTTTCATGATGTATAAGATTGCACATTTGAAATCTGTCCTTGTAGTGCTGTTTAGCCACAACACTTACATAAATATTTTTTTAACGTTTGGATAACTTTTTTTTATCTCTGGAATGACAAATTGCTGCGTTATATAAATAGCTGCAGCATCATGAATTGTGCAATCCGATAACATAATTAAGCTTTGGTGCCTATATGCCTTAGGTAGTGCTAAGTTAAGCTGCTTTTCTGTTGTGATACCTTATGTTATGTTAGTTTAAGCTGCCTTAGATTAGGTTAGTTTATGTTAAGCTGCCTTTTGTTAAGTTAGGATAATATGCCCTTCTGTTGTGTAAGCTATGATGCCTTAGGATATGTTAGCTTAACTTGCCTTCCCGACGTCTAAGCTATGAAGCTTTATATATATATATATATATATATATATATATATATATATATATATATATATATATATATATATATATATATATATATGTATGTATATATATATATATATATATATATATATATATATATATATATATATATATATATTTATATATTTGGTTAACATGTCTTAGACCACGTTAGGTTAAGCTGACTTAGGATAATTTAGGTTAAACTGCCTTAAGTTAGGTTAGAATCTGCTGCATTAGGTTAAGTTAGGTTAAGCTCTCTTTCTGCTTGGTAAGTTATGACGCTTAAAGTTTTATTACGTTAATTTTTCTTTCTCTTGTAGGGTAGGGTAGTGTGTAAGTTTTAAAGTTCAGTTAACTTAATTCCGCTTTTTTTTTGCAACAGGGCCACGTTGCATTTAAAGCTTACGTTTTAACGAAGAAATTGACACCCTTAAATTTTTTTTTGTTAATTCTATTTTTGAGTATGGAGGTGGCCCCGTTGACACGAAACGTCCCATATATATATATATATATATATATATATATATATATATATATATATATATATATATATATATATATATATATATATGTATGTATATATATATATATATATATATATATATATATATATATATATATATATATATGTATATATATATGTATATATATATATATATATATATATATATATATATATATATATATATATATATATATATATATGTATATATAAATATATATATATATATATATATATATATATATATATATATATATATATATATATACACACAGTAGAACCCTGATTAACCGAGTCGCGATTATCCGAGCTCCGGATTAACCAAGCCAATCTAAGAACCTGATTATCCGAGGTACACGCATCTATGCTGCGTATTAACCGAGCTTCTAAAATATGAATGTATAAATTTCCATTTAAAATCGTCGGGGCCTTCGGAGAATCCCCCTGGCCCGTGTGAGGGGTTCCCCTATTTATGTTTTTTGACTCTTTCAGCATGTAAATTTCCGTGAATGCAGTGCGTTATAGAGTTTACTACGGAGAAGTACGAGTATACTCACATAATTTATTTGGTTGGAGTTCTGGTAGTTAAGTGTAATTAATACGAACTGCTTTGTTTCAATTTTTGTTTGTGGTATTACAATGGAGCAAAACAAGCGCAAAAGAACCGTCGTTCCTATTGAAGAAAAATTAAAAGCCATCAGAAGAATTGAAGCAGGAGAGACAATGAAAGTTGTTGCACGAGATTATGGAGTAGGTGAGGTAACAAAAATAGAAGAGTGGTGTATAAATCAAGCCTCCTCGTCCTCAGGAAGAAAATGAATGAAAACCGGCGACTATGAAAAGGTTAACGAAGCTTTATTCATGTGGTTTAACCAACAGAGATCAAAAAGTGTGCCTCTGTCAGGTCCAATTTTACAACAGAAAGCAATAATGATTAGTAGGCAATTCCCAAAGATAGATCAGTTTACGACCAGTTCTGGATGGCTTGTACGACAACTGACTGTATGTGGTAAAAAACTTTCTGCTGATGTGTCATCAATTGAGCAGTTTAAGCAGAACTTTAAAAAGCAAATCGAAGATTGTGAATACACATGTGATCAAATTTACAACTGTGACGAAACTGGTCTGAATTATAAAATGCTTCCATCAAAAACATTGGCATCTCGACAGGAAAAATCAGCTCCTGGGCACAAACGAAGTAAGGAAAGATTAACTATAATGGTATGTTCCAATGCATCTGGCAAGCACAAAATCCCACTGATGGTGATTGGCAAGTCTGCACGTCCAAGAGCTTTAAAAGACATCTCACCCAAAGTACTACCGCTATTTAAAAATCTTGGTCAAAAGTTATTGATTTTGAGGACTATAATGACAGTAAAGATGATACTCCATTAAATGAATTAGCTTTGAAATTGAGAACCCATGGAGAAATGTCCTATTCAAATTTTGACAGCGAGATTAATGCAAAAATAAAAAGGTTGCGAAAATGTGACAAGAGAAGATGTTGTTGAATGGATTACAGCAGATGATTTAAAAGACGAAATAAGTATTGAGGAAATAACGAATCCCTTTCAGGAAACCGAAAAATCAGATGACGATGACGATGACGAAGCGGCGGTGGATGAACAGTCTCCCACTAAGATCTCTCATCAAGAAGGTTTTGCTTCTTTGGAAAAAGCTTTGCGGTGAAACAGAAGCGCATAGATACCTATTTCACTGTTTTATAATATATGTACCTGTTTATATGTTAAAAACGTTAATACATCGGTTTAAAGTATTGGTGTTTATTTTTTGAATGAATAAAAAACAATTCGGATTATCCGAGTCTTTAGTTATCCGAGGAGTGTGCCCCCCCCCCCCGTTACCTCGGATAATCGGGGTTCTACTGTATATATATATATATATATATATATATATATATATATATATATATATATATATACATATATATATATATATATATATATATATATATATATATATATATATATATATATATATATATATGTATATATATATATATATATATATATATATATATATATATATATATATATATATATATATATATATATATATATATATATATGTATATATATATACATATATATATATATATATATATATATATATATATATATATATATATATATATATATATATATATATATACATATATATATATATATATATATATATATATATATATATATATATATATATATATATATATATATATATATATATATATATATATATATATATATATATATATATATATATATATATATATATATATATATATATATATATATATATATATATATATATATATATATATATATATATATATATATATATATATATATATATATATATATATATATATATATATATATATATATATATATATATATATATATATATATATATATATATATATATATATATATATATATATATATATATATATATATATACATATATATATATATATATATATATATATATATATATATATATATATATATATATATATATATATATATATATATATATATATATATATATATATATATATATATATATATATATATATATATACATATATATATATATATATATATATATATATATATATATATATATATATATATATATATATATATATATATATATATATATATATATGGTATATGTACAGTAGAATCTCGATTATCCGAAATAATATGGACCAAAGTGATTTCAGATAATCGAAATTTCGGTTAATCCGAATTTTTTTTATAAAGTAGAAGTTTAGAATGAATGCAACATTGCAGATTGACTTAAAAGCATTTATACGATATGCTATTATGTACGTAGGTATTTATTAAAACAAAGAATATAACCATTAGTTTACTTATTTTATGTATATGTACGGAAAATCTAAAATAAAACAGTTTTATTCTTAACTTTAATGTCTTAAAAATAAGGTAATTTTTAACTGCACTGGTTTTGCGTTAGTTCTGTTTTTGGCTGCATTGTCTCTCCAACGTTTGATAAGCATAACGTCCGCGGCGGTTGCATTTTCTTGTTGTTCTACATAAGTTAACGCTTTTTCTAGGGCCTCTAGTTCTTCTGAATGTGACATTTTTACTGGAATATTGTCAGTGGCTTCTCCTTCGTTATCATCATCGTCATCACAGTCTATTATATTAGCATTTTTGCATACACTTTTAATTAATTCTTGGTCAGTCATTTCATCTTCCACACTATCACTGTTTAACCATTCACAAACATCGGTTTCCGTAACACTTTCACATCCTGATATTCTTGTAATAATTCATATAAACTTTCATTATCTTCTGTTTCTGCCTCTGAGTAATGTCTCTCCTCTTGTGGAATCAATTTTGGCCAAGATTTTTCCAGATTACTACTCTTCACTTGATTCCAGGCTGAAGCTATCCAATATATAACATTTTTCAAATTTCTTTTTTAGACAATCAGTAAGATTGCCACCTTCATCTACTCCTTCTAAAATATGCTCCAATAACAAACGCCTGTAATTGCGTTTTAAATTTTCCAGTACACCCTGATCCATAGGCTGAATGAGAGAAGTTACAGCAAGAGGCAAAAACATTGCTTTTATTTCCCCACTTTCAAGTTGCTCCGCACTTGGGTGAGTGGGGGCGTTATCTAGTAACGGAATACATTTTCTGGGATATCCATGTTCTTTTAAAAAAAGTTCCACTTTGAGAACAAAATCTCCAAAAAACTAGTCTTTAAATAGGGTCGAGTTTATCCAGGCATTGTTTTGATTTTTATAAGTGTGTCTTCGTTTCAACCCACACATGTAAGTTTTTATATATATTTTGTGTGTATTTTTATTATTTTCACCTTCTACATTGTATTATAAGTTTAAGAATTTTATATATTCATAATTAAAAAAATTTGTGCGTCCTATTGAATATCCAAAACAGAAAAATTTCAATTTTTAGATGAACTGAAGAAGCCTGAAAATCGGGCGAAACGTTTTCAATAAATTCTAACTAGAACATGATGTAATTTCTCTATCCTTAAAACAAAAGAACCATAAAGCCCAAGAAATTGAATATATATATATATATATATATATATATATATATATATATATATATATATATATATATATATATATATGTATATACATCAGTCTAGTACAATTTGAATTTGAGATAAAAATGAAAAATAAAACCTTTCATCTGTTAAGGAGATATACGTAGTCACCTGAGTCAAGAAATTCTATTTTTTGGATTTCTACAGTTTCTTTTAGTATGGTATCCTAAGAATATTTTCTGTAAGTTTTATAAGAATCGGTTAAAAATTGAGGAAGTTATAGCAGTTTAAAAGAACTGTCATTGCGTAGAGTAAGGCAGGTAGCCAGCACCTGCTCTCTGGTCGGCCTTCGCTGACTTTAACTCGATTTTAATGTATTTTAAACTTTTTCCAATTATGAATGTCCTTCTTAGAAGGGACGAGGCGTTCACATCTGTTATTCTTAGGTTCTATATTCGAAACTGGTAATTTGTTCATTACCATTGTACAGTTCATTCCTAGCAGTTTACTCGGAGCAATTCAGTCGTAGCAGTTATTAAAGTATATATTTTAATTAGCTTTGTTAAATATAATGTGAGCTATAGGAGTTCATTGTGGCCAAAATGCACATGACTACGAAGCTAAAGTAGGCGGAGAACGAATTGACCTAGCCGAACGACAATTGCTACAAAGTACAAAAGAAACTAGAATGCGTCATAGACAAGAACAAATTAGTATTCTAGAAGCTCAAATAGCTAATGAAGATTCAGCAGATGACCCTGGAGTCGATGTTTGTTTACAGGTAAGAATTTATTTTTGTATTACTGTTGTTTAACCTGATTTTTCAAATCTAAAACTGTAAATGCGTTTTTCTCGAAACTCTCGAATGTCTCAGAAATCACTAAACCGATTTTGATGAAATTTGGTACATATTTTCGTTGTACATATTGCTTGTCTTTGAACGAGGGAATTTTTACCAAGACATTATTTTTAATTAGCAAAAATGTAAAACGCGGTAACGTCATTTTTTCGCTCTCTTGTTTAAACTAATGCCATTTGACGAACTTTTTTTTAAATCCTTGGTCCAAAGACAAGATTGATCCTCTAATAAACTAATTTCTTTGGAAATTTTGATTTCAGATGATCCAGCTCCCAGTAACTGAACACACCGCAATGCTTCTCACAAAAAAGTGGTCGCAGGAGAACGGGTATAGCGCCGCCATTTTTTTTTAAATTAAAATTCCACAAATTGTGTTTAAGGCTATGTATCATTATATAAAATGAAAACCTGATTTATATAATGAATAGTTCCACTAAAAAAGTTCTTAAAAAAACGGTTTCTTTCCGCTCCATGACTAGATACAAAGGTATCTTAAGAAAATTGTCATTCTAGCGTTAGGAGTAGTTGCGACGTTGTCGCAACGATTTAATTTTATTTACAAATTACTTACATTCTGGACGAACCATAAACAGGTATCCAGCACCAATTATGGGCAAGTTAATGGGACCTGGAAAATTCCAGGATTTTATTATCATGTGCCTTTTTCTCCATAAAAAGTTTAGATAAATACACAAACAAACTACGACCATTGCCCAAAGAAGCACTATTTGGACATCAGCCATGTAAAGAAATAGTTTTTTTGTTAAGGCCATTGATCTAAAAAATAAAAAATATTTTACTAATTTAATAACGAATAGATTAAGTAGAATATATGCAGCAAATGGGACATTTTTTCATTTGTATAAATATTTCTAAAACAAATTTTTGCAGTTTAACTTTTAGCGACTGGCATATATAAACTGTAAAGAAATTTGAAATTTTTTACATACAGGATAGAATCAAAATTAAATAAATAACAGGGTAAATTAAAAGCTTTGCTTTCTTTAACAATATAGAGTAAATGAAATATGTTACTATACTATAGTTTGAAGTTTAAAATCTGACCGGATTACCTGATTAACTACAAAGAATACAAGACATCAATACTGATTAGTAGCCGCTGAGGTGGCCTCTTCGGGGTTTTTAATTTCTTTAACTTTGAAATTTTTACTATACTCTATTTATTTGAAACTGAGTAATAAAAATGCCGGTGGACTGACTGGTGGTCTTATAACAGAGGCGTGCTATCTATTCCCAGATATTTTTCAGGTAACAATGCTTTTTGTAACGATGTATTATTGCCGATCAAATCATTTTATTTACATATCTTCCTTTTGCCCCAACTATAAATACATATTTAGAGCAGCATGCCCAAGTGTCAAGCCAGTTAGTGAGAAGTCAGTTAGTGTGTTAACAAAATGCCTTCTCCAGCGAAAACACCAAAAGTTCGGACAGCTAACCCATAATGAAAAGCGTATAGTTAAAAATGTATTTGACTACGGTAAAAACAATCAAAATTGTGTGGACGATTGGGTGACAAAATGTTCCTTAAGGACCGGAGTTGACAAAACCACAGTTTACAGAATTTTAAGAGAAGGGAAAGATGGGGTATAGACTCTCCAAAAAAGAGACCAGGCAGAAAAGAACTTCAGCTGACAGACAACACAAAACAAGCAGTAAAGTGTATTGTTCATGACTCTTTTATAAAAAGAAGAATTCGAATTTTATGATCGATGAAATACCGAAAATGAGTAGAGTAAAGTCATGGAGTGTTATGAATTTTTGTTGGATAGAAAGTAGAGAAATTGTACACTGTACATAAGTTAGAAAAACTCACTCTAAAGGAAAAACGATATATTACTTAGATGAAACGTGGATAAATAAAGGGTACACAGTCAAGAAATTTTGGCAAGATGGGAATATCAAAAATGCTCATCAAGCATTTAATGAAGGTTTCTCTACTGCTCTTAAACCGCCATCTGGTAAGGGACGTAGGTTAATTATTTCGCATATTGGAAGCGAAAACGGTTTTGGAGATGGAGGTCTTTTAACATTCGTATCCAAGAAAACAGGACATTATCAGGAATATATAAATTCCTATGTATTTGAAGACTGGTTTTCGCAGATGATGGACTTACTACCAGACGGTTGTATTATTGTAATGGTAAACGCAAGTTATCATTCTAAAAAATTAAAAAATTAGAACGAGTTTCAACCTTGGGTTGGCTGAAAAAGGACATCTAATCTTGGATGACAGAGAAATATTTCATTTCCAAAAAAGAGCGTTACGAGGTAATTATTAGAACTTGTAAAGCTTGAAGTTCTCAGAAATAAAGACAACTACACAAGTTTTCTCATCGACGAAATGGCAAAACACGTAATATTACTGTTTATCTCCTGCCATCATATCATTACGAACTCAATTCGATAAAACTTATATGGGCACAGGTTAAAGGTGAAGCCGCCAGGAACAATACGACCTATAAATTAGCAGACGTACAAGACCTTTTTCAGAATGTCATATCTAATATTTCCACAGAAATTTGCCGAAAATACGTCTAGCATGTATTGAGGGTGAAAGCTAAAATGTGGACTGTAGACATGGCAGTGAATGTCATTGTTGAAACTTTATTTATACATGTAAATTCAAATGAGTCGGACAATGATAATTTTTCAAGCATGTCGGAAATAGAAGATTGGTAATACTATTTTCATTATTGTTTGACTTCCTTATTTGTAAATTTTGTTAATTAATAATGTTTCATCATAAATGCTTTTTTTTCTGATAAATGTTTAAATCTTATAAAACTGTTTCATACATATTATTCGCAAATAATACGTATACGCCCAGGCGCACCACCACCGGCCAGAACTATTTCAGACTATTTAGCTCCACCAACAAAAAGGGTCGTTTTCCTATTGTATTCAAATATATTTGATTGCGAATATTAGACTGATGCCAGATGGTATTCTAAAAAGAAGGTGAGTAGGTTTAGGATCTTTAAATTATTGGAGCCTGAGACCTGGCATTTCATTTTACATAGTAGCTCGGTTAAAATTTAAAATCATGATAAAATACCACAATTTTTACATTGTTTGGCTGAAACCCTGAAAACAAGGTATTATACGACATGTAATATATATATATATATATATATATATATATATATATATATATATATATATATATATATATATATATATATATTATATATATATATATATATATATATATATATATATATATATATATATATATATATA
Source organism: Pachyrhynchus sulphureomaculatus (assembly GCA_019049505.1). NCBI lineage: Eukaryota > Metazoa > Arthropoda > Insecta > Coleoptera > Curculionidae > Pachyrhynchus > Pachyrhynchus sulphureomaculatus. The sequence continues at coordinate 51,923,782 of CM032448.1, forward strand.
TATATATATATATGTATATATAATGCAAAGTCTATCTGTCTTTTTTTTTATTAAGGGGTAAGGGCACGTCAACTTCAATGGTTATTTGGCGCCCGATATGATTTAGATTGCGATATTTAGTTCTTTTAAGTAATTGATGATTCTCAGCTTATTTGAATGAAAAGTGCTTACGATTTGTTTGATGTTTGTTGGTATGTTATGTTTGTTTCTTTTGTGCGAAAAATGCGCTGCCTCAAATATATGTTTGATAGCAGATGGGGCACAGTTGTGCTGGTTCACTCTTTAGTAGGTGAGAGTGTGTCTGATATGTATGTCCAGTCGCTAGTCTTACATTCTCTGATCTGTTGAGACTGTGAATGTGTAGAGGAGGAAAAACTGAAGGTTTTACTTCCCACAGCTTGTTATTAGGATCTACGAGATCCCATTCCAACTGAAAATTATTTCTATTAATTGCGATTAGGTTTTTGTGGAAATCAGTGATATGGTTCTCTCCTGTGATATTATTGCCTGTTTCTATGGCTTGTTTGGCTACTTGGTCTACTTTGTCATTCCCTTTGATTCCCATATGGCTAGGGATCCAGATTAATGTAACGATTCTATTCCTAGCCTTGGCGATGTATAGTAAGTCTGCTATTTGTCTTAAGTATGCATAGTCCGAATTGCTGAATTTGATGGCTTTTATGGCACTTAAGGAATCTGATGCAATGAGGAATTTGTTGTTTTCCTTGTTATTTATTGTATACCTGATTGCTTCTTTTAGGGCTAACAATTCAGCAGAAAAGATTGAAGAATATGGAGGAAGTTTAAATTGTTGTGAGTAAGACTTATGTAGGAAGGCTGCTCCCACTCCTTTTGTGGATTTCGAACCATCGGTGTAAACTATAGAAAAGTTTGAGTAGAGAGTATGCAGCCTTTGAGAGAACTGGTGGATGATATTGGCTCCTATTAGGTCATTTTTATTGTCGGAATGAAAGTGTAGATCAATTGATGGGTTTGGAGAAAACCAGGGAGGAAATGTGGTGAATAGTGGGTAGTCAAATTTGGGAGGAGTGAGCCCATGTAGGGTAAGGTAAGAGTTTATTCTGTTGGGAATGGATTTTGGAGGAAAGGCTATGTGGGCTTTGTGTGCATTAGTCAAGTTTAAAGAGAATTTTGTGTGAGGTCTCTGTAGCGAAGATGAGTAATATTTCATTAATGAAAGCTGTCTAGTCAGATAAAGTGGAGGAGTTGCAGCTATGCATTGGAGGCTATTGATTGGTGTTGTTCTGAATGCACCCGTTGTCAAACGCAGTGCTTGGTTCTGTATGGGGTCTAATGATTTTTTTGAAGTATTGCTGGCGGCATCGTAAATGAAATCGCTGTATCTCAGCTTTGAAAGAATAAGAGACTTGTACAAATTATTTAGAGATATGAAATCTGCACCCCACTTGGTGTTGGCTAGTATTCTGAGTATATTTAAGTCTTGGGTGGTGCGGGCTTTGAGATGTTTGATGTGTGGGTTCCAGCAGAGTCTGTTGTCAAATGTCAGGCCAAGTATTTTAATAGAATTTGCTGAGGGAATGTCATTATTGTTGATATGGAATGAATCCATTCTTAGACAATTTCTGACTTTGCAGATATGTATTGTTTTTGACTTTGTCGGGGAAAAGTTGAAGTCGTTGATTGCCCAATTGTTTACAGATGTAATGGCTGTCTGCAGAGTACATGAAGTTTCTCTGTGTGACTGGTTGGAATAGTAAATGACTATGTCATCAGCAAACAATTTGGATTTCAAGGGAATTGGAATCTGTTTTGTGATGGTTTGGATTGCGATATTAAAGAGGGTTGGGCTTAGGACAGAACCCTGTGGTACACCAAGTTTAAGGATATGAGTATTTGATAATAATCTGTTTGCTCTTACTTGGAAAGTTCTTGGGGAAAGGAAATTCTTGATTCATTTTGGTAGAGCACCAGTAAAGCCCATCTCGTTCAATTGTTCAAGAATGATGTTGCCGTTTGTTATGTCAAAAGCATTGCTTAAGTCCAGTGAAGCAAGACACGTATGTTGATTCCTTTGCATGGCTGTTCTTATGTCGGTGTCTAAAGATGCAAGATGATCGATAGCTGACCTATGCTTTCTGAATCCGTATTGGAATTGTGATAGATGATTCTTTGTTTCTAAAACCCATGTAAATCGCTGGTGTACCATTCTTTCTAGTATCTTGCAAAGATGATTTGTCAGTGAGATTGGTCTGTAACTGTTTGGTAATGATCTCGGTTTGCCAGCCTTATGTATTGGTACAATGATGGAATGCAGCCATGACACGGGAAATTTAGAATTGCACCAGAGATAGTCGTAGTAATCCAATAAGGATTTGAGCATGGATTCAGAGAGATTCTGAATCATCGGTAATAGGATGGAGTCAGGACCTGGTGCAGTGTTTTTTGATATTCTAATTGCAGAATTCAGTTCATGCAAAGAGAAGGGGGAATTATAGTGGTGATGTTGCTCGGATTCGAAAGGTAGAATTGTACTGATTGGTAGTATGTTCGTGTCCTTAGGGGTTGATTTTGTTTGGTAATTGCGTCTATAATTTCATTGGGGTCTGAGATATAAATGTGGTTAATGAGGAGTGAGGGTATTGTGTGAGATTGTGTGCCCTTCATCTTTCTTACCAGTTCACCTGATGATAGTGGATGTCGTAATGATGAAGTTAGATCCCTCCATGATTTTATTTTGGTTTCCTCGAATACTCGTTTGGCTTGTGCACTTTTTCTATTATATTCTATGAAATTGTCCTCTGTTGGATGGCGTTTGTATAAATTTAATGCCTTTTTTCGTGCCTTGAGTAGCCTGGAGCATTCGCGGTTCCACCAAGGAACAGGAGTTTTGTTTCTGGAATGTTGATGTGAGGGAATTGCTTCATGAGCAGCTTTTAAAATGATGTAATAGAACTCTTGAATGTAAGTGTCTACATCGTGTATCTGCGATGTAGGAGCAGATAGAGTTGCGCTGAATTTAATCCAGTCAGCCCTGGCAATGTTCCATTTGGTCTGTGGGGAAGGAGAATGAGGATTGGATGTGGAGAAACGAAGAATGATGGGAAAGTGGTCACTGCCATGGGTGTCAGGTAAAATGTCCCATTCAAGGATACCCGCCAGTGACTGACTGCAGAGAGACAGGTCAATTGTCGAAAAAGTGCCAGACGAAGAGTTTAAATGAGTTGGAGAAGGATGATTGATAATGGGTATGTTGTTTAGTAGCAGAATGTCTTCTATCATCTTGCCACGAGTCGTGTTATGAGAAGAACCCCATAGTATGTTATGGGCATTTAGATCACCAAGGAGGATGAAAGGTGAAGGAAGTTGTGAAAGTAATTCATTAATAATTAATGGTGGATAGTCAATACTTGGTGATAAATAGATACTACACACAGTTATGGATGCGAAGGTTATGGCTACAGCCTCCAGAGGAGTTTGAAGGATGATTTCGTTGAATTCCAGGGATTTGTAAATATAAAGAGCCACTCCTCCCGATGCTCTTGCTTGATCTGTTTTTTATAATTGTGATATAGTTTTTTATTTTCAGAAATTTAGAATCTTTGAAGTTGGTTTCTTGTATAGCTAAAATAGATGGTTTGAATGAATTTACTAATGTGGCTAGATCCTCTTGCCTCTGAACAAATCCATTCACATTCCACTGTAGTAATGGATGGAATGCGAGTTATTTTGATTTTTTACTGCTACTGGACGACTCGTTCTTATTTAGTACAGGATACAAATCCATGGAAGTGTCAGACAGTTCCAGTATGGACTCCCTAGAGGAGTTGGGAATAGTTTTTTTGGGTCGAGTGGTAGTAATTCTTTTGTTTGAGTCTGCGTTATGTCGGTGAGTATTGGATTTTGTTGGGAATGTTTTTGTGTTAGTTTATTGTTTGGAGTCTGTCATGTTTTGTTTGTTAGCAGAAAGATCTGTTTTTGGCATGTTTTTGTGGAATAATTGATGATTTCTGTGAAGTTGTTGGAGTTTTTGAAGGAGGGAAGGAGGTTTGTTTGGATTGTATGTTGGTTGGTGGGATGTGTGGGGGGGAATTGTGAGAGGAGTGAGGGTGAAGAGGGATTGGGTGGTGGGAGGAGATGAAGGTTGAGAGAAAGTGTTTTGGAATGAATCGAGGTCACATTGCGTTGAGATGGAACATTGATTTGGTTTTAAACCCCTTGCCACTGAACTATACGAAATTGAAAATGTGGGGTTTAGATTTTGGTACTTCCTTTTAGCTTCGAAGTACGAGACTTTGTCAGTCGCTCTGATCTTTTGTATCTCGAACTCCTGTTTGTACTGCGGGCAGCCCTTGAATCTGGGAGAATGGGAGCCCTTGTAGTTGGCACATATGGGTGGGTTGGAACAGGGATTGCCAAGGTGTTGCGCATGACCGCAGGAAGGGCATAAAGGATCTTGTGAGCATTTGCCAGCGGTATGCTCAAACCTCTGGCAATGAAAGCACCTTATGGGGCTCTGAATGTATGGTCGTACTCTTAACGAGTACCAACCAGCGAATAATTTGGCGGGAAGTTGATGAAGGTTAAATGACAGAATAAATGTAGAAGATGGCTGGTTCGAATCCTTTCTTGGGGGTAATCTATATATTTTCGTGAGTCCTTGACTGCTCAAATTCTCCAATATTTCCTCATCCGAACAGTTTGCCAAGTCATGGCAGGTAATTATACCCTTGATGGTATTTAAAGTCTTATGTGGTGTGGTGATTACATCAAAATTGTGTAATTGTGTTAATTTGGAAGCATTGAACGATTGATTTTCACTAACCACCTGTATGAGTAGTGAACCATCAGCTAGTTTTCTCGTTTCCACTAGTGTGCCTATTTTGGCTTGAAGTGCTTTGTGTAATAAGAATGGCGAGACGTTCTTGAATGAACCCGTAACTAAACTTATTTTAAAAAAATCTATCATATTTCGGTACCTCCGGGGTAGAAGAAGTTGACTCTATTCTGGGTCTTTTGGGCCCGTTTTGTTTTTTATTGATTTGATTTGTTTGAGGCATTTAAGTCCCACGAGTTACCTAGGAAAAAACTGTCGACCATAACAGAGCCTGGATATTATGGCAAGGCTGTAATGCTACCGGAGGGCGCCTGGTATCCTGTAGGAACCGTTAGATAGATAGATAGATATTTATTAATGGCACGTCGACATCGTAGGTCATTTGGCGCCTTAACTAAAAGGTTGTATTAAGATGTTTTTTTTTTTATTGTTTGTATTTGATCTTTTATATGGAGTTTAATAGATTTATTTCTTTCAGGAATTCCAATAGATTTTTTATAGTTTCATATTCAGGCTTTAGGATCTGGTGAAGAGATTGGGGGAGGTGGTGTTTTTCCCTTTGAGGAAGGTAGTGGTTTGCTGTGAGTATATGTTTAGTAGTTAGAAGAGAGGAACAAATATTACAGATGGGGGGAGGATCCCTTTTGAGGAGATGGGAGTGAGTTAGATGTGTGTGACCGATGGCCATTCTCCTCCATATAACGTTCTCTCTTCTAGTTAGTTCATCAATGTGATAAGGAGGAAATATTGTAGGTTTTATCTCACTGAGTTTATTCTGTCCGTCCATAAGATCCCAATCTAATTGGAACAAATTCATTAATATTTTGTTTATATGTTTGTTAAAATCGAGCGGGTGCAACTTGAGATGATTGGAGTGCCCGATAATATTGCTTCCTTGGCCTGTCGGTCTGTCATTTCATTTCCCTTAATGTTCATATGGCTTGGGACCCATAAGAAGGTGATTTCTATATTTTTGATAACACATATCTGAATTAGATTAATAATATCCAATATGTATGCGTTTTTAAAATTGTTTGACTTAATGGCGTTTATTGAACTTAAAGAATCTGTTATTATTAAATACTTATTGGCTAGCTTGGAGGTAACTGCAAGTCTCAATGCTTCTCTGATGGCCAGAAGTTCAGCAGAGAATACCGAAGCGAACATAGGTAATTTATATTTTTTATCTGCGATGCCTCCAATTACTGCCGCCCCAACTCCCGTTTGAGATTTAGAGCCGTCCGTGTATAGATGATGGTAGTCGCTGTATTTTTGAGAGACTAAAGAAGAGAAAGAGGCCCTTGTTAGGGTAGGAGGGGAGTTGTTTTTATCTATGTTTGTTAGGGATAAATCTATCAAAGGGCACTTCGCTGTCCAAGGAGGAAGGAGAGGGACATTTGAACAATCTTTTGTGTGAACAAATAGGTTATGCTGCATTAGGAACGACTTTATTTTAGATTGGATGGTGCCTGGATGAGGGAGGAAGTTGTTTAATCTATTTAATTTGAGGGGAATTTTGAGGTGTGGCTTGAACATAGCGGATGAGTAGAAATGCATAAGGGACTTCAACCTTGTAAGGGCTAACGAGGGAGTTGAGGATATGCACTGCAAACTTATTACTGGCGATGTTCGAAAAGCTCCCGTAGCCAATCTCAAAGCCTGGTTCTGAATTGTATTCAGAGGCTTCTTGCATGCGGTTGATGCCGAGTCATACAGATGATCTCCATATTTTAATTTAGGTAGAATCAAGCAATTATAAATCTTTAGTAGAGATGGGAAACTTCCTCCCCATTTGTAGTTAGATAACAATCGTAATAAGTTGAGGTCATTTGACGCCTTGGTTTTAAGGTATTTAATATGTTGTGACCAATTTAGAGTAGCGTCGAAAATCAGCCCCAAAATGTTTACATGATTTTTGCATGGGATTTCTTCGTTTTGCATTTGGAGCGCATGTAGTCTCGGACACTGTTTCTTTCGACAAAAATAAGAGACCGTTGATTTGTCCGGCGCGAAGATGAAGCCTGAATGGTTTGCCCAGGTTTGAATGCCATCCAACGTAATCTGTAATGAGTTGGTTAATTTATTACTAGTTGATGCGGATTTGTAAATGAGTATGTCATCGGCAAATAAAAGTAATTTGGGTGTCTAGGAATGTAATCCTCTAAAGGATGGATAGCGATCGAGAACAACAACGGACTCAAAATTGATCCCTGCGGAATTCCCGAATGGAATGTTTTAGGGTTAGCTGAAACTTAATTTACTTTGACCGTAAATTCTCGTTGTTGTAGGAATTTGAAAATGAACCTTGGAAGATGTCCCTTAAGATTCAGTTTCTCTATTTGAGTAAGGATTAGGTTTTATGTGTGACATCAGACGCATTTTTAAGGTCCAATGAAATTGCTGCTAAGTGATTTTTATTGTTAAAGGATGTTTGAATGTCTGATTCTAATAAGGATAAATGATCAAGAGCTGATCTATTCTTCCTGAAATCGAACTGAAAGGGAGAAAGCAAATTTTTGGATTCCAGTAGCCAAGTCATTCTATTTTTCACCATCCTTTCCATTAATTTAGCAAGATGGCTTGTTAAAGCGATAGGTCTATAGCTATTAGGCGAACTCCTAGGTTTGCCTACCTTGTGTATAGGGATGATTGTGGCTGTTAGCCAGAGAGTAGGAAACTCATTTGTAAACCATATGTGATTATAAATCTTAAGAAGGGTTTGAAGAACTGAGGGAGGAAGGTTTTTTATCATAGGAATGTGGATCTTATCCGGGCCAGGAGCTAAAGGTTTGGCAACATGGATAGATGCTATCAATTCGTTAATGTTAAAAGGTAGGTTGTAATTTAGAGATTCTGAAGTATTAAAAGAATCTATATCTACAGGCGGGTATAAAACAGGATTTGGCAAGTTTGTGGATAGAGTTTTATTTAGGAAATGCTGAGCTAGGTGATCACTAATTTGAAAAGGGCCCGAGATCCAATCATTATTTATCATTAGACCTGGAATATATCTAGGGGGAGAGCCTCTCATTTTTTTGACACATTTCCAGAGTTTAGTTGAAGATATGGATGAGTTTGGGGAAGACGTAAAAGATTGCCATGATGATATTTTGGCCTGTTTAATAGTACGTTTGGCTTGTGCTCTTTTTTTTTTGAAATCTATTAAGTTAGCAGGGGAGGGGTGACGTTTGAAATGATTTAATGCCTTTTTCCGATTTTGAAAGGCCGTGGAGCACTCTTTTGACCACCAAGGAACCGGGATTTTATTTGGGTTGTGGTTATGAATAGGAATTGATGCAGAAGCTACTGACAGGATAGAATCAATGAATAGAGAAATGTAATCATCAATATTTAGTATATCAGGGGGGAGGAGACGGAGATTTTCTGAGAAAGACTGCCAATCGGCCTTTTTAAAATTCCATTTCGGGGACCGAGGGAGGGCAATGTTTGGGATTGAAGATCGTAGTAGTATGGAATAGTGGTCACTGCCACTTGTGTCATCTAAGATGTCCCATTTAAAGAGATAGAGGGAGAACAGAAGGAGAGGTCAATGTGGGAGAAAGAGCCCTATGAAGAACTTCTAAACGTTGGAGAATTTTGATTTAATAGGGATAAGTTGTTGTTTAACAAAGCCTCCTCTATTACCTTACCCCTAGGGGAATGGGAGTTGGAGCCCCATAAAGGGCTGTGTGCGTTCAAATCTCCCATTATTAGGAATGGAGGGGGCAGGGAATTTATTAAGGATTGAAAAGAGTCTAGGGAGAATGGTTGAGAGGGAGAGTTGTAGATGTTACATACAGTTATTCTAGTTTGAAGGACTACAGAGATAGCACAGGCTTCCATCTCCGTTATTAAGTTTATTGGGGATAAATCTAGGGATTTATGGGCGAAGATGGCAACACCTCCCGATGCTCTGTTTGCAATGGCTCTATTCTTTTGGATGAGATTATAATTTTTTAAAGTGGTAGATTGAGGGTATTTAAAGTTTGTTTCCTGTAAACACAGGATGCTCGGATGGTGTATCGATAATAATATTTTTAGATCCTCTATTCTAGCTTGATAACCATTCACGTTCCGTTGTATAATGGGCTTGGATGGCATGATATAAAAAGAAAACTATTTTCTTTTGTTGGTTTTATTTGAATATTTTGGAGGATCTGTCGAGAGAGAAAGGTCAAGAGACATATTATCCGAAGAAACTGATTCCTTTGAGCAGGATTTTTGCTTTGGAGTGTTTTTGGCTTTGCCAGATAAGTCAGTGGATGAGTTGAAACTGGACTCTGGCTTTCTTGTAGAGGAGGGAAGGGAGGACTTTCGAGAAATGTTGGATAAATCCATTTTCCGGGATTGGGAGGAGTTTGTTGAAGAAAGAGAGGAGGGGATTTTAGGAGGCGAGGAAATGTTAGGAAAAGGGGAGGGGGGAAGACGGGAAATAGGAGGATTTGGGGTGGGGTTTGGTTGGGAGGGAGGGTAAGGGGGTGAAATCACATTGAGTAGAGGTGGTCTTAAAAGTTGGTTTCTTTGCTGAAGTAATTGAGCTATATGTTGTAGTGATAGAAGGATTTAGTAATGCAAATTTTCGTTTTGCTTCCGGATATGAAGAATTATCTTGTACTCTAATTTTCTGTATTTCAAATTCCTTTTTGTATGTTGGACACCCCCTATACCTAGGGGAGTGTTCACCATTACAATTTACACAATTTGCAGGCGTTTTGCAACATCCCTCTTCGTGAGCCAGGTGCCCGCAAGAAGGACAGTATTGAGGGGAAGAACATTTTTCAGAATGATGTCCAAACTTCTGGCATTTGAAGCATCTTAGAGGGTTTGGAATGTATTGCCTAACTCTAATGTGATACCACCCTGCCTTAATTGAGGCCGGGAGGGTGTGAGTACAAAAGGATAAAATAAATGTTGATGACTTGCGATCTGGATATTTTTTACTGGGCGGGATTCGAAAAACTTTAATAACACCCTGGTCGGCCAGACCTTAAAGAAGCTCCTCATTTGTGCAATTTGCAAGATCGGAACATGGTATTACACCTTTTATTTCATTTAGAGTAGCGTGTTTGACGGTTGAGACATCGTAAATATGCAATTTTTTGAATGATTCGGCCCTTTCAGATTGTATCTCTGATGAGACTATTAAAAGGGAGCCATCTGCCAATTTTTTTGTATTTGGGAGGGTACCAAAAAAATCCTGTAAGCTTTTATATATTACGAACGGGAAATTTCCTTAAAGGAGCCTTCTAATCTTTTAACCTGAAAGTATCTATCATACGAGGGAAATAAAATAGGAGGAGTAGCTAATCGGGGTCGTTTAGACCCGTTTAATAAAGGAAAATTTGAAATTGGGTTCATATTGTTCCCACGAGTAGCCTTGGAAATGGTTAGTCCGCCATGACAGAGCCAGGAAGTCATGGTAAAGCTGAATACTGCCGGAGGTCGCTCGGTGTCCGACAGGAACCGTTCATGACTCACTATGGCTGAGCCATGCATCCCATTGGCACGGTCTCTCACACCTTAGGATTACCAATTTGCAAGAAGGACAACACTGGACACCACAAACATGACTCGGGACTCTCGAGGATGTCACTCCCCGTACTAGTGGAAATGTTTCCACTAGCCCCTGAGGGGAGGAACCGTTAGAGATTCATGCCCACTGAATCATTCATCCCCTCGGCACGGTATCTTGACACCTTAGGATTACGTGTTTTACATTTAATGACGAGGACAAACAATTATGACAATACTGAACTACACAACATGACTCAGGCACCTCGGGTACGTCAAACCCGTATTAGAAAAATCTAGACCCTGTCTGTCTGCCTGTCTGTTAGTGCGCTTATCACTGGAGAACCGCTTATCCGATTTACGTGCCTTTTGTTTTTTTAAAACATCTATATGTTCTCTGGCCAGGTTATCTATAATCTTCTATAATATATATATATATATATATATATATATATATATATATATATATATATATATATATATATATATATATATATATATATATATATATATATATATATATATATATATATATATATATATATACATATATATATATATATATATATATATATATATATATATATATATATATATATATATATATATATATATATTGTAACATTCATTTTTTCCTGGATTTTAAGACCATGTAATGTTACTGATTTTTCACTTCAAATTGTATTTATTTTTATTTTAAAATATCGAACGGTATATTAAACAGAGATTTCAAGACGTCCGGTATAGTGTGTTGTGCGTGTTCCTGACCGAACATATCGCTGAGCCGCGATTGGTGAAAAATTTGTATCCGCTATTTTGGTTCCGGCGTCGCAATGTTACCGGCAGAATTTGCACGGTCTATTTAAGCGTCCGAGAAACTACCAGCGAGGCTTATTTCCATCGAGCCGCAGACCGGGGTTGTTTTCCATCTAGCCGCAACCAGGCAGTACCGTCTAGCCGAGAGGCTAACAACCATCATGTGAATAATAAAAGTACCAGTTTCCTAAATAAAAGCCGTAGTGGGCTTTCTAAGTGTTAAGAAAAAGTGTGAAATCGGGCGTCGTCGATCACAGCAGGACTGAAAAACAGTAAGTCAACAAAACTCCCTCCAATAGACTTATTTGAGAGTAGTGCATTAACAGCAACGTATAACAGACAAAAAAGTGAAGTGTAAAACACGATGTCTCGTCTTCGGGGTTATAATAGTCTAAAATTTTAAAGTAACAACTACTATTTAGGCTAGAATTTTTTTGGTATAACTGTAAAGGTTAGAACTTTTTATTTTCATTTTAAAAACATGAATAAATTCTTTTTTTGTTGATTAAAGCTAGTGTCTCACTGAATATTTATTTTTCTTTTCAGGATCAGTTGTGCTAGACTAATTTCTTTTTAGTAATATCCATTAAACACTTCAGTTTTTTCTCATTTTTCTTAGCTGAAGTTAAATTCTTTCTATTTTAAAATGAGTGGTGCCCAAAAGACTTGTACAACTGAAGTTTTTTAAAAAATAGAAAATAATTCCAAAAAGACGTAAGACAAATATCTCTTACCCATATCTCTCTACCAAAGAAAACTGAGCTAGTATTTCTTTAATTTCTTTAGTTCTTTTAAAATCAGGTCTCACTCAATTCATTATCAGAAATTAAAGCGGGGCTGCAAGAAAATTGTGCTCAAGCTTGGGGCGTCCAGTATTTAAAAATGTTACAAAATGACGCAGTCTACATGGGGCGAAAAATAAAGCAAAATTAGCACACCTTACAAAATTGCGCTCAAGCGTGGGACAAACAACTTCTCACAGGGTACGGAAAAAGATGCCTCAAACTGAGGACAGTTTAGCATGTCATAAAAAGACCACACAATAAAAATAGCGCTGTCAACGCGGGGCTTTTGGAATTTTATTTTTTAAAAAAAGGGTTCAGTGTACTAGCTTTCGAACAAAATAAAAGCTCTAACTTTGCAGATATTTTATTTCATAATATTTATTAAACGAAACTACACTATAGCAGTAAGACAAAAGCAGGAAATTTGTAGAATTTTTTTATTTCAATTTATCTGATATAGATATTTGAATTTTGTTGTTGACTCTAAGATAAGAGATTCCTACTTTTTTCTTAAAAGCTGGCTTTATAGTTCAGATGGGCAGATGTGTTGGTCGACTTTAATTTTGCATTGTTGATTTATTTTGCGGATAACCGAACAAAAAACTGTTCTTTTTTCTCACCTATATTTTGCATGAATATTAAAAGTACTTTGCTGATATACGAAACGATATTTGGAGATTTTTTATAGGAAATTCTTAAGATATCTTAATAAAAGGATTTTAATACGAGGCAATACTTAGAAATTTTTTTGAAATGGTTGAAGATTTTTTTTAAAAGTTTGGTAAAGAAGTTTACATATTTTAAGTGCCTTTACAGATTTTGTTATTTTTGTTGACTATTGGGAGCACAGGAGAAATATTTTCACGGCTTTTTAAACAATTCTTTTAAATTTTATAGTATTCATTTATCATGGAAGCCTTCAATTTTAAAGTCAATCACTTACTGGAAAATGAATTCGACTATGAACTGAAAATCCGTCGTACTTTCTCAGAACGTCCGGTCGCGGATAAAAGAAAGATTCTAACTAGGATCTTAAGTAAAGAAATACTCCAATAAATCAGATTGGACTAGATAGTTACAAAAAGTTTCTGATTTTTTTTTAAAAAGTCTAATAAAAATTCTCCTTCTCAAATTAAAACTCCTGCTTCTCCAAATGGTCACATGTCTCCTTTATTCGTGCATAAATATTCAGATAATGGACCGCATATAAAGATATATCTATTAGGTGCCCATTTTTCAGCTTTATTTGACTCTGGTGCAAATGCCTCCGTTTTAGGTCAGAATGGTATTAAAATTTTAAGTCGTTTAAGTATAAAAATATGCCACGTCAAAAATAGAAGTGTTACCACTGCAGATGGCAACCGTCTAAAAGTTTTAGGTACGGTTGAGTTGCCGCTAGTCTGCAATGGTCATTATTTAGTAATTTCTGCTCTAGTAGTACCTTCTCTATCACATACTTTGGTTTTAGGATGTGATTTCGCACAAAAATTCGGAATTCTAGTAAATTTTAAAAATAATTCGTGGTATCCACAGTCCCTAGAAGACAACTCTCAAACAAGTTTTAAAGATTGTTATTAAGAAAGTTCTTTAGAAAACCTTTTCTCGCGTCTATGTACCCTAGATGATCTCTCGCGGACGGAATGCTTAAAAGCAGAAAACGTAAAAAGCTCTTTCAATGAAATAAGTAGTAAAGATAGGTTAGGCCGAACGAATAAAATCACCATGTCTATAGATACGGCTGATGCCAATCCTGTAAAGACAAGGCCCATCGCCATGTCTCCGAACATGTCAAAAGTATTGAATAAGGAGTTAGACGAAATGTTGAAACTCGGAGTGAAATCGTCTATGCTTTGACGGAAGAAAGCTCAACGAGGTCAGCAAATTTGATAACTATCCATTACCGAACATCGACAGAATTTTGTAAGGAGTTAGACGAAATGTTGAAACTCGGAGTGATATCGTCTATGCTTTGACGGTAGAAAGCTCAACGAGGTCAGCAAATTTGATAACTATCCATTACCGAACATCGACAGAATTTTGACATCACTCAGGAATGCTAAGTATGTATCTTCGATAGATCTTAGAAAGGCTTTCTGGCAAATTCCTTTAGACAAATCCTCTAAGGAAAAGACCGCTTTTGCAGTAGTAGGCCGAGGTCTATTTCAGTTCGTCACTATGCCGTTTGGTCTAAAGAACGCTGCTCAAACTCAGCAACGTTTAGTGGACGCTATATTTGGTCCGAAATATGAGCCACATATTTTTACCTATCTCGATGATATTTTAGTAACATCGGAAGACTTCGAATCGCATATTCGCTTACTTAAGGAAGTAAAGATAAATTGAAAGAGGCCGGACTGACGATAAATTTGAGCAAATGTGATTTTTTCAAAACTTCTCTAAAGTTTTTAGGCTATATTGTAGGCTCAAATTCCTTGCGTACCGATCCGGATAAAGTAGCAAGCATGGTTAATTATGCGAGACCTACTAATACTACGGAAGTTAAGCGCTTCGTAGGAATGTGTTCATGGTATAGACGTTTTATCGAGAATTTTTCTACCTTGTTGTCACCTATTAATGATCTTTTGAAAGGACGGAAAAAAGGACAATCGATAGATTGGACAAAGGCAGCCGAAGAATCTTTTATAAAGATTAAAGAACTATTGGTTTCAGCTCCCATTTTATCCCAACCAGACTTTTCCCAACAGTTTTATATTTCTAGTGATGCTTCTAATACCGGTTTAGGGGGCATCCTAACACAGAAAATCAATGGTGAGGAAAGAGTGATAGCGTATGCCAGTAGAACTTTGTCAAAGGCTGAACGTAACTATTCGGTTGTCGAAAAAGAATGTTTAGCGGTACTCCTTAATATCGAAAAGTTTCGACCTTACATAGAAGGTGTTCCTTTCACGGTCATAACAGATCATTATAGCTTATTGTGGCTTAATTCTATTAAAAACCCTAGTGGCAAACTAGCACGTTGGACGATTAGGCTGAGACAACATGCGTTTAAAATGCGTTTTGATATCTTTAAGTTTGTGAGGACTTGTGAAATATGTGGAGCGCAGAAATCTCCAAATGCACTACCTATGGGACTGATGGGAAAAGAGAAAACGGTTAATTACCCTTTTCAAGTCATAGCAGCTGATCTAGTAGGCCCATTCCCACGTTCAAAAAAGGGAAATAAATGGCTTCTCGTGGTTTCTTGCTAGTTAACAAAGTATACCGTGTTATTTCCTTCGAAAAGCTCTAAAGCCGAATGCTTGTTGAAAATTTTAGAAAACGATATTTTTCTAATCCACGGAGTTTCATCGCATTTGATATGCGATAACGGTACTCAGTTTACCTCTAAGAGTTTTAAGAGCTTGAGTGAGACATATAGTTTTAACATACGTTTCAATCCCGTGTGCCCTCTACAATATAATTTCGTTCAAAATAATATTCGTTGATTCACGTGATAATTCGGGATAAAGGAATTTCAAAGATTCAAACACGAAGTAACCGGATTTACACCGTCTTTCTTAGTTTACGGCAGACAGATACCTCTATCTGGATCGTATTATAAAAATTTAGATTTGGATGTCAATGTTGACAGCGAAATAATTCCGAGTAACAGGGGTGCGTACGCCGAAAATTTAAAGGGTTTAAAAGATATTTTCACCGACGTGCGTAGTAGAATACATAAGGCTTATGAACGGAACAGTAAGTCTTACAACCTTAGAAAAAGGGATTTTGCCTTTAATATAGGTGATCACGTTTGGCGAAAAAATAAAATTCTTTCCAGTGCAGCAGATAAATTCACATCTAAGTTGGTACCTAAGTATGTGCATTGCGTGATAAGAGAAAAGATTTCAGACTTAGTTTATGGTTTAGTTAATTTAGATGGGACTAAAGTAGGACGATGGCATATTAAAGACTTAAAACCATTCAATGAACCTAACCCTAATGAAAGTTTGTCAGAAGAAGAATAGTTTATATTTACATTATCTTAATTGCTTTACTTTATTTTTTTGATGTTGCTCTGTAGAGGTGACGACCTCGTTTTTTTGACTGTTATAAAAGTTGAGCTGAGGATAGCCTACTTTTATAGTTTTTGCTAAGGTTTTGGGTACTGATCATATCCAAACTTAGGTTGATTGTAGTTGATGTTTAGCATCGACTCAGCTGTTGCGAGCTTGCGAAAGAGTCACACTCAGGATATATCATAAGACTGGTATGTCGGTGGTCGCGGGATTTGATTTGCTTATGACCCCAAATAATATCCAGTTCTTGGCACTTGGAAGCGAAATTTTGATTAGAGGCAATCCAAGGTGATCTTGAGTTAGGACAAGCGCAAGATGTAGCTCGTGTAGTATGATGTTGAGTCAAAAAATTTTTTTTATGAGCAATTTCAAAGTTTGTTACCCGAGTGGGTGTATTTTTATTACCTTAATGGTATATGTTGGGTGCAATTAAGAGTAAATTGATTTTGGTTTATCCAGTAAGTCTAAGACTTGGATTATTTTGATTTAGATCTTCTTCTGAATTGACAAACTGAGGGTATTTTCTATTTTTTTTTTTCAGAGCCGTTTAAACGTTACCTTTGAGTCACTAATTTTTTAAAAATTTTTTTGCATGGAGTCATAGGCGTATGTTGAGTTTTTTCGGTTTACTATCAGATTGATAGAAAATTGAAGTTCTGCAGGAGAACTAAAGGCTGATCATTTACAAGAGATGAGAGCAGAGTAAGACAGTCGTTTCACAAAGAAATGATCAAAATCTGATACCGAGATGAGAACCTTGTCAAGAGTGGCTAAGCGCAGTGAAGGAAGATTCCTAACCGAATTTTTAGATTTCCAAGAGGTAATCTAGAAGTTTGGGCTGACAGAAAACGGTTATGCCTGATACCTGTAGCAGTTTCTTCTAGAGGCTATTGTTTAGGGAGACGATTAACACCATGATCGAATATTTTAGCTGTCAACGATGTTTTCTTCTTGTTTCTGATTAAGCTGGGAAAGCTCTTGTCGTCTTCAAAAGTTTTGTTGCGTTGCTACCGGAAAATTGAGCAATTTTTGTTTCATGTAGCCTTTTTAAGCTCATTTTCGTTTTTTTAAAATTTCGTTAGAAGCTTGGTTAAGTCAACCTTGTAAACCTTTTAGGTTGTATCCCATGAGTTATCTGTTTTTACAGGCTGTGATGCACCGGGTGCTAACAGATGCCGTTACGACGTTTGGCAGGGAGTTAGTCTTCCTGAGGAACAGACTGATTGGAAGGGTAGTCTATGGGGGGTGAACGTTTGACCTTTGGGACCTTTAGGGGTTTTGTTACCCAATGGTTATTTCTATTTGAACCAAAGGAGAGCCTAACTACTGTAGTCGACCTCAGCTCCAATTAGCCTATTAGTGGTGACAGGCTGTTGGAAGTAGTGTATTTCGGAAACACCCTATTGATTAATTTTTTTTTGACTTATGGTGGTGTGGTAGACACCGTTTTAGTTTAGTAGATGCTATAATCTACTCCCTTTTGTTGGTGGACTCCAGGGTCACCAATTCTGTATTTTTTTTGTCTCCACCATTCAGTATATCGTGGTGAAGTGTTTGTCTCCTGTTATGTGGGATGGATTGAATGTTTTTTCGTTGTTGTTCTAGGGCGAGACCAGTACACGAGGGTTCTTCATGCAACTTGAAGAGGCGCAATGCTGGTTAAGTTTTATTTCTCTGTGTAGCCACCCTGAAGAATGACGGAGAGCGTTTTTTTTTTTCTGGCTCATGTTTCTAGGCAGATTTGTCACTTTGGTGCGATGTGCCGAAGATTGGATTAGCTTTGCTAAGAGCTTTCACCAAGCTCAGTATGGAGTTATCATAACCAAGAGTTAGGGATTTGAACTCCTGTATATATTTCTGTATATATTACTGTACATATTTCTGTATATATTTCGGTGTATGTTGGTTGCCTGAGGGCATGTGCTCAAAATGCGAGATTTTGAGTCGTTTTGCTTATGGACTCCTATATAGGATTATGACTTTAGGGAGGTCCTATTTCGAGACTTGCTGTCTCATATAGTTATGTTGGGAATGTTTCCTAGAATGTTAGTTGCGCGCGGACTAATCATTCTGTTCTTAGTGAACATTGCTTTTTGAAGCAGGATCATTCAGTTTAGTGAATTTTAGCTTTTATAGCTATTCACGGTGTTTAGAGTGAATTTTAGCTTTTATAGCTATTCACTGTGTTAAGAGTGAATTTTAGCTTTTGTAGCTATTCACTGCGCTTATAGTGATTTAGTTAGCTTTTATAGCTGCTCACTATGTTCATGGCGAGTTTGTTCTTTTAGAACGCAGACTTTGTGTAGTCGAGGACTATTTACAGAGTGTTTTCTTGGCGAGGAGCCGAGTTTTTTCTGGCGATACCAGAGTGTTTTGTTGGCGATGAGCTGACGTGTTTTCTGGCGATCAACCAGAGCGTTTTCCCTAGCGACTTTAGCATGTCTAGATGTCTTAGGACGTCGACATTGCGATATAGAGTGCGATTATTTTCTGAGTGCGACTAGTAGTGATACTAGATTTAGAATGTCCTCTTAGCGATGAGCTAGAGCATGGATAGCGATTTTTCCCGAGCGTTTGTCTGGATATTTATCCAGATATATTTTTTTGGCCTAGTGCTAATTGGTCTGACAAGACTTTTTCTTTTTAGTGTAAGTGTTTGCACTAGAATCATTTTTTTATTTTTTTTCTTTATTTAAGAATTTTTATAAATTTCTTTTGCTGAAATAGAAAATTTTCAGACAATCCTTAAAATATCTTAAGGCAGGTGTTCATATTTTATTTCAGTTCACTTTTTTTTTTTTTGATTTAGACAAGAGTCTAGACAGTTATTTTTTTGTTTTGGTAACAATAACAGAGCTGATTCTTTTATATAAGAAGACCGCGATTGTTACTTTGAACAGGTATTTCTTATGTTCATGCAAGGATTTTTATTTGCTTTTTGAAGTACTTAACCTTAGTGCTTAATTAAGTTAAGTCTAGTTATAAGATTCTTGTGTACATGCAAAAATTTTCATTTGGTTTTCATTGTACTTAATATTAGTGCTTAATAGAATTAAGTCTAGTAGTAAGGACCGAAGTTTGTAATTTTGTTTTAAGTTCTGACCTTAGTATTAAGTGATAGTGTACCACTTTGTACCTTTTCATCAGTAGCCTTAGTTTAATAGACTAGTGTAGTCTATTACTTTTTGGAAGGGGGTAAATGTAACATTCATTTTTTCCTGGATTTTAAGACCATGTAATGTTACTGATTTTTCACTTCAAATTGTATTTATTTTTATTTTAAAATATCGAACGGTATATTAAACAGAGATTTCAAGACGTCCGGTATAGTGTGTTGTGCGTGTTCCTGACCGAACATATCGCTGAGCCGCGATTGGTGAAAAATTTGTATCCGCTATTTTGGTTCCGGCGTCGCAATGTTACCGGCAGAATTTGCACGGTCTATTTAAGCGTCCGAGAAACTACCAGCGAGGCTTATTTCCATCGAGCCGCAGACCGGGGTTGTTTTCCATCTAGCCGCAACCAGGCAGTACCGTCTAGCCGAGAGGCTAACAACCATCATGTGAATAATAAAAGTACCAGTTTCCTAAATAAAAGCCGTAGTGGGCTTTCTAAGTGTTAAGAAAAAGTGTGAAATCGGGCGTCGTCGATCACAGCAGGACTGAAAAACAGTAAGTCAACAAAACTCCCTCCAATAGACTTATTTGAGAGTAGTGCATTAACAGCAACGTATAACAGACAAAAAAGTGAAGTGTAAAACACGATGTCTCGTCTTCGGGGTTATAATAGTCTAAAATTTTAAAGTAACAACTACTATTTAGGCTAGAATTTTTTGGTATAACTGTAAAGGTTAGAACTTTTTATTTTCATTTTAAAAAACATGAATAAATTCTTTTTTTGTTGATTAAAGCTAGTGTCTCACTGAATATTTATTTTTCTTTTCAGGATCAGTTGTGCTAGACTAATTTCTTTTTAGTAATATCCATTAAAAACACTTCAGTTTTTTCTCATTTTTCTTAGCTGAAGTTAAATTCTTTCTATTTTAAAATGAGTGGTGCCCAAAAGACTTGTACAACTGAAGTTTTTTTAAAAAATAGAAAATAATTCCAAAAAGACGTAAGACAAATATCTCTTACCCATATCTCTCTACCAAAGAAAACTGAGCTAGTATTTCTTTAATTTCTTTAGTTCTTTTAAAATCAGGTCTCACTCAATTCATTATCAGAAATTAAAGCGGGGCTGCAAGAAAATTGTGCTCAAGCTTGGGGCGTCCAGTATTTAAAAATGTTACAAAATGACGCAGTCTACATGGGGCGAAAAATAAAGCAAAATTAGCACACCTTACAAAATTGCGCTCAAGCGTGGGACAAACAACTTCTCACAGGGTACGGAAAAAGATGCCTCAAACTGAGGACAGTTTAGCATGTCATAAAAAGACGTAACACAAAAAATATATATATATATATATATATATATATATATACATATATATATATATATATATATATATATATATATATATATATATATATATATATGTATATAATGCAACGTCTCTCTGTCTGTTTGTCTATGGGTCCGTTAGTGCCCCTATCACCGGAGAACCACTTATCCGATTTACGTTCTTATTATTTTTTTTTTTTGAATAATACATATGGTCTCTGGCCAGGTTATCTATAATATATATAAAATGCAACGTCTTTCTGTCTGTCTGTCTGTCCGTTAGTGCGCTTATCACTGGAGAACCACTTATCCGATTGACGTGCTTTTTTTAAAAAAAAATGCATACGTTTCTCTGGTCAGGTTATAGGCTATATTTTATTACGTTCGGTAACATAAGGAATAAGCAGTGACGATAATAGTGAAACAAGTTGGAAAAATGTTTGCCGCTAGTGCGTTCTCTTGCAATACACTGCCTAAACTAATAAATATGGAACAATATCATGTAGCAAAGAATATCTATAATATATATATATATATATATATATATATATATATATATATATATATATATAAAATGCAACGTCTCTCTGTCTGTCTGTCCCTTAGTGCGCTTATCACTCGAGAACCACTTATCCGATTTACGTGTTTTTTTTTTAATTCACACATTTGTTCTCTGGCCAGGTTATCTATGATCTTCTATAATATATATATATATATATATATATATATATATATATATATATATATATATATATATATATATATATAGCCATTCCCTCGGCTCCGCTCGCTTGATTCATTCACTATTATCGTAACTGCTTATTCGGGAAGTTGATGAAGGTTAAATGACAGAATAAATGTAGAAGATAGCTGGTTCGAATACTTTCTTGGGGGTAATCTATATATTTCCGTGACTCCTTGACTGCTCAAATTCTTCAATATTTCCTCATCCGAACAGTTTGCCAAGTCATGGCAGGTAATTATACCCTTGATGGTATTTAAAGTCTTATGTGGTGTGGTGATAACATCAAAATTGTGTAACTGTGTTAATTTGGAAGCATTGAAAGATTGATTTTCACTAACCACCTGTATGAGTAGTGAACCATCAGCTAGTTTTCTCGTTTCCGCTAGTGTGCCTATTTTGGCTTGAAGTGCTTTGTGTAATAAGAATGGCGAGACGTTCTTGAATGAACCCGTAACTAAACTTATTTTAAAAAAATCTATCATATTTCGGTACCTCCGGGGTAGAAGAAGTTGACTCTATGCTGGGTTTTTTGGACCCGTTTTGTTTTTTATTGATTTGATTTGTTTGAGGCATTTAAGTCCCACGAGTTACCTAGGAAAAAACTGTCGACCATAACAGAGCCTGGATATTATGGCAAGGCTGTAATGCTACCAGAGGGGCGCCTGGTGTCCTGTAGGAACCGTTAGAGATTCATGCCCGCTGAATCATTCATCCCCTCGGCACAGTATCTTGACACCTTAGAATTACGTGTTTTACATTTAATGACGAGGACAAACAGTTATGACAATACTGAACTACACAACATGACTCAGGCACCTCGGGTACGTCAAACCCGTATTAGAAAAATCTAAGATAATTCTAGCCCCTGTCTGTCTGTTAATGCGCTTATCACTGGAGAACCGCTTATCCGATTTACGTGCCTTTTTTTTTTTTAAAACATCCATATGTTCTCTGGCCAGGTTAGGGGCTATATTTTATTACGTTAGGTAACATAAGGAATAAGCAGTGACGATAATACTGAATCAAGTCGGAAAAAAGTTTGCAGCTACCGCGTTCTCTTGCAATACACTGCCTAAACCATTAAATATGGAACAATATCATTTAGCAAAGAATATCTATAGTATATATAAAATGCAATGTCTCTCTGTCTGTCTGTACCTTAGTGCACTTAACACTCGAGAACTACTTATTCGATTTACGTGTTTTTTTTTCTTAATACACACATTTATTCTCTGGCCAGGTTTTCTATAATCTTCTATAATATATATATATATATATATATATATATATATATATATATATATATATATATATATATATATATATATATATATATTACTGCCCCTATATATATATATATATATAATATATATATATATATATATATATATATATATACCTAACAAAATGCAACGTTCTCTCTGTCTGTTTGTCTGTGTGTCCGTTAGTGCCCCTATCACTGGAGAACCACTTATCCGATTTACGTTCTTTTTTTTTTTTTTGAATAAAACATATGGTCTCTGGCTAGGTTATCTATAATATATATAAAATGCAACGTCTTTCTGTCTGTCTGTCTGTCCGTTAGTGCGCTTATCACTGGAGAACCACTTATCCGATTGACGTTCTTTTTTTTTAAAAAAATGCATATGTTCTCTGGTCAGGTTATAGGCTATATTTTATTACGTTCGGTAACATAAGGAATAGTAGGCAGTGACGATAATAGTGAAACAAGTTGGAAAAAAGTTTGCCGCTAGTGCGTTCTCTTGTTCTCTGCCTAAACTATTAAATATAGAACAATATCATGTAGCAAAGAATATCTATAATAATATATATATATATATATATATATATATATATATATATATATATATATATATATATATATAATGCAACGTCTCTCTGTCTGTCTGTCCCTCAGTGCGCTCGAGAACCACTTATCCGATTTACGTGTTTTTTTTTAATTCACACATTTGTTCTCTGGCCAGGTTATCTATAATCTTCTATAATATATATAAAACTAGCCATTCCCCTGGCTCCGCTCGCCTGATTCATTCACTATTATCGTAACTGTTTATTCCTTATGTTACTTAACGTAATAAAATATATCCTATAACCTGGCCAGCGAACATATGTATTTTAAGAAAAAAACGCCTAAATCGGATAAGAGGTTCTTGAGTGCTAAGCGCACTAACGGACAGACAGGCAGAGAGACGTTGCGTTATATATATATATATATATATATATATATATATATATATATATATATATATATATATATATATATATATATATATAAAAAAAGGAACGCCTCTCTATGTGTCTGTCTGTCCGTTAGTGCGCTTATCACTCGAGAACCACTTATCCTATTTACGTGTTTTTTTTTTAATTCATACAAATGTTCTCTGGCCAGATTATCTAATAATCTATATAATATATATAAAACGCAACATCTCTCTGTCTGTCTGTCTGTCCGTTAGTGTGCTTATCATTCGAGAATCAATTATCCGATTTACGTGTTTTTTTTTTTTATTAAAATACATATGTTCTCTTGCCAGGTTATAGGATATATTTTATTACGTGAGGTAACATATAGAATAAGTAGTGACGATAATAGTGAATCAAGTCCACGCGAGCGGAGCCGCGCGCACGACTAGTATATATATATATATATATATATATATATATATATATATATATATATATATATATATATACTACGAAAATCATAGTTTTAACTTCTGTCAGTCCTTCAGTCCGTTCCCACTAAAACTCCCACAAATATTCCCCAGTTTTCGTCGGTCTGCCTGTTGTCACTACATTTACCAAACTAAGTGGGATATCGATTTAAAATTTGGTACACATATAGTACTTGATGTAGAGAAAGACCCTCTAGTGTTGAGTACTAATAATTTAGAGGAACCAGGTAAAAGCACTAGAATATTGTAGAATTTGTTCTTTTTTTTTAGTTTAAGAAACCACTTAATTTTAAGCCTGCTTATTAATATAACCGTTCCCTTAAGGCTGCATGCGAAAGTTACAATAAAATTTAATGAAAATTATATAAAATTACTTACATAAAAGCGTGTACTAGCCTGCATTTAAGTTTTTCAACTATAACTATAGTGCATAAATACAGCCAGAGATTTATCAGAATGGTCGGTTTGCGATACGACTTCTCTTGGTCAAATAAGTTTTGTTTATTACGTTGATAGAGCAGCCGAATTGGCTCTAATACGTAAATCTAGTTATGCCTCAAATTTTAGGAATATTAGAAATTATATAATAATTAGAAAAATATTACATATATTTTATAATAAATGTCATTATTCTACACTAGAAATTTCAAGTTACCTATTCTAATTTTAAGATTGATTTCTCTATTCAATTACTTTTTGGGCTGTATTTGTCGAATCACTCAGTCGATGAAGGTAATATATTCGAAAAATTAGTAACATGATTTACCCAGTACTTTTGCTGCAAACATGCAGTTCTTAAATAAACACTAAATTTGAGTATCTCACACTAAAGAATAACTTAATACAATCCACTTTATGGTGAAAAAAAAATGGCTTATTTGAATAATCAAAAAAGCGATGATAATGATTAAAAATCTACAGTCTTCGATTTTAAAATC
>CM032448.1:51953550-51958550 GCA_019049505.1 Pachyrhynchus sulphureomaculatus
AATCTGAAGAAGATGCTCAGGCAGATCGATTTAACTGATGATCATCAACCGAACAACTCGAGGCGCGATTATCATTATATATCGCGTGGTGTTCTCTGTGTGTCGGAACCACAGGCTTCGACGCGTCAGATAATAATAGCAATAATAACCATAGTAACTTTTCTTTCTCTTTGAGATAATAATAGTAATAATAACAATGCCATAACGATAACCCAACGACACAAACATCAAAATACACAGGCCTCACACCAACAACATTCACACCACACAAGTACAATTAGGACTCAACAAAAACATACACAAAAAATTCAGAAGTCAGTTATTTTGAAAACATGTATCATTGTCAGGTCATCCCTTAATGGTAATAGCGTTTGTGCTGAATTGGTTTAGGCCCGTCACCCAAACATGGAAACACATTGATCAAATGTGAGAAAGAAGAACATACCAATCATAATAATAATATGAGCCTCTCGGTTCCTCTCGGAACCCAAAATAGCAACTTTCATATCTTTTTAAAACGAAGAACAAGAGATACAAAAATAACTTTCAGGGACAGACCAACAATAATAAGCACAGGAAAACACACCGAAACTATTTACCTTCTACTAACAGGCAACCCAATGTCGGAACACTTTGAGCTTCTGATACCACAGAACACTGAAAACACCCCAAACAACAGTAAACCAATAAAAGAAGTATCGGGCGAGCGACGTAACGGTCGAGGACATCGCGGGAAATGTCAGCTCGACCAAAACGATGAAGACCGGGCAAAAGAAAATGGACCTGCCAAAAGTGTTGTGCCGGCGACTAAGCCGACACCCGCTATGGCGAGAAAATCAAAGCAACGCATGAGTTACACCACAGAAATCAACGAACACGTTATGCGTTGCTATAATAAAATCACAAAACCTGACAAAGAAATCACTAAGAAAAAAATTATTCGCCGCCTGGACCCACCGAAATCTATCACAAACACAACCAGCAGAGATGCGAGACAAACACAACCACCAAAGCCAAACCAAGCCACGTATGTTTTGCAAGGACAGCATGTAACAACCAAGGCTGGCAAACCAAGACAGCAGTTAAAGAGGAATAAAGAAATGAACAGAACAGTGATACGCTGTTACTACACCGCCACCAATTGTTCACTAACAACATTCACACCACACTTAGTACAATTAGGACTCAATATAAACATACAGAAAAACATTCAGAAGTCAGTGATTTTGAAAACATGAAACATTGTCAGGTCATTCCTTAATACACTATGGTAATAGCGTTTGTGCTGACTTGGCTTGGGCCCGTCAGGAAATATTGAACCACATTGACCAAATATGAGAAAGAAGAACAATAACAATAATAAACCCCTTTTTTAATAAGAAGATTGAAACAGAATAATATGATAATTCAAACACACAGGGCACCTGGAGTACCTCGAACGTATATGCAGCTATACTATGAAATATTTTATAAAATCGAAAAAGTACAAATTTCTACTTATAACGCAAACAAATTCATCAAAAAGACCTTCAACTAGAAGAACAATGAAAATTGAAGTATTACTGTACACAAATTAATTATAAACCAACGACTAATATCAATTTAATTCAGTGTGCACAAATGGAGAATTACAAACAAATATAGCTGAGAACTGAAAAAAAAAAACATTCTCAGAAGACGGCAGAAAATACATCTTCATTTAAACACATAAGATGGTCCTCAAAGCCAAAGTTTTAATTGTTCTTTTTAAAATCGGTTGATTTATGTATACTATATGAAAATGATTTACTTAAAAGAATGCCACGTAAAAAACCGAAATAAATAATCTAACTGTATTAGAACATTAGACACCTTACTATAACAGGTAATAGCTACAAAAATTAGGGCATTACAAGTTGATAATGGAGCAATTAAATTTGTTTTTGAATTTGTAAAACAAGGAAATATCGTCTACCAAATCTACATTTTCATGTTTTTTTGTTTTATAACGTATACATATATATTTATATATATATATATATATATATATATATATATATATATATATATATATATATATATATATATATATATATATATATATATATATATATATATATATATATATATATATATAAGAGGAAGGTCAGTAAAAGGGCTAACAACTAAGAGAGTTTTTTTTTTCACTTAGTGATAGCCCTTAGGATTACAGAGTGAACAAAAAGGTCTTAAAGTTCTTAGTAACTCTAGTTTTACTCTAAAATCTAGCTTTCGATTCGTACATTTCGTACATCATTTCAGCAAGAAAAACAGAAAGAGCCCTATCATAATTTATGACATTTTTAATAATAGAGTTATTGAATTCGAAAGGTTACTATCTGAATAATCACAGTTGGCCCTCTGTCAAAGGAGAAAACGAGCTATGCAGTCGAGGGTAATAAAATGTTGACACATGATTTTTAAAAACAATGATTGCCACCGAACTTATTTTTCTACACATAAATTCACACAATAAACATAAGTTTGTCAATTAAAATTATTTTTAAATTAGATAAAACTCATAGTTAGGAATTAAGAGAATTTTTAAAATTTTTAAGAATTTTTCAAATTTTAAAAAGTTAAAAAATCACTTTTGTACCAGCTGACATATGCATTTTGAAATAATCTAGTAATTTTAATTTGTAACGTTGTCAATGCTGCTGGAACCAAAACTTGCGTGTTGAAAAATTATTAACAAAAGGTCAAATTAAGATCGCTCAAACGGATGAAAAATAAAGGAAAATTAGAAAAATGGGAAATTTATGTATTTTCAAAATTCAAAGAAACTCTGGTGTAGGAGTCATGAGTTTTTATTTTTTTAGCATATTCTTGGGACAACAGATATATGTAAATGGAGCTTAAACCTTTGACATCTTTTTTATGGTTTAGACCAGGGGTGCTCAAACGGTCGATCGCGAGTGCTTTTTAGTCGATCTCGAGAAAATTCCGATATAGAACTATTCACAGGTTTTGTTTTAGGTAACTAAAACAAAATATAATGAATAAACTACTAAAATTTATTCGATCCACAATTAGGCCAGAATAACCCCCTCATCACTTTCTTTTATCCTAATAACCCCCTGCTAGCGCTAAAGGCGGCTTTATCAAAGGAACGCGCGGTACTTGTCAAAGAAAAGCCGCGTTTTTGATTCCCGCCGATTTTTCTAGAAACTTCGGGCGGCGTGTTTGACGGGAACATTCGAGACTTCGTTCGCGCCGATATAAACGTTGCGCCTGCAGGAATAGGAGTCAGTCTGAGTTGTAACTTGAAGGCGATACATCGATACAAAGTTTATTAATAAATAGTCCAAAATGAGTGCGGCGAAGAAAAGTAAAACTTATCATCTTAATAACGATTGGGAGGAAGAATTTTTCTTTTGTATGGTAAAGGATAAGTGCATTTGTCTCATTTGCCGTGCGTCAGTTGCAATACTTAAGCGTGGGAACTTAGAAAGGCATCATAAAACGGTTCATAAAAACTATGAATAGGATTTTCCGTCACAGAGTGAATTAAGAAAACGAAAAGTACGTGATTTGATAACTTGTTTGAAAAAAGAACAAACCATGTTCACAAGACCAGCCAAACAATCAAAAGCTGCAACGATCGCGTCATTTAAAATATCTCATATATTGGCGAAACACAAGAAACCATTTGATGGAAGATTGGTTGTGAAGGAAGCATTTATTGAAGCGGGTGAGACTTTATTTGGAGATTTTAAAAATAAAACAGAGATTATGTCTGCTATTAGAGAACTTCAGTTATCTGGTCCGACTGTCACAAGGCGTGTTGAAGTCATGAGTCAGAACATGGCAGATAAACTAAAACATGATATCATGGAATGTACATACTTTTCTTTACAGTTCGACGAATCCACCGATATGACGGACACTGCCCAGCTGTGTATTTTTATTCGAATGGTATTCAATGACATGTCGGCTAAGGAAGAGTTTTTGACAATGATTCCTCTGAAAGGAAAGACCCGTAGCGAAGATATATATGACGTTTTCTTCAATTTTGTAACAAACTACAAGCTACCAATATATAAACTAGTGTGCATTACAACCGATGGAGCACCAGCAATGACTGGAAACAAAAACGGTTTTGTGGCATTGTGTCGAGCTAATGATGATTTCCTTCATTTTTCTCCTTCCATTGCATTATACATCAACAAGTTTTGTGTTCAAAAGTTCTAAACATGGAGGAGATTATGGGTATTGCAATAAAAATTGTGAATTCTATCCGTGCACGTAGCTTGCAACGACGGCTCTTTAAATTGCAGTTGGAAGATAGTGAGTCAGCTGATTTAGTTCTTCACACGGACGTCAGGTGGTTGAGTCGCGGAAAATTCCTAGAAAGGTTTAAAGAATTATTGGCCGAAATAACAGCTTTTCTGGACGAAAGACGTGATGACACTCAGATGCTGAAAAACGGAAAATGGCTGACTTATTTGGTATTTTTGACAGACATCACAATGCATTTAAACATCATTAATTTGGAGCTTCAAGGTAAAGGAAAAACTATTATTGAGATGATTAGCGCAATAAACGCATTCAAAAGTAAATTGCAACTTATGATAGATCAACTGAAAAGAAAGGATCTGAAAAATTTTCCGTCTTTGAAAGCAAGGATTCCTCAGTTGAATTATGATATTTATGAGGCAGAATTATCAAATATTTTGGGCCAATTCGAAATACGTTTTTATGATTTCAGTAAATTGGCAAATATCGCATCATTTATGAGTTATCCTTTTTCGTGTAAAAACATTGAGGAATTAGCTACTGAAATAGCAAGTCAGTTTAACATGGACTCATGTTCTGTTGAAAATGAGTTAGTGCAGATTATATCAGATATACATCTCAAAGCCACGGCATCTGATACAAAATTCTGGTGTTTTATATCTGAAGATAAATATCCGAATCTAAGGCAAATCGCCTTTCAACTGACGGCAATGTTTGGGTCAACTTACTTGTGCGAGTCTGCA
>CM032448.1:51964041-52009041 GCA_019049505.1 Pachyrhynchus sulphureomaculatus
AATTAGAGAAAACATGAGAAGTATGGATTTGAAGATGAATAGACCGGAAAAAGACAACGTAAGGAATAATATTGCAATATCGGGAATGAGATTTGAAGCCCATAGCTAACCAGATCTGAGAATGGGTGTAGAACATTTTATGGAGAGGAGTGTGGACACAAAAGTACAGATTAAAGATGTGATAAAAATAGGAGCGACTATATACAAGATAGAACTTGGAAACATGGGAGATAAGGAAGTGGTAATGAAAAATATAACAAATATAAAAACAAACTGAGAAACCTAAGAGAGAGAGTTTATATAAACAACGATTTAACAGAAGATGAACGGGAAATTCAAAAGAAATTGAAGCATATAGCAGAGAACGAGAGAAAGAATGGAAAAAGAGTGAAAATAGGAAATCAAAAAATCGTAATCGAACTGAAAGAACCAACAAAGAATACTACGACCATCAAGTTAAAAAACTGAGAAAAGGGAGAGAGATAGGTAGATTGGCGACGACCCTGGCAAAGATAAAGGATACGGAAGAGAGGACTAGTAAAAGGAATACAAATAAGAAGATAATCAAAGAAATAGATACGAAGAAAGAAATAGGAAATAATTATCGAGTTTTTAGATTGAGAACACGGAATAATAGGGATATAAACGGAAAAGAGGATGAACTGACAACAGACGCTCTATGCAGGAATCACTGAAACAGAAAGGAAAAGAAATTGATGCAAAAAATTAGAGGGAAAAGCATACAAAAATCAACATAGAGACATAATACCGGAAGAACATACAGAATTCATACAAACAGAAGAAACTAATACAGACGAAACAAAAGAGGCAATCGGCAATTTAAACCGGATGGAAGGATGTAGAAGGAAATATGGAAAAGACAGTTATAGAATAACTCAAATCCACGGGCCTTACACTCCTCAAGGGGTAGAAAGGTATAAGGATTAAGTAAGTAAGTATATTTTCCGTCGAGATGTTTTTTATACTTAATACCTAAATGACGGCTGTGCCGATTATTGATCATAACGATGCCGCTTAATACTCGCCATATACGCAAACGATTATACGATTTGAAATAAGCATATAAGCGGACGATTCCATAGTTACTCATGCAGGCTTCTACTATAAATATAAAAATAAGTGTAAGTAACGCTAAATGCATTCATTATATCACTAAATTAAAAAACTTCCTTGGGGGCATCCGCCAGCTAAGTAGGAAGGGCCCCGCAATTTCTTTATAGAAAGTGGCTTTCCCTCAAATAGGTTCAGACTTTCAGAATATATTCCTGCAGACATTCTGAACAAATGTCTTGCTGACCACAATCCAACCTATGACTATATTTAAAAAAATATATTTTAAAGGTTACTAAGTGAATAATACAAAAGAATGGCGATTATATAATTTTGTTGTATTTTAAATTATAAGAACTCTTTTTTAAATATGTTTTTAAGGGGTTACATAGACCTGGGCGCTGCAAAGAGTATGTATATTTAAAAAAAAATGTTTTAAAGGTTAATAAGTGAATAATACAAAAAAATGACGATTATATATTTTTATTGTACCTTAAATTATAAGATTTTTTTAAAATATGTTTTAAAACCACCAAAACATTTGTTGACTGACATATTTTACTACTAAGTATACATCACCACAACACCAAACATTTTATTATTGCACTCGACACGCGCGTTTCGCTAACCTTGTTAGCTTCGTCAGGAGCGATGACTGACTAAAGCTAAACTACAAATGTATCCTATTTATATTTAGCCTAATACCTGAATTACTCAGGCGGAACTAATGGCATAGGCGAGGCCATCAGTTCCGGTCAAGTAACCAGTAGAGGTAACGATAAGGAATAGGCCCCCTGTCTTTATTTAAACTACTTTTGCATTTTATAGTTTCCATACTTTCGTATACGTTCAACAATCTCCCATCAGATACATTTTTAATTAATCTTAGATTATCTAATGTTACAGGGCAAGTTTGGCAATTCTAGACTTTTCTATTCTACTGTATTTTAAATGTGCTAAATGTTCTTTAAATCGTGTTTTAATTTACCTTTTAATTTGTCGAAGATACTTTTTTTAAAGCATATTTTAAAAAAATCTCATAATTTAAAGTAGAATAAAAATATATAATCGTCATTCGTTTGTATTATTCACTTAATAACCTTTAAAATATATTTTTTTTAAAATATACATACTTTTTGCAGCGCTCAGATGGATATAACCCCTTAAAACATATTTTTAAAAAATCTTATAATTTAAAGTACAATAATAATATATAATCGCCTTTCGTTTGTTTTATTCGCTTAATAACCTTTAATTTTTTTTTTTGAATATACATACTTTTTGCAGCGCCCAGGTGTATGTAACTCCTTAAAACCTTAAAATTCTTATAATTTAAGGTACGATAAAATTATATAATCGCCATTCTTTTGTATTATTTACTTAATAAACTTAAACATATTTTTTTCAAATATACATAATTTTTGCAGCGCCTTGGTATATGTAACCCCTTAAAATGCTGGCAGTGCAAAATCTACTCAGAGGATTGCGTTGTGCCCAACCAGACAATTGTTCAGAATGATTCCAGGAATATATTCTGGAAGTTTGAACCCATTTGAGTGAAAGCCATTTTCCATAAAGAAATTGCGGGGCCCTTTGTTTAAGTTGTCTTTGTTTCTTGCATACAGTACTAGCAGTACTTGTGAAGAACCTCAGTGTCCAGCAAACAGACCAGAGGGATTCTTTTTGCCAACCACGAAGAAACTTTCCCCCGAGGCGAGCAGACCACATCCTTGGCCTGGTTGCACCCTGAGCATCGCTCTATCGGCGTTTCTTGAAAGCAGCTTCCACCTATCTCTTGGAAATATCTATGACTGGTTCGGGTCCACGAAAAAGAGTCCTAGCTCCTAGCCCGACCAGTTCGTCCGCTACCGCCGCTTCGTTGCCGACGTCTTGGAACACATAAAACTCAACCCGTTTTCTTGTTCTTGCATAAAACTTTTGACTTTTTCTATTTTCTTTTAATTATTTTTAACTAACCAGTTATTCTTTTAAATTTGTCAAACAATATTTGTAAACGTTTATATATAATACTTTATTTTATGTAACAAATATTGCAGTGTAGAAGATTTGGGTCACACCTTACTCGATATCAATTATATCTCCCCAATTTTCCATGATAAACCGTATTGGTTTGCAACTGCAACTACGTCGAGTCCTAGGTGCGACTGTACAATTAGATTTTTTATTCTCAATGGAGGTTATCAAGTAGCTAAATTATTCGTAGTAATGCATTTCGGGTATCTTTTCCTTAATTCTAGATATGGTCGAATAGTCCATTGGAAAGTGTCAGGAAAGCTCAATTGTCGTCACAATGTGTATTTAAATTTATAGTGGAGAGAACCAGGTATATTTTATTAATTTACTATGTAACGTTACATAATTGTGTAAATAATCTCGAACAGTTTTACCATATGAATGTGTTTAGGCCAATCACTTTTTAAAATTCAAATAAACTTTTCTGTCTTTTAAAACTGAAAAATATTCTAATAATTTTCATTTAGTTATGGTATATATATATATATATATATATATATATATATATATATATATATATATATATATATATATATATTAATTAGTTCAAATATTACTAATAACTCATCTTTCATTTGAATTACTTCTGAGTAATAAACTTCATTATTAGCATAAAAATAAGCTACGCTTTTTTTATTTTCCTTATTCCTAGTCAAACTAATAAGTTATTTGCGCTATAGGTTCTTCCCTATAAGCAGCAGACGGGAGCTGAGGTATTAGCTTGGAGGATCCCTCTTAGTTGAACCGCACCCGTCCCATCCCCTTGAGGATAGTTACGGATGCAGTCTTAAGCCCCACCACCACGTCGTGAAATAAAATAAATTTTGTTGTTTAAAAATCCTTATGTTAAATGAAACACTAGCTTGTTCAAGCTGAGCTCTAATGTCAGCTACAATAATGTGTTCGACCCACCCCGTTGGCGTAGGGTGAGTTTAACCTTCTGCTGCTTATAGGGAAGAACCTATAGCGCAAATAACTTATTAGTTTGACTCGGAAAATATAAAAAAGCGTAGCTTATTTTTATGCTAATAATGAAGTTTATTACTCAGAAGTAATTCAAATGGAAGATGAGTTATTAGTAATATTTGAACTAATTAATATATATATATATATATATATATATATATATATATATATATATATATATATATATATATATATATATACCATAACTAAATGAAAATTATTAGAATATTTTTCCGTTTTTAAAACACAGAAAAGTTTATTTGAATTTTAAAAAGTGATTGGCCTAAACACATTCATATGGTAAAACTGTTCAAGATTATTTACACAATTATGTAACGTTACATAGTAAATGAATAAAATATACCTGGTTCGCTCCACAATAAATTTAAATACACATTGTGAGGATAATTGAGCTTTCCTGACACTTTCCAATGGACTATTCGACCAGATCTAGAATTAAGGAAAAGATAACGCGAAATGAATTACTACCAATAATTTAGCTACTTGATAACCTCCATTGAGAATAAAAAATCTAATTGTACAGTCGCACCTAGGACTCGACGTAGTTGCAGTTGCAAACCAATACGGTTTATCATGGAAAAATGGAGGAGATATAATTGAAAATCTAGTAAGGTGTGACCCAAATCTTCTACATTCTACAGTGCAATATTTGTTACATAAATTAAGTATTATGTAAATGTTTACAAATATTGTTTGTCAAATTTAAAAGAATAACTGGTTAGTTAAAAATAATTAAAAGAAAATAGAAAAAGTCAAAAGTTTTATGCAAGAACAAAAAAAACGGGAGATAGGTGAAAGCTGCTTTCAAGAAACGGGCCGATAGAGCGATGCTCAGGGTACAACCAGGCCAAGGATGTGGTCTGCTCGCCTCGGGGGAAAAGTTTCTTCGTGGTTGGCAAAAAGAATCCCTCTGGTCTGTTTGCTGGACACTGAGCTTCTTCACAAGTATTGCTAGTACTGTATGCAAAAAACAAAGACAATTTAAACAAAGGACCCCGTAATTTCTTTATGGAAAATGGCTTTCACTCAAATGGGTTCGAACTTCCAGAATATACTCCTGGAATCATTCTGAACAAATGTCTGGTTGGGCACAACGCAATCCTCTGAGTAGATTTTTCACTGCCAGCATTTTAAAGGGTTACATATACCAAGGCGCTGCAAAAATTATGTATATTTGAAAGAAATATGTTTAAGGTTATTAAGTAAATAATACAAAAGAATGGCGATTATATAATTTTATCGTACCTTAAATTATAAGAATTTTTTTTTAAATATGTTTTAAGGAGTTACATACACCTGGGCGTTGAAAAAAGTATGTATATTCAAAAAAAATATTTTAAAGGTTATTAAGCGAATAAAACAAAAGAATGGCGATTATATATTTTTATTGTACTTTAAATTATAAGATTTTTTTTAAATATGTTTTAAGGGGTTATATACACCTGAAAGGTGTATATAACCCTTTAAAATATATTTTAAAGGTTATTAAGTAAATAATACAAACGAATGATTATATATTTTTATTCTACTTTGAATTATGAGATTTTTTTAAAAATATGCTTTAAAAAAGTATGTTCGACAAATTAAAAGGTAAATTAAAACACGATTTAAAGAACATTTAGCACATTTAAAATACAGTAGAACAGAAAAGTCTAGCATTGCCAAACTTGCCCTGTAACATTAGATAATCTAAGATTAATTAAAAATGTATCTGATGGGAGATTGTTGAACGCATACGAAAGTATGGAAACTATAAAATGCAAAAGTAGTTTAAATAAAGACAGAGGGCCTATTCCTTATCGTTACCTCTACTGGTTACTTGACCGGAACTGATGGCCTCGCCTATGCCATTAGTTCCGCCTGAGTAATTCAGGTATTAGGCTAAATATAAATAGGGTAGATTTGTAGTTTACCTTTAGTCAGTCATCGCTCCTGATGAAGCTAACATGGTTAGCGAAACGCGCGTCGAGCGTAAAAATAAAAAAGTTTGGTGATATATACTTAGTAGTAAAATATGTCAGTCAACAAATGTTTTGGTGGTTTTAAAACATATTTTAAAAAATCTTATAATTTAAGGTACAATAAAAATATATAATCATCATTCTTTTGTATTATTCACTTAATAACCTTTAAAACATTTTTTTTTAATATACATACTCTTTGCAGCGCCCAGGTCTATGTAACCCCTTAAAACATATTTTAAAAAGAGTTCTTATAATTTAAAGTACAATAAAATTATATAATCGCCATTCTTTTGTATTATTCACTTAGTAACTTTTAAAATATATTTTTTTAAATATACATTATTTTTGCACAGCCCAGATGTATGTGACCCCTTAAAATGCTTGGAGTGCAAAATCTAGTTATAGGTTGGATTGTGGCCAGCAAGACATTTGTTCAGAATGTCTCCAGGAATATATTCTGAAAGTCTGAACCTATTTGAGGGAAAGCCACTTTCCATAAAGAAATTGCGGGGCCCTTTCTACTTAGCTGGCGGATGCCCCCAAGAAAGTTTTTTAATTTAGTGATATAATGAATGCATTTAGCGTTACTTGCGCTTATTTTTATATTTATAGTAGAAGCCTGCATGAGTAACTATGGAATCGTCCGCTTATATGCTTATTTCGAATCGTATAATCGTTTACGTATATGGCGAGTATTAAGCGGCATCGTTATGATCAATAATCGGCACAGCCGTCATTTAGGTATTAAGTATAAAAAACATCTCGACGGAAAATATACTTACTTACTTAATCATTATACCTTTCTACCCCTTGAGGAGTGTAAGGCCCGTGGATTTGAGTTATTCTATAACTGTATTTTCCATATTTCCTTCTATTCTTCCCGTTCATCTTTTGTTAAATCGTTGTTTATATAAACTCTCTCTCTCTCTCTCTTAGGTTTCTCAGTTTGTTTTTATATTTGTTATATTTTTCATTACAACTTCCTTATCTCCCGTGTTTCCAAGTTCTATCTTGTATATAGTCGCTCCTATTTTTATCACATCTTTAATCTGTACTTTTGTGTCCATACTCCTCTCATGTTTTCTCTAATTGTCTTATTTTCCTCTTTCAATACTTCATTCTCCTTTCTTAGTTCCTTCAACTCTTGTTGGTATCTCTTCTGATCTTGTTTTATATCCTTTATATCTGACATTAGCTCTCTGATCATTTCTATCAAATTGTCTATCTTATCTACTCTTTCGTTTTTCTCTTTCTCTTCTTATCAGCTTTTTACTCTTCTTGAATAACCGGCTCTTTTTTTTCTTGGACTCTTCTTCTTTTCGAATCTCCTGAGGTATAATCATCGCTATCCATTGTTCTTTATGTGTGTTCCTCGTATATTCCATTTTCAAACACGGAAGAAAAAGAAAAATATTGTTGTTTATATTTCTTACCACTGTAAACAGTAAAATGATCAAGGTCGTCACTTATCGTTTCGGTAGCTTCATACAATTTCACGAAATTATTCTCATAAATTTTCAAATTTTTTACTTATTATCTTAATCTAACACTAAACTCTGCTTTATTTCTAGTCCCTATCGTTTGCAATCGACAAAATAATTAAATAGATCGAAACACTACCGTAATAATGCTGGTTGAACGAGTTGACTATTGCCGGGCGTTCGATTCACATGTACACATATTGCGATCCGAAACGCAACTATATAATAAAAGACATATATTTTTCAATTACAGTTAGACGATAAGATTCGTCGGATTTATTTAATTTTTCTTCAATAACATTTAAATTTTCAAGCACAGTGGACAACTTGTCGAACTTAAAGAACTAGAAGAACATTCTTGCTTAACACTCGTTTTGTGTATTTGAGTCATTCCTGAACGTTTCACTTACTCAACCAGAGATTTACAATACTGAATTAAATCCAAAACGTGAGGCATACCCTCTTTTAGTTTTTCTTTATCGAAAATAATATTAATGACGATGTGCCATACAATTAATTCGTGTATGACGCTGAAAAGTTTTTTTTTATATTTAATCCCCGATTGGTAGTAAGCAACTTATTTTATGTAGATTCCATGACTGCATCCGTAACTATCCTCAAGGGGATGGGACGGGTGCGGTTCAACTATGAGGGATCCTCCAAGCTAAGGTATTAGCTACCGTGCCGAAGGCTGCATGGCGCAGAGGGTGCTGCGTCGCGAACGGTGCCCCCCGGATACCGAGCGACCTCCGGGGGTAAGAGCCAAGCCTCAACCATATGCGGCGCTGGTTGGGTGAAATCGCAAATCCGCGGTACTCGTATTACCATCTATGGACACACAACAAAATAAAAATGAAATAAGAACCGTCGCTGAAATCCTCCAGGAGGTAGCTGCCTTGGGTAGCAAACAACCAGAGGGCGAAGCGACATCTAACGCGGGGGCACCAACAGGCCCTAAACCCAGCGTTCGTTACAGCGGCACGGCCAGACGCCGTTTTAAAAAGCTGCAGAAGAGCGAGGGGACAAACCAACCTGCGCACTCCTGCAGTAAAGAGGTAAGAGGCGGAACGACAACCCCGGCCAAAATGCTCCGAAGCAGTAAGCCGGACAATGCTTGTTCGGATCCCCGGGTGGGAGCTGGTTCGGGGGCGTCGACATGCAGGGATCATAACTTTAAAATAGATTTTTGCAACATACGAGGTTTAAACTCGAACATAAATACAGTGCACCAACACCTGCAATCAAATAAATCTCATGTACTCGCTCTCTGTGAAACCAAGGTCAATTCATCTACCAGCACAATCAACTATCTTTTTCCTGAGTACGACTTCTATTCCTGACTTAGACGTAACTTTGGAATCTGTCTTTTTGTCAGAAGCGACCTCTCTTGCCAACGAGAAGAGGCTCTGGAGCCCCCAAACTTTGATGTTATGTGATTAAAAATAACGACTCAACAAACCACAAGGTTCATCTGTATCCTCTATCGACCACCAAGTGATATTAACTTTAAAACACTTTTCGCTTCTCTTGCAGACAGTTACAAATTAACTATCCAAATGCCGAAATTGCCATCATGGGCGACTTTAATGTCCACAACATCAACTGGCTTAACTATTCAAATACTACCGACGAACAAGGTCGTGAAGCTGAATCATTCTCAATCAGTTGTGGCTTAACTCAGCTTATTGATGAACCAACACGGATCCCTGATCGAGACGGGGAGTTCGCCAGTCTTCTTGATCTGTTTTTAACTACCAATCCGGAGATTTACACGGTCACCGTAAATCCACCGTTAGGTTCTTCCGACCATAAACTGCTTTCGACATCGAGTATCCTACCAATTAGTGACAGAGAGGCGCCTAAACCCGCGCAAGATTTGGCACTACAGATCTGCTAAATGGGAAGATCTCATGGAATATTTTCGAACTTTCACTTGGTTGGACGTTTATTTTCGATCTGACGACCCATCTCACTGCGCCAGGGAGGTTCTTCGAAAAAATGCCCTTCCAACGGCAAGCCTTAGT
Organism: Pachyrhynchus sulphureomaculatus; assembly: GCA_019049505.1. Lineage (NCBI taxonomy): Eukaryota > Metazoa > Arthropoda > Insecta > Coleoptera > Curculionidae > Pachyrhynchus > Pachyrhynchus sulphureomaculatus. Next base: position 51,973,603 of record CM032448.1, read on the forward strand.
TTGACCGAAAATGCAAAGAAGCTGTTGCTTCTAAACATCTTGCCTACCCACAATGGCGTGTAAATGCTAACACCATAAATCGTAACACCTTTGTTCGTGCCCGGAACAGATGCAAAGAAATAATCGATCAAACCAAGGGGCACACAACCAACGAATTAAAAACAAACTTCTCGCTTGTCCCAACAATTCCAGGTCCTTCGCTAAGGCAGTTAGTCAAAATTTCACCAAATCCACCATACCACCACTCACACGGCCAGATAATTCTATTTCAACGACACCTGTTAAAGAAGCGAACTTGTTGGCTGAACTCTTTGCTTCACACCCTTCTGTCGATTTCCAAGGAAAAACACCACCTACTATTCCCATATTCCAGTCAAGGATGCCCGATATTGTCTTCAGACAGCGTATCATTAAACGTATTTTAATGAAGCTAGACACCAAAAAATCTTCTGGCGCCGACAGAATACCTGTCATAGTTCTCAAAAACTGTGCGAGGGAACTTACACGCCAGTTTTCTGTAGACTTCTCAACCTATCCTGCAGAAAGGAAATATTTCCTTCCTGCTGGAAATATGCCACAGTTCAGCCGATACCTAAAAAAGGCAAGAAGACCTTGCCAAATAACAACCGACCAATCGCACTGGTTTCAATAGTGTCGAGTCATGGAAAAGGCTATCAATCAGCATCTTCTAAAATATCTTGAAGGATTCAACATTATTAGCGATCACCAATATTGCTTTCGTAAACATAGATCAACAGGAGATCTTCTGACTTATGTAACACACGTTTGGAACAACGCAATTGAACACTTTGCAGAATCTCGAGCGGTTGCTCGTGACATATCCAAGGCATTCGATCGTGTTTGGCGCAATGGACTGTTGGCTAAGCTACGCTCTTATGGTATGTCTGAAAAGTTCTGTTTGTGACCCTCATGTTTCCTCAGAGGGCGTTCTTTGCGAGTGGCAGTCGACGGATTTCTTTCTAACATCTTAACTATCAACGCCGGTGTGCCCCAAGGCTCCATACTATCTCCTACTCTCTTTCTCATTTACATTAACGATCTGCTGGAAAAGACCGGAAACCCAATATACAGCTTTGCAGATGACAGTACGCTTATCTCTTCATTCCCTTTGAATGCTCGGACATCGGCTACTCAGACGAATATCCGCAGACAGCAGGAAGTCGTTCAACTTAACAAAGACCTGGAAGAAAAGCTATTTTGAGGTGACAGTAACCAAGTGGAATTTAACGCTACAAAAACCCAAACGGCAGTTTTTTCTAAAAAAGTTAACGTTGCTGAACCCGACATAGTTATGGCGGGGCACTCCATTCCTCTAACATCGTCACTCAATTTGTTGAGCGTGGAGCGTGGAGCGGGAGCAAATATGTCCTGGCATGAACATGCCGCAAACATAGTAATATTATTTCGAACCAGAAAGCTTTACACTCCATAACAACTGTTAATTCTTTACCAAGCTCAAATTCGACGAACTATGGAATATTGCTCCCATGTTTGGGGCTGTGCTCCCAAACATACATTGCATTTATTGGATTCTATTCAGAGAAGAGCTGTTCGTCTGATTGGAGATCCGGAACTGACCGGCGGCCTTGATTCTCTGAAACATCGAAGAACGGTTGGCGACTTGAGTCTGTTCTATGTATGAGGTTCAGCTTGTTACTCCTCGTACAACACTTTTCAAGCAGTCGTTTGTATGGAGAACATCATCCCTTGGGAATACTTTGCCCGGGACTGTGTTTTCCCACCGAGTGCAATTTATATATATATATATATATATATATATATATATATATATATATATATATGATCCAGAAAAATGTCTGACTCCTATATCGTTTACAGCCCAGAAAACCTTTTAATTCGACGAAAATTTCTTCCCCCAAACCAATTTTGAAGGTTATAAAACTAAAAAAGTTACTTAAGGCCAAATCTAGTTAATAAGGTGGATAGGGAACTATTTCGAATCCCAGCTCATGCACTTTTGCCACTGCATCTGCTGATGTATGAGCAGACGCCTTGTTCTGGTGAAGGAGCACTTTTTTGCGAGCTAATCTTAATCGCTTCTACTTCAACTCACTATGCAAACGGTTCAGTAACGTTGTGTAATAAAAGCCAGTCACTGTTTTACCCTTTCCCAAATAGTCAATCATTATAATACCTTGTGAGTCCCAAAAAACAGGTGTCATCACTTTTCCTGCCGATAAAACTATTTTTGCCTTTTTTTGACTGCCGTTTTGACTCCAGAGTGTAATGGTGGATCCACGTTTTTCATCTAAAACTTTTCCAAACGCGTTTTTGGTCTGCAGTTAACAAAAGCGGCACCCATCGTGAACTGAGTTTTTTTTCATTTTTGGAACTTCATTCAGGGCATTAAGTACTCGCTTATATGAGATGCCTACTATCATCTCAGCAATCTCACGAAGCTTAATGCGCCGATCTTCCATCACGATACCTTGAATTTTATTGAGCAACCTTGATCGGACATCTTGAATGTACAGCATCTGCACATAATATAAATGTTTTATAACTGCACAATATTCGGCTTTATCCATTTCTACGAACTTACGATAGCTGCCATCAAACGAATAAGCTTGCATCTATTTGAAACTTTGAACACAACTGTTAAAAGAATCACGCTCACCAACAATCATAGTAATTTACCGAACTACCCTCGTACATTATAGAGATTCTTGCCTCCCAAACGTCTGTAACCTGTGAAATCTTTTTTAGTTAAGCACCATACTACGAATTCCAACATAGTTTTTTCATTGTAGGTTTGCTTACTTAAAAAAACATTAAATAAACTAAATAATACATATATATTTCTGAAAAAAAAACTCTTTTTACTTCCTTTGCTTAAGCGAAACATTGAATTGGTGAAAAAATCACCCTCTGAGCTTTTTACATTTCTTCACGTTTCACTGTCCCTAGATCACGAGAAACATAGCCCCCCCATATTCGTCGGTCAGTAGGTAGATTAGTCTGTTGGTCGGTCTGTCTCTCTATCTGTTAGTATGATTACACGCGAACAAAATGATATACCAGTTTCAAAGTTGGGACACATAATACTTAGTTTTTTAACAATATCGTTTTAGAGAGTAAAATAGATGAAAGCCGAAAAATTTTATATATTTTTAATATCAATGTAAGATTTCTTTGGTTGAGATAATAAACAAATTTTTAGCATAATTATTTATCGTCAAATTATAAGGGATGGAAGGAGGAGTTTGCAGGAGTTGCTTCATATATATCGTCTCATAACACGTAGGCTGAAAAGTTTTTGATTTAGCTACTTAAAACACATTTTTTTTTTGCAAAATTCGACTTTATTCATCAATATAGTCTCCTACAAGAACGATACAATCAGTCCCACGCTTTTCTAACATTTCTATACCTTTCTTGTAGAAAGAGCACTTTTTTCTCTTCATTTGGGGCCATTTCTTTACGATTTCTGCCTTCAAACGCACTTTAAACTTTATATAATATTCGTTATTGTTGGTTTTTCCCTTCTCAGCATTGTCGATGAAAATTATTCCATGCGCATTCCGAAATATAGAGGCAAAAACCTTTTCAACCGACTGTTCTGTGTCTTTGGTCGCTTCGAGCGGTTTCCACCGGCTGCTGTCCACTCAGCTGACTGCCGATTTCATTCCGGTGTGTAGTGGTGGATCCATGTTTTATCCATGGCCACATATCGCATGAAACAATCCTGGACGTTCAGAGCGTTCGGCATTATTTGTATATGTACGACCACGTTTATATTCAGCATACCAGTAAATTATAAGTGACTTTCCTGGGGCGGAGTCCCTGTAACACTTATGCAGCCATTGTTTTGCTTGAACGGTATTTTTCCCCATCAAAAAGCAGTGTTTAATCAACACACGAAATTCGATTTTTTTCCATTGTTTTGAAAATATCAAAAGTAGCGTCCCTAAAACCACTGTAACTTGTAAACTAATCGTTGAAACGCCATGAAATTTTGACACGTATCGCTTGTAGGTTGGTACTTCCTAAAAATCATATGGATTTTTTTAAAAAGGCGACATCTATGTGTCAGGCCAAAAACTGTTCAGCCTACGTGTTACTTCTTACGTTTAGGGTTTCTGTAGTCAGTACATTTCAAAAAAGGATAAAATTAAAAAGAGATTTTAGTCTTGTATGAATACTTTACAACTAAACCTTATAGACTTTACCACACACAATATCCAAAGTACACCTTGAAAATATCCTATGAATATCACATTCTTTTCCATCCGTTTTTTGTAAAATTTCTGTCAAAACTAAACTTTGCTGTGCAAACACTTCTACGAAAGAATTCAGTACTTGTTGGTGAAAAGATGGCATAATATGTTTCCTATGTTTCTTCCATTTTTCAGCTAAAACAAATATCTATCAATTACAACTTCTCTAAGGCTTTTACAAAGTATTTTGGTAATTACTGCCACTCCAAAACATAATTTTGTTGGGACGCACATCTCATTAGCACAATCACTTTAATTTGGTAGGAGTTAGTTTGGGAGCAAAGGGGTGCCGTTGCAAAGAAATATTTCATTTCAAAGATATTTTCTCCAAAGTTAACACCCGATGTTAGAGGAATGGGGTGTCTCGACATAACTATGTCGGGTTCTGCAATGTTAATTTTTTTAGAAAAAAAACTGTCCCCTAAGTTTTTGGTAGCATTAAATTACATGGTTACTGTCACTCCAAGATATCATTTTTTCCAGATCTTTGTTAAACTCAGCATCTTCCTACTGTCTGCGGATATTTGCGTGGGTTGCCGATATTGGAGCATTTAAGGTGAGAGGCAGAGTAAGAGACGGTATTGAGCGTTGTGGTACACCAGCGCTGATATTGAAGGTATTAAAAAGAAACTCATCAACTGCCACTCGTAAAGAACGCTCTCTAAGAAAACACGGAGCCATGAACAGAATCTTTCAAACATATCATAAGAGCGTAGCTTAACCAACAAACCGTCATTCCAAATGCGGTCGAATTTCTCAGGCATATCAAGTGCAACCGTTCGAAATTCTCCAAAAAGTTCAATTGGCCAGTTTTAAATATGTGCGATATACGGTAGAAGATCTCTTGTCGATCTTTGGTTACAAACTCCATATCGATGTTGGGTATTAAGGTTAAATTTTTCCAGATTTCTTAAAAGATGATGATTTTTCATGCCCTTTCTCTAACTTTTCATATTGTTGTAAGCAGAGTCTTTTTTGTTTTTTTTTTTGTTTTGGTTCAATTCTAACATTTTTCCAGCAAGAAGGCTGTAGGATAGCATAATAGTCCAGTCAGAATACGACCAAAACAGGCCAAAAACAGAAATCGTCGAAAATACTGCTAGTCTTTTTTTAAATACTTGTCTCGACGAGAACGTTAAGAAAAAAATATTCTGACCGCTGAAAAATTGGGGGCAACACCCTCAAAAATGAGAGAATTGGCCCGTTTTTCGTTTTTTAGCGTATTTTTACAATTTCATTATAAATTAATAGAAGATAAACTGAATATTCTGGCAGGTTTTGATTCTAGATAAAAAAAAAACGAAAAATGTAAAGGGCTATGGATGTCATTTGAAACTTCTGGTCATTTTTTATGATTAAATAGGTGTACTTGCAAACTGTAAGTCAATTTTTTTTAGTTAACTCTGGAAATAGGTTCCATGGACATTACTTTAATTAATCCAAGCATAATTTTAGCTATTTTTTATATCTAATATATCGAATATATATTATATACTCCTTATAATATTGATCAATTTTAGAGATTCACGTTTTCTTCTTCTGACGAATTTTTGTTATTTTTAATTATTATACACAGGTTAGTGAGGTTGAGTGGCTGAGTTAAATTGTTAAATTGGTGATCCAAATCTTCATTCTTTCCCTTGTTAGCATAAGTCTTAGCAAGTAATTTGAACCTTTACGAGGAAGTAAACTACAATTTTTTGCAGACCTATACGCACAGACTCATTTTTAATTATGATTAAATAATTCCTTGTACAATTTGTAAATATTTTTTAACGTATTTATTTAATTTCTATTATTTAACAAATACTACATTTAAAAACATAATTATTTCCCCGTCCTAATTCAACATATATACAGTAACCTGTATAAAATAATTGAAAATAACTGAAAATACAGTGAAGTCCATTTATAACGAACTCCAAAAAATCATTAAAAATGGTTCGCTATATCCGAAGTTCGTTACAAACAGTAAACAAAATCTAATATCATTTTTCACTACTTTTTTATTCAGATTAGGAGCTAATGCTTCGAAAATGAATAGTAATAATTATTAAATTAAAAGTAAACGTTCAATGGAAAATAAAACAAGTCACACGAAAGTTATTATTATGTATGATAAATCATATATAAGAGTATAAACGAAAACATTAAAATACATAGTTTATACAATAAAATCAGTAATTTTCGTTTGCACAAATTTACTTGAAAAAGAAATGGTGTTTATATAATTGTCAAGATCACAAGATACTCCATATATGTTTCAGTCATTTTGTTAGTCATTTCTGAAATGGATGGAACATAAATATTATCTCCTTCTCCAAGCTCGTCTTCGTCGCCATTATCGCTTAAAATCTTTCCAGAAGTCACTGATGTCACAATTTGATAATCAGTTAATATTTCTCTCGTCATTATCATTATCAGCACATACATATTCTTCAAAATTAAATTGATTAAACATCTTTTTAATCTCGATTCCCACTGTACTTTGTTGATTGTCAGCATCGTAAACAAATTCTAGATAATCAATAGAAAAAATTTTACCTTTATCGATCATCTCTAACATTTTCATAAGTAAAATCTTTCTATAATGACAATTTAAAGAATGTATCACACCTTGATCCATAGGCTGGAGCTTTGCACTTGTGTTTGAAGACATAAAAACCAATTTTATTTGCTGTAGTTCAACTTCAGGGTGCGCTGAACAGTTGTCAATCAAAAGTAATATTTTTCTGTTGGTGAATTTTAATTCTTTGTCCCATTCGACCAGTTTGTTTTTAAAAATTTCTGATGTCATCCAGGCTTGACTTTACTGGCAAATGTTTGTTTTCAAAACACCTGTAATTGGCGGACTTTCCGATCACTAACAATTTTCTTTTCTCTTTTCCAGACATATTTCCAGTTACCAACACAGTAATCCTTACTTTTAATAATTTTCCACCAGCATAATTCTCTCCGACAAACTTTAATGTCTTATAAGGGGTCATCTTGTAAAACAAACCCGTTTCATCCGCATTAAAAATGTCCACATATTCATAACTTTCTCGAATTTCCGGCCATACAATGGCTAACCACTGATCAACAGTCATATCTACTCCTGCAGTTTCTTCTACTATCTTACCCCCACTAATATTATGTCGCTTTTTAAATCGTTCAATCCAACTTCTTGAACAGTTAAACTCGGTGTTCTCTATTTTCTTTCCCAATTCACCAGCTTTCTCTTGTAAAATATAGTCAGTAATAGGAACATGTTCATATCGTTTTTGACTAAACCATTTAAGGAGTCCTTTATCGAGTCGGTCATGTGTAGATTTTCTTACTTTTTTACAACTAAAATTTCTTTTATCATAGATTGATAAGATTTCTTGTCTCTTTTTCCATATGGTAGGAACCGTAGATTTAGTTAAATTCAACTGTTTGCAAACATCACTTTGTTTAACTCCATTTCCTATTTTCCTTATAATATCGTTCATCAAATTATATCATTGAAGAAGGAGTCGTCGATCCTAAGACGGGCAGAATTGACAATAGGTTAGGACAAATGTTTAAGTTCGGTGACCACGGCAATTCAGTAGTACCTGTAACAGCAGTTGCTGCCAAACGTGATTTTAAAACTGGACAGTTAGATCCCACTCAAGCTCATAAAGAAACCACCAATGGTAAAATTGATCCCAAAAATGGAGTTATTGCCACCAAATATGGTACTGTCAACGTTAAACAGAAAAAAATTAGTACTAGAAATCTTAAAACTGGAAAAATTGAGGAGTTCAATCTGATTCAAATGAAAATATTATAGTTTTATCAGGTGTTATTGACCCACGTACAGGTGCGAGAGATAATAATTTAAGTCAAATCTTACAAATTGATTCCTAATTAGAATTAGAGGTCGTTGTTACATCAGTGTCCGGTAAAGTCAACAAGAAAGGACTGGATCTCAAGACAGTATCACATGCTGAAAAATCTACTGGTCTTTACGATCCTTCTACAGATAAGGTTTATAAAAAGTATGGCGTCTTCGATCCTGTTAAAGATACTTTAAGCGTAACGGACCCCAAAACCGGCAAAACGGAAATTAAATCAGGCCAACGAGACCCAATCACTGGAGAAGTATTTTTCATGATACTTTAAGCGTAACGAACCCCAAAACTGGCAAAACGGAAATTAAATCAGGCCAACGAGACCCAATCACTGAAGAAGTATTTTTCATGATACTTTAATCGTAACGAACCCCAAAACCGGTAAAACGGAAATTAAATCAGGCCAACGAGACCCAATCACTGGACAAGTATTTTTCATGATACTTTAACCGTAACGAACCCCAAAAACGGCAAAACGGAAATTAAATCAGCCAACGAGACCCAGTCACTGGAGAAGTACTCAAAAATTCGTCAGAATCGATAAAATTTATCAATATTATGAGGAGTGAAAAATATATCTAATATGTAAAAAACAGCTAAAATTATGTTTGAATGAATTAAAGGAATATATTTCCAGAGTTCACTAAAAAAAAGCTTACAGTGTGCAAGTACACCTATTTAATCATAAAAAAAACCGGTCAAGTGCAAGTTGAACTTGCACAATTAGTGTTCCGTACGTTGATTGTTTTTTAAAATAAAAAATTTTGTTAGGGTGGTATAAAATGATCAGTGACTTCACAAAACACACCTCAAAGGAGTTTTCAACAAAGGTTGTTTCCAATCTTTACTGAAAACTGGTGACCTTGAATTTTTTTTTTATATACCAAATAAATTATTAAAGGTAATGCACTCGTGATAATTTTTGTTCAATCTACACCCCCTGGAGAATATTCCAGAATTTTTTCAAAATTTTTGATCAGTACTTTTCGAGATAAGGTAGGGGACAGCGATTTTTTTAAAAGTAATACGAAGAAAAAAGTGTGCGCAAGTATTACATTATATACGAGTATATATATATATATATATATATATATATATATATATATATATATATATATATATATATATTTTTACTCGTGTTTTCACAAGCTTTCATTTGACACCACACTCGATAACGTAGTAAAAAAAAATTTTTTTCACTTCCGATTTCACTCCTCAAAACGAACCCCTTAAGTCAAAATTTATGTTACGGTGGTATAAAATGATCAGTGACTTCACAAAACACACCCCAAATGAGTTTTCAACAAAGTTTGTTTCCAATCTTTACTGAAATCTGATGACCTTGAAATTTTTGTTTTTTTTATATACCATATAAATTATTAAAGGTAATGCACTCGTGATAATTTTCGTTCAATCTACACCCCGTGGAGAATATTCCTGAATTTTTTCGAAATTTTTTAATGAGTACTTTTCGAGATAAGGCCCGGGACAGCGATTTTTCGCGAATTTTTAAAAATAATACAAAGAAAAGTGCGCGCAAGTATAATATTATATATATATTTTTTACTCGTGTTTTCACAAGCTTTCATTTGACACCACACTCGATGACCTAGTAAAAAAAATTTTTTTTTCGCTTCCGACTTCACCCCCCAAAACTAACCCCTTAAGTCAAAATTTAATTCTCAAAATTACATGGCTCTGATGAGGCCATCAATTCCTATATTATTACCAAATTTCACCTTTCTATGTCAAATAGTTTCGGAGAAAATCGGGTGTGACAGACAGACAGACAGACAGACAGACAGACAGACAGACAGACAGACAGACAGACAGACAGACAGACAGACAGACAGACAGACAGACACCGAAGTGATCTTATAAGTGTTCCGTACGGAACACTAAAAAATGACAAAAAAAAAACGACAAAAACGGAGAGTTTCTCTCGACCAGAAGGTTTAAATGATATTCTGCTGGAAATGTGCCACAGTTCAGCCGATATCTAAAAAAGACAAGAAGACCTTGCCAAATAACTACCGACCAGTCGCACTGCTTTCAATAATATCGAAAGTCATGGAAAAAAAGCTATCAATCAGCATCTTCTAAAATATATTGAAAGATCTAACATTCTTAGCGTTCACCAATATGGCTTTCGTAAACATAGATCAACAGGATATCTTTCTGACTTATGTAACACATATCTGGAACAACACAATTGAGCACTTTGGAGAATCTCGAGCGGTTGGCACGATGGACTGTTGGCTAAGCTACGCTCTTGTGGTATGTCTGAAAAGTTCTGTTTGTGGCTCTCGTGTTTCCTCAGAGAGCGCTCTTTACGAGTGGCAGTCGACGGATTTCTTTCCAACCTTCACTATCAACGCCGGTGTGCCCCACTCTCTTTCTCATTTACATTAACGATCTGCTGGAAAAGAAACCGGGAATCCAATCTACAGCTTTGCAGATGACAGTTCGCTTATCTCTTCATTCACTTTGAATGCTCGGACATCGGCTGCTCAGACGAATATCCGCAGACAGCAGGAAGTCATTCAACTTAACAAAGACCTGGAAGCAATTCTATCTTGGGGTGACAGTAACCAAGTGGAATTTAACCCTACAGAAACCCAGGCAGCAGTTTTATCTAAAAAGGTTAACGTTGCTGAACCCGACATGTCCTGGCATGAACATATTGCAGGCATAGCAAGGAGAGCTTCTCAAAAGTTGGGAATATTATTTCGAATCAGAACGCTTTACACTCCACAACAACTGTTAATTCTTTAAAAAGTTCAAATTCGACCAACTATGGAATACTGCTCCCATGTTTGGGGCTCCGCTCCCAAACATACACTGCAATTGTTGGATTCTGTTCAGAGGAGAGCTATTCGTCTGATTGGAGACCTGGAACTGACTGTCGGCCTTGATTCGCTGGAACATCGAAGAACGGTTGGCGACATGAGCCTATTTTACAAGTATTTTCATGGAAAGTGTTCGAAGGATGTGGCCCGCTTAATTCCTCTCAGAGCGGTGCATGTTAGAAGTACACGTCACGCTAATACTTCACATCCGTTCCGAGTTCAATTTACAGCGATTCAAGAACAACTTCCCTGCAGCACGTGTGCTAGACCCATAAAAAAATCCGTAGCCCATAAATTTTTCATTTTTTTTTTTATCTAGAATCAAAATCTGTCAGACTTTTTAGTTTATTTTCCATTTACGATAAAATTGCAAAAATACGCTAAAAAAACTTAAAACCGGACCAATTCTCCCATTTTTGAGGGTGTTTGTCCCAATTTTGCAGCGGTCGCAATATTTTTTGCTTAACGTATTCGTCGAGATGAATATATAGAAAAAAAAGTAGTAGTATCCGATGATTTCACCTCAAAATCGTATTCTGACTGCAGTATAAAACCGATGTTAGTTCACTTACGCACTATGGCAGGTACTTCATCAGCCTTAAAAGCTTTTTTTTGTGTCGAGTTTAATTAAAATACGTTTTACGATATACTAGCCGAAGACAATTTGGCTACAAATTAGAAATGGTGGGTGGTGTTTTTCCCCTGAAATCAACAGTGGAATCTGAAGCAAAGAGGTCAGCTAACAGGTTGACTTTTTCTTCAAAAATGGGATATAGGCTTTCATGCCAGCAAAAATCATATTTCACTATTAATGGAGTATTATTTCTATGTTTTGGCTATGCACACAAGCACAATCGGCGCACAGTGTCTCGACTAGTACAAGCTAGCGGGACAATATTATTTCTTCACTTATTTCAATTGTTTATGTATATTCCAGGTATCTTAAGCTATTTTAAGAAAAAAAAAAGTTGAAAAATGTGTACTGTATGTGTATTAATCGAAATATGTAGCTGCAAGACGGAAGTGGTTTACTAATGTGTCTCATTTGTTCGCTATTGTCGCTAATTGTTCTTTAATTAGCTACATACGTCTACCTACTCATTATGTGTGAAAAGCACAATCATGTTTGTTTACAAAGAAATTTCTAGGAAAAAAATAAAAATCATAATGATAGTACCCACATTTATTAATTTACAAAATATTATTTTTTTTAAAATAAATTAGTACAATAACAGTATCTATATATCAATTATTTACAATAACAAGGTGTATAAGTAAAATAAATATAATATTAAATAACTTATATACTAAGGCATGAATTATAAGCAACTACAACACACAATAAAATAAGAATAATAATTACAATGAAAAAATACTTAAACCTACTAATCACCATCAGATGAGTCGTCATCACCGCTCCCCCATTCAGTAGAATATTCAGAGAGTAAATAATCCTCCTCATTTAATTCGTGATGATGACTTACTGATGGTGTTTCGGATGGCAATGAAGGTGGGATAATCAACTGCAGAACCTCCGATGGCAAAGAAGTAAATTTTCTTCGCGGTAATTCTCTATACGAGTTGATAACAGGATGAGTCGTAATTAAAAGCATTCTCAAAAGATCTGTATTTGTGGCAATACGTGACCGCTTCCTGGTGTGCCGTTCACGGAATCTACGACAGTCTTTATTTCTTGCCTCCTGGGCTTCTTCGGAGAGTTGTCCAATGGGAAGAAGAAAAGACTTTATAACTTCCGCGCTGTGTACAAGAATTTTATGCACAGTAACGGGTATGGAATACCACGAATACAGATCAAGGTATAATTTTCTAGTATCAACACAAAACTTTTCGAATTCTATATAATTTATGTCTTATACCGATGACAAAGTTCTTAAAATTACATGAAATCTACGAATAAGGTTTACGTCTAATCCTGTAATTTCGCTGCTCAATTCAGCTTTGGAAAAAATCTACGTGCTGTGTTTCCATCGTTTGTGTTACCATACCCAGGTTTTGGTTTATCTACAATGAGACCCATACGATCTTTAAACACTTTTTGTATCTCTTGTGAGCGTTGCTTCACAATAGCTTTGTCGTTATCTCCCCTGACTTGCCACTTTTTTTATTTCTAAACGATAGCTGATGTGAAGCAAACATTCAAACGTGCGGATCCATGCATGTAAAGTAGATAAACCAAATGCAAGGTGTTTCTTCGTTGCTGGGATATTTCTTTGACTCCTCGTTCATAGTAGACGGGGTGGCACCGCAAATATAACACTTTTGTGTTGAACTTGTGTCTGTTAAGGCATTGCACACTTTGCCATCAGTCATTGTCAACAACAAATCGTGTTTAACAGAGATTTGAGATCCAGCAACGTTACATAATGTTGGAAGAAGCTGACTTACTTCATCTAAAATTTTAGAAGTTTCTTCTTTCGTAAACTCTTTTGTCTCCTTGGCAAAAATAAACTTAATAGGACGTCAATATAAAGTAGGGGAAGGTCTTGGCTTTTGCCAGATCACAGTTTCGCCATCAAGCAGTCTCAAAGGGACAAATGAGTATACGAACAAAAATTCGTCTGTAGCGTTAGTGTTCTCAAATTCTGCTTATACGTGCTATGCCCCGAACTCCCATCACAGCCCCATTTGCTTACCAACGTATAATATGAACGAGGTAACACACTTCTAATGACTTCCGTCTGAGCATTAACTAATCGTTCAGCCGTTTTATCCAAAATCGCGTGAAGTTTAATTTCAGCTCGAGATTCAGTCACAGAAATATATTCGTCAGAAGGACAACAAGAAGCTTTGGACTTACCTAAACTATAAAACGATGGATACACTTGATGTCCCGCTTTCATTGACCATTTCTTGTTTGTTTATATGAGTGAGAAGTCGATTTCGAGTCCACATAATAAGCTAAAGCTTCGTCTGGTGTTAACTGCCGACTTTGTTCAGAACACTTATTCTTTTCTCTAGTGTCACTGACCGCGACGTTATGGATCTGTTTAGCAACACTTCGATGCCCTTCTTTTCGAGTAGCTAACTCAGCTGCTGTAATAAGCTCACTTGCACTTCGCGATTCCAAAAGATCTTCTACTCTCCGTCTCTTCGTTTTCGTTGATGAGTCTTCAAATGATTTTCTGGGTCGCCCTACGGAAAGAGCCGCTGATGATGTTGAAGTGCACGGCTGGTTAACACACATCTTTATTTCGATTCCGGATCCCTCTAACCAATTTTTATGTTTGATTAGAAACATTTCTTTGTTACACTTTAAAGAAGTCCACTTTTGATTGAATTTTGCTGAAAGGCTTGATATTTTCATTTTGAGTCGTTTTAGAGAATCGTCAGAAACATCAGACATATTGAATTTTTCACGTATATAATAAAAAATGCCACTGTTTCGTTCGGTTTTGTCATGTTTTAGCCATTCTTCAAAAAACTCCATTTTCGTCATAGTCACGACTCGTTCTGAAAAAAATAAAATAATTTTACTTTCGGGCCTTTTCGAGGTCTATAATATATATGAATCTGGGCCTGAATGTTGTAGGTATTACATATAGAAAAATCTAGGTGGATATATGTGGATAAAAAAAGTTGCTACTTTTAAAGTTTACAATTAAGGTAAAATTTGCTGGATTTATCTATATATTTACAAATTGATATTACACCAAAAGTATACATATTTTTTATAAAAAATATAAGTCATAATAGAGTACATACCTTCAACAGAATATTCCATCACAAAAAACTCGTTTCACTTTGCTACCAATTTTAAAATATGTTATCACAAGTGTGCATAAAATGCAACTGATTTGCAAATGAAAATGACCTCTCTTATAAGGGTTACTTTGACCCCCTGATAAGATACCTTTATGAGGTGATAAACCAATTAATTCTTGGAATTCGTTAAATGGGGGGGGGTTGTTTACAAGTCGTTATCAGTGGTTCCTGGAAATTACGTCATGAATATTGTCCCGCTAGCATGTTCTTGCCGAATCACTGTGCGGCGTTTATTGTATTATATTGAAAAAGGAGCTATAAGCCTAGCTAGCTTTAGTTACAATTCTAAGAAATTGTAATTAAAACATGTTGCCTACCTTCCATGAAAACTTTTAAATAGAATATATAATAGGAGAAAAACCATAAAAGAAAATTAACGACTAGAATTTGAACGCATTTGTAATCGACATTTGGATTTCATGAGCAGTTTATCGCAAATTCAATAATTTCTTAAGATATTAACAAATAAATGTAGCACGTTTTTTTTTGTTCCAGGACGATTAGATCGGTGAAATGCTCTCTGTGAGCAAATAATCTAACAAACTTACGTGGTGCGGTTATCAATCCCTCTCCAATGGTATTGGTAACATGTTTATACAAATCTTCCTTTTCCACTAACCTACTATTACCTAAAATTTTTTCTATATGTTCAGGTTCATGTAAAATAAAAATAAGTCGATTTGCAAACCAAATTTTGAATCCTTCTGTATAACTTTTTTGTAGTTTTATAATCCTTCCGAAGACATCTGAAAATAACAAGCAATTCAAGTGTACGTGATCTCAAATATATAAATTTTCCACTAATCCACATGCAAGCAAAATATTTTTTAAAAATATACCTATATTAGCCAGTGTAATGCATCCTTTTATTGTCAAACTAGATAAAGAAATCACAAAAAGTAATTTACCCATAGCTTTCACACATAAATATCATCATGTAAGATGCATCATAGATTGCTTAGAAATTGAGGTTCAAAAACCTTCAAAGGCTCTGAATCAAGCTCTGTCATGGTCGGACTACAAAAAAGCTAATACCATCAAGTATCTTGTATCTTGTTTAGTGAATTATATTTCATCAGGGTATAGAGGCCGAATAACAGATACATGCTTGATTGAATCATGTAATTTTCTGAAGTGTTTGCAACCAGGTATGTGTGTGATGGCTGACAGAGGATTCAAACATATAGAATCATATTTACGTAAGGAGAAGGTAAACTTGTACGACCTCCAAGTGTTGCTACTGGAGCCAAACTATCTAAGAGCGAAGCAAGGGAAACCAAACAAATTGCCAGTTAGAGAATACACATAGAAAGGGTAATTCGACGCTTACGAGAATTTAGCAGGTTTAAGCTACATGCTTGTGTTAATCATAATTTAGTTGAAGTACTTGATGATGTTATTACTATTGCCTGCGGTTTAATTAATTTGCAAGATGCTCTCATTAAATAAAACTACCAAATTACTTTATGCTTTTTATTTACTAATTCAACTCAATTTAAATTATCATTATTCGTAGATAAATAATATTTACACTTGAATGCGTCAAGATAATATTAAGCAAAAATATAAAAGTACTTAAGATTACCACTCGTTCATAAGGTTGATTCCCCCGAGAAGAACGAGCAAGAAACTCAAAGGGTTGCTCTTTTTCAAAAAACACTGTGTTACAAATTATCAGTTACATTAACCTATACAATAAAAATAGCTCTAAGTATTACAAACTTTCAATGAAAAGTAAACAAACTATATTTTATAAATTACGAGAACATGAATGAGCTAATACAAGCAATATAATGAACAAATCGATTAAATTTCTATTTTAAATAAAAGTATAATAAACTAGTAAATCACGTCAAAGTAAGAAATAATTGAGTAGACAAGAGCAGGCCGATCCTCACAGGCGGGACCAGCTCACCAGTAAGACGAAGGCTGAGCCATCGCACACCTCGCACACATTATAGGGAGAAATACGACCGGGCCCTTGACGCCACCGCAAGCAAGGATTTAAAGAGAGGATGCTCTGCTTAAGTCTATATTTCTGAAATTATAAGATGTTTAATATTCTACAGAATTCAGCCTAGGTTGCTTACGTATGTAACATGTGTCACCTAGTTACTTACTACTTTATATCAAGCTTCAATAACAAAAACGTCCAGCCCGATGCTCCCTCACGAGTAAAACTCATAACTAGGTACACCAAGTGCACTAATATATCATCATACAATATTCATTTAATTCCTTGTAATGACCAGGCATTGCTGTCCAATAAATAACACAGCCCCACAAAAAAAAAGGGGGGTATACTTTTGATGTGATATATCAGATCCGTAGTACTTTTGCCCGCTGATCACGAATCTGACGTCAGAATATCGCCATCACATCTCAATTTTTTTCTAACCTCAAAAAAATTGGTAAAAATTAGTAAAAATTAAGAAAAATATACTCACCTTAGTTGGGAATGTGGAATCTTTGGCACAATGATACTACTCAGTATATATCACCACTACACCAAACACTTTATTTTTGCACTAGACGCGCGTTTCGCTAACCATGTTAGCTTCATCAGGAGCGATGATTGACTTCAATCATCTTATCAGTTCATGCCGAAAACATTGAGACTGTCGAAAAAGATTCAAACACTGTTACTAATGAATGTTCTAGTGACAACCTATCATATACTAGTGACACAGATAAAGAATTTCTACCATACAACCGTAAACTAGAACCAATACTCGTATCACAGTCAGAACTTAGTGATCTAGTCAGAGATTTAGGCTTATCCAAAGATGGTTCAGAGCATCTTGCTTCCTTTTTAAAGAAAAGACATTTACTTAAGCCAGAAGCTACGATTTCTTATTATAGAAACAGAGATGAAGAATTTCGAAAATGTTTCACAATGGACGAGGAATTGTCACTTTCATATTGTACCGATGTAAAAGGTCTAATGGATGAATTTCAAAATAACTCATACGATCCTGAAGAATGGAGACTGTTCATTGATTCTTCTAAACGGAGCATTAAGGCAGTTTTGCTGCATAATACCAACGTTTACGCTCCCATTCCGATTGCTCATTCCACAGTTATGGAAGAGCAATATGAAAAAATGAAGCAGCTTTTGATAAAAATAAAATATGCTGATCATAACTGGAAAATTTGTGGAGATCTGAAAATTGTAACAATATTGCTTGGCCAACAGTCAGGGTTTACACTTTATCCCTGTTATAAATGTCTGTGGAATAGGAGAGACAGGGAACGTCATTATAAGAAAAAAATTTGGCCAACAAGAGAATCGTTCACTCCTGGTGAAAATAATGTATTGTTTCCACCATTGGTAGATCCAGGAAAAGTTCTTATTCTCCCGCTTCACATTAAGCTTGGACTTATGAAGCAATTCACGAGAGCATTAGATACAAACGGCCCATGTTTCAAATATTTGCATAAAAAATTTCCGAAATTTTC
Source organism: Pachyrhynchus sulphureomaculatus (assembly GCA_019049505.1). Taxonomy (NCBI): domain Eukaryota; kingdom Metazoa; phylum Arthropoda; class Insecta; order Coleoptera; family Curculionidae; genus Pachyrhynchus; species Pachyrhynchus sulphureomaculatus. The sequence goes on from CM032448.1 coordinate 51,991,810, forward strand.
TGAAGCTAAAATTAAGGCAGGCATATTTGACGGGCCACAAATAAGAAAATTGTTTCAAGATTCATTATTTGTTACTAAAATGCATAAAGTTGAAAAAGCTGCTTGGCTTAGTTTTAAAGAAGTCGCAACAAACTTTTTGGGAAATAATAAAAGTCCTAAGTACAAAGAAATAGTCGAGAAAATGGTAAAAAAATTTTAAACATTAGGTTGCTTAATGAATCTAAAATTACATTTCCTGGGCTCCCACATCGATGATTTCCCAGATAATCTTGGTGACTACAGTGAGGAGCAAGGGGAACGTTTTCACCAAGATCTGAAAATCATAGAAAATCGGTATCAAGGACGATGGGATGACCATATGCTAGCGGACTATTGCTGGTCGCTAAAAAGAGAAACAAGTCCTCAAAAGCGTTTGGGCAGAAAGCCTTTGAATAGGTCATTCGCGGAAAAAAGAACAAGATACAGCCAAAAAAAGGAAAGTTAGGCGGGTCTAACCTTCGCAATTCTAGGACTTAAGGGTCTACTATTTGAGGGTATATGGTTTAAAAGTCCTGGTTTTGAGTTTATTGGGTCTCATTTTTAAAGTTACAGGGTTATTGAGTTCTATTTTTTGAGGTCACAGGGTGTGGGAGTCTAAGGTTTCAGGGTTTAGGGTTTAAGAGTATCAGGTTTGAGGATTCCCCAACTGTATACCAAATTTGGTAGGAATCGGTTGGTTTTCAAAAATTTTGTCCGCCATCTTGGATCCGCCATTTTGAATTTTGCAAATCCGACCTCAGATTCATGATCAGCAACCCAAAAAACCCCCGTGTACCAAATTTGGTAAGAATCGGTTGAATTTTAATTTGAATTCGTTTTTGCATTCGAGAAGCACTATATCTGTCTGATTTATTGAGGTTAGAAAGAAAACAGGACTGTATGACTTAATCCAACCGATGAATATTAGCTTAGCGTGTCCGAATACATATTAATACATCTTTGGATTCATGAAAAAGCTTGAATCAATTTTTTAGGAGTATATTTTTTTTAATTTTTACTAATTTTTACCTATTTTTTGAGGTTAGAAAAAAATTGAGATATGATGGCGATATTCTGACGTCAGATTCGTGATCAGCCGGCAAAAATACTACGGATCTGATATATCGCATCAAAAGTATACCCCACTTTTTTTTTGTGGGGCTGTGTAATCATTGACCTTGATAAGGCATTTTTTTATGTGCGATTTGAATTTTGATCCGGTCAATTCTGTAACTTACAACCTAACAACCTACAATGTACATTTGTACAGCAATGGATACACATTAGCTTTCCATAATGACACTAAAACTTTTAGAAAATCAGACACATATTTCTCATCAGATGTTACACATATAATTTCTACATTCTTGTTTGTGCTGTAGTTACAATCGGCAACACAAAAGTAACCCTTTTGAAGTCCAGTCAAATACATCTGTATCTACATTTGCGCATTATATTTCTGTGTAGGTTTATCATTTTTAACATAATTTTGATAGGCCTTTGCACTCATGGACTTGATTTCAACAATGGCATCTTCACATATCTCATCGGGGTATCCTGCTAGCATTGGGTAGTTTTTAGACAACATCAGACTACACTTCTTAATTTTTTTGTTCAATTTAACACTAGCAGTTTTCCGCACTTCATCTTCTAATATTCTACCACGTTTCATAGCTGGTGGATCTGGAATTTTTCCTCCCATAATTAACGATATAAGTGTTCCATCATTTGTTTTACAACGGCTAAATTCAAATGCTTGGGATGCTGTAATTCTGCCATACCTCAATTCATACCAAAGACTACTTTGGTGCTGTTCTCTGTTCTCTTTTTCAGTTTTGAAAATATGTACATCATTCAGAACGAGCTTCTCCAAAAATGTGTCACAGGAGTTATCTTTATGTTTCAGCACAAGTTGGTGCATAGATACACTTTCTGCATCATGACAAATATACCTCGGTTGATATTTCATTATTTCACAATTGTTAAGTTTTCTTTTTCTTCTCATTTCCAAAAACTTTTCAAGAACTCTAATACTTGATAGCAAACTACGCTTACCATTTGATAATTGCTTTGCCGTTATGTATTTTAGGCTAGTGTCAACCCTAGACAGTTTGGATTTCATCCAGTAACATTCCACTGAAGTACAGGATGGGTCTGTACTCCTACGATGGACCCACATGAGGAATGCTATGGCGTGATTGCAGCCCCCTGGAGAGGTAACACAGTCATGGCATTGAACAGAAATAACTGCTTCTTCTTCTTCTTCATTGACTATTAACATAACTGCATATAACTTTGCATGGACCTTATGTTCTGGGTAAATTTTACTTTTCACTATTTCACATTTATTCATCACGTTTAAGCTGTACATAGCTTACAGCGTCATCGCCATACAACGGACGCCATAAAAACCATGACGTAGAAATAAAGTCCAGTTTTTATGAGTTTTAAATTGAGGTTTTAATACAGATTACTTATATACTTACATAGAAATTCAGATATTTCTAAATTCTTCTGAGCAAAAGTCTTTGTTTGACGTAAGGAACTCTCCAAGCATCAACAAATCAATTCTAAGTAAATTAAAGCTATTTGCCTTGATAAATCCGTCTTCCATCGCTAACGTTTTATAACACAAAACTAGACAACTCGATAGTTTAAAACCACAAATTAACTGATAAACGGTGCAGAGATTATCGTTAACATAAGAGAAGTTCGACTGAAATAATGTTTTACTTAGGCGTGAAGTCATTCGCTCTGATTGGTATTCCATATATCATGGCGGATTGCTGTATTTTGCATTTTTATTTTAACAAAAATAATATTAATTTCACTTTTAATGTAAAAATAAGAACATCTTTTAGAAACTTCTTAATCTATTTCATTATTTAAAGTCATAATTTCGGTGATTCATTGTTACTGTCAGCACGCCTATTGTCAAGTCGCAATTGAAAATAATAAACAAATAATAAAATTGTCAGATTTCTCTATTAATGCCTTATATGTTTCACTATTTTATAACATATAATTATGCTTGAAATTTGTCATTATCCCAAACAGACTAGAAAAAATTCTCATAATACGATTGAAACCACAATATTTAACAACTCTACTCCTTGCCCTATCAACACTAAAAATAATGATAAAATAATATCATGTTTCGATTCCATTTCTCCAAGGATCCTAAAAAAAAAGATCTATGCTTAAAATTGGACTCCCATTTTAACCAAAATTCTAGAAAAATCCTTATAATACTATAGAAACTACACAATATTTAAGGCACTCTACACTCTTTCCCCTGTACAAATTGAATGTAATGAAAAAATAACTCTATTTTCAGATTCTTCGACTCTAAGAACTTGTAACATGATATACATGAAACGACCCCTCTAACCTACTTCTTCATTTTTTATCTTCTTACATATTTTAGTACAAATAAATAAGCATAAAGTTTGTTTATTATTATAACAAAAAAAAAATCGGGAAAAATGTTCATGGTAATATATTAAATCATAAAAAAAAAATATTAACATCCATCCTTTTTGCTGAAGCAATATCGATCAAAGACCATACGTTTAATCCCTCCTTCAAGTAGTACATGCGTACCAAATTTGGAATTCATATACATCATTTGGTATGAAAATTACTCTGCCACAGATTGATAGACAAACTATGTTCCTCACTAATGCAATATTTCTCTTTAGCAAAAGAAATAAAAAGAATCTCGCGAGGTAACAAATTGGCGTTTTCAGAAAAATCTGTTAATACTGTAATAATAAGAAATATGTGACTATTAGGGGCAGAGTCTATCCTTTAGCAAAAAAAGAACTTGTGCATATTAAAACTACTTTCACTTGACAAAGCTAGCTCACACTATAAACAAGATGCCTCTGCTAGTATAACTTATCGAAGTATCTACTCTATGTTCCTCGTTTAAAAATAGGGTTTGAACTAATTGATTTTCTAAACGCTTATTCCACTTTTTCCAAATTTTTACAAAAACAATAATTTTGATTTCGTTTTACTTTAAATTTACATAATAATAAAGATAATCGTCACTAACGGTCACGTTGATTGAATTACCCAGCCTAAAATAGAGAGAAACAAATTGTCAGAAATATATTCAATTATCTAACCTTAGCCCAAACGAGAAGATCATTAATAGGGACGATGACTTTAAATACTTTGCTTACCAGGTTAGATTCCAGATTAGGGCAACTTACTCTTATTTTGTATTTTATCTTGTACAAATACAAGTGAGAATCAAAAGATAACTGCAACTGTCTTATTTTGAAAATCAAATAGTAATTAAACCTTACTCCAGTATCATATCTAATAAAAATGTTCCAATTTTCGTACAAATTCTAGATTTCAAATATCATCAAACGAAGCTTCGATCCCAAATCATTTCCAATAGATATAAAGCTTCCCCAAAAATTTTCAACGCCTCTACAATATATTTATCCACAGAAAATTTCCCTCCAATACCAAACAGAAATTTCAGTTTTTGATCTAACATACAACGGACGTACCACATAAATACCAGCGATGTATAAGACAACTACCAAGAGTCTAGTGACTACTATTACTATGATCAATAATACAACGAGCTTATAGGAAATCAACCCTACTATGATGAATATAATCAGACGTGAAACCAGTATCCAGTTGAACATCTGGGTCAGGAAAGGTATCAGGATTTTCTCTTGCTCCCAACAACACCCACTAGACGAATCCTATCAGGACACAGATTTCTTTCAGGACATACTAACGCAGGCAGTGACTATGGACATTCCTCTAACTCAACAACACACTGTAAATTCAAAAAAATTTACAAAACAAAAAAGTCTATCAACAGTTTAAATTACTTATAAGCAAGGAAGACGAAATTTCCATTTTTAAAGGAAGAAGGCAGCTGTGTTAACAAAGGTGTACAGAAAATGTAAAAATTTAAACTATTACGAATTACAAACTTTTTATAAAAAAGTATCTCTTGCTCATTTAACTACAAGTGGACCGCATAAAGTTTACATTTATCAAGATTGACTTTGGCGCTATTTCACGCTAAGATTTTTCAGAACATTGCAGACTTTAAAAATAAACAATTAATTACTAATTTGAAGATTATTTCTTCGTACAAAGTATAAGATGAACAAAAAATAAATGCAATATTTCAGACCACCAAATTATTAGAGAAGTCAAAAACCGAAAAAATATAGGAATTAAAATGTGAGTTTGACGACACCAATAAAAGAAATAAATAGGCTTTTATTTCATAAGACCAAGGTACATGTGAAAAACGTCATTTTACGATCACAGTATATACAGATCCTGTGGGAATAAAAAAGCAAACAATATTATCAAACTACAATAACTATAGTTCATATATGACACCCCCCGATTAATCACAATATGAAGTTTTCTATTTCAAACAAGTCTTCGATACTATAAAAGACACACTTAATCGTTACTATGGACACGTGATTCTTAAATAAAAGTACATTCATGATTCTAACATCCGCCGGCCGCCTATTAAATAGTCTTATGCCTATATAATACGGACTTTTCTAAAATAAAGATAAGTTATGTTCATAATATACTATTTTTCTGTTATGTTTAACTAATTAATTGGACCTATGAGAAAACATGTTTAAATTAATATTTGAAACTTAACACCAACGAGGATTAGTATAAAAACCAACTACGGAACATTTTATTTAGAAGTACATCATTGTTATAAAAATGTAAACAAAATTATTGTCAAATAAGTCTCCATACACTTAACAATTACCAATAATGGTTTGACGGAGTTTAACGGAAAATAACAACTTTGTATAAAACTAATATTTAGTGGGACCGCCGCGCCGTTGGCCTTGATAATCTCCTGTAACGTTTTTTGTCATGCTTGCAACCAGCTTTCTAGTAACTTCTGCTGGCATGTTTCCTCATTCGTTCAATATTCTGTTTTTTTAATTCTTCTCTATTTGAAACATTATGTTTGCGAATGCGCCGTTTAAGTTCCTCCCATAAATGCTCAATGGGGTTAACATCGGATGATTGCAGAGGTGTATGAGGCTGCTATCTCACATTATGGATTATCCATTCTCGAACCAAGTTTGCGGTATGTTTCGGATTATTGTCCTGTTGGAAAATGTATCTTTTTTCGAGTGCTAATTTTTAGACACTTTCTCTTAAATTGTCTCTCAAAATGTTCAGATATACATGCTGATCCATGGTACCATTAACAAAATGTAAATTTCCAACCCCTCCAGCGGACATGCATCCCCAAAGCATAACACTGCCACCCTCTTGTCCCACCGTGGAACAATTGTTTTTAATATCGAATGCGCTATTGTTCTTTCTCCAAACTTTAATTCTGCCAGCATACTCAAAAAGGTTAACTTTAGTTTCATCACTAAAGATTACTGATTCCCAAAATTCAGGAGACTTAATAACGAATTCACTAGCAAAAGCTAACTGCTTTTTGTGATTAGCTTCCGAAATTAACGACTTCTTCCTGGCTGCACACCCCTTATAGCTTGCTCTGTGTAAATAATTTCTCACGTTTATGAACAAGCATTTTTCGATAGTAGTTCCAGTAATTTTGATGCACTTTTCTTGGGATATATTCTTTGTCTAACAATACTGGCCTCTTCACGTGGAGTCAGTTCCTTGGACGACCAGAGCGTGGTCGAATATTATAGGAACCCGCTGACTGAACTGGTACAGTAGCATGCGGCTATTTAACAGTTTATTACATGTACTTTACATGTGACATGCTATTGTTGAATACAATGTACATGTACTGAAGAGTAGCATGCGACTTTTTAACAATTTTTCCTGTATTTCTGTAGGATTTTCCATCTTTTCACAAATCAGTTAAGATCTTGAAATGGAATTTCACAATTTCTCTCGCTCATTTTTAATACTATTTTGAAAATCCACTGCAAAATTACCAGCAACAAACAAATATGGCCGAAAAAATTATTCATTTGTTTTCAATTTAGCGAGTAATAGATAGCTTGATAAAATGCGGCTGATTATAACGTGTTTTTTTCAATTCAGTTCTTGACTGTACGGAGACTTTTTTGACATTAATTTTGTTTACATTTTTATAAAAATAATGTAACTTCTAAATAAAATGTTCCGTAGTTGTTTTTAATACTAATCCTCGTTAGTTAAGTTTCAAATATTAATTTAAACATGATTTCTCATAGTTCCAATTAATTAGTTAAACATAACAGAAAAATAGTATAGAAAGCGGGTGGTGTGTGGAGACTTTTTGGACTGACTGTATATGTATATATATATATATATATATATATATATATATATATATATATATATATATATATATATATATATATATATGGGACGATCCACGTCAACCGGGTCAGAGCTACGACCAAAATTAGAAGCAACCAAAAAACTTGACAAAGGGCTCATTTTAAAGCTTAGAGCGTCTACTTTCAAATGCCGAGTGCGCCTTTGAAAAATCCAATATGGCGGGTCCAATATGGCGGCCGGTAGCCGAGAAAAAATCAAGTGTCCAGCAAAAAAAGCTTGTAAAAAATAAAAATTCGCAACTGTTTGGGTCGTTTTTGGCTCAAATTGTAGCTGATAGACGCCCCAAGAAATTGGGGTGGTAAGTTGACAAAATCCAACATGGCGGATCCAATATGGCGGTCAAAAATCCAATATGTTGGCCGAATTTTCGCAAATAAACCGATTTGCACTAAATTTGGTAAACGGGGGTTTTTAGGGTCGCTGATCACGAATCCAAGGTATGATTTGCCAAATTCAAGATGGCAGATCCAAGATGGCGGATGAAATTTTCGAAAATCTATCGATTTGTACCAAATTTGCTATACGGGGGTTTTTGGGGTCGCCGATTACGAATCAGAAGTTCGATTTTCAAAATCCAAGATGGCGGACCCAATATAGTAGATTGCCTTATTCAGTTTCCACCATATTGGGTCCACCTTCTTGAATTTTATAAATTTGACTTCAGATTCGTAATTAGCGACCCCAAAAATCCCGGTATGCCAAATTTAGTGCAAATAGGTTAATTTTTTAAAAAAAAACGTCCACTATATTGGATCCGCCTTCTTGAATTTTGCAGATCCGACCTCAGATTCGTAATCAGCAACCCCTCGAGCAATCCCAAAAATCCCTGATACCAGCTTTTCCGTACATCTGGTATATAGATGCTTCATTTTTTATTCAACAGGTGGCGCTTTGCCAACCATAAATAAGTTTGGGTATAGAAGGTAATAAATATAGGTGGAAAATATTGATGTTTTAATATCACAGTTATAGATTTTTTTTAATATATGCCAAATATCATCGTTGGGTTTTCTCTCTATTTTGCTGAGGCATTATTTTCTTTATCTGAGCCCTTTGTTTTCAGTGACGAAAGTCCTTTTCAGAATATTTGTTGTTCTGGGATATTGGGAGTTCTTATTACATTGGCGAATACTCAATAACGGTCCTTTTTAGGATAGTTTTTCAGCTTTTTTTCAGGTGGTTGCTAAATAACACATCGGTTGTAAATTTCCAACAGTCCTTCTCAGGATAGCTGGGGAATTTCTCATCTTCTGTATCTGGGCTCTTTATTTTCAGTGACGACAGTCCTTTTCAGGATAGTTGTTTTTCTGGGATATTGAGTGCTCTTATTGAATTGGCGAATACTTAGTAACGGTCCTTTTCTAGGATAGTTGTTGAGATTTTTTTTTTTTTCAACTTTTTTTGGAATTTTTTTTTTTCTTTTACGTTAGTCTTATAACATCGACATATAGTCAACAACGGCCCTTTTCTCAAAAATGGCAAATAAAAATTGCAATCAAGAAGTAACGCAAAAGTTGCATTCAAAAAGGTGTGCGAATCCATTGAATGTAGATAGTCATGTTGGCAAAGACTTAAGGAATATTTCCAAAAGTTTATTGGAAGTTTTTCCAAACTTACATGAAAAATCCAAAATATGCCAAAAGTGTAGGAAATCAGCCTCCGAATCACAGAAAAATGAATCTCGTGGTAGTAATGCTACTGATTCTAATTATTTGGAAGTTGTGTCTGAAAACGATTCTGAATTCGAACATGAATTACCCACCAAGAAAGCTCGAATATCTAGAGAGGATGCTCTTGAAGAACTTTTAAATGGATTAAAGGAAAAATTCAATAATTTACATGAGAATAGTCCTATGCGAAAAACCATACTTACAATCGCACCGGAGTGTTGGACTGCTCGTGAAATTGCACAAGAATTTGGTTGTTCTTATAGAATGGCACTTAAATCTAAGACTTTGAGAAAATCTAGTGGTGTATTAGCTACTCCTACTTTCAAGAAAGGTAAGAATTTGGACGCAGAAGCGGTCTCAAAAGTAATTGAATTTTATGAGTCTGAAGAAAACAGTCGGATAATGCCTAACAAAAAAGATACTGTTATAGTCAAAATCCAAGGTCAAAAATTTATTAAAGAAAAGCATTTACTTCTTTATGATATTAAGGTGTTACACGAAATGTTTAAGGAAAAGTATCCAGAGCATAAAATTGGATCAACCAAATTCGCTGAGCTGCGACCTAAATGGTGAGTTATTGCTGGAAGTTCAGGAACGCATAGCGTCTGTGTTTGCACGATACATCAGAATGTAAAAACAATGATCGATGCTATAAACTTGAAGACGCTAACAAAAGGTTCGGAAATTGAAAGATTGCGTAAATTACATTTTATGTAGAAAGAGTACTGTTGATTGTTTTTACTTAACTGTCAAAAATGTCCATTAAAAATTTTCTGAACTTGTTACTGGATTACTAGAAAAAAATAAAATAGAACAGGTAATATTCAGTACGTGGGAATCTACAGATCGATTATACAACAATGTCTTTCCACAGACGATTTTGTTGAAGAATTGTGCAATCGTTTAAAATTGCTTATCCCTCATAATTTTATAGCAAAGGCTCAATCTGAATTTTTAACCAATAAAAAAGAAAATTGACGTGAAGATGAAGTGTTGGTATTCAGTGACTTTTCAGAAAATTTTGCTTATGTAATACAGGATGCAGCACAGGCATTCCACTATAATAACCACCAGTGTACAGTATTTCCTGTAGTATTTTACTATCGCTCTAAAAATGAAATAAAACATAACACCATAATATTACTCTCAGATTGTACCAAACATGATGCAGCAGCAGTTCATTTGATGCAAGAAAAGATCATACCAGTTATAAAAAATTACGTTCAAAAGTAAAGAAAATTTATTACGCATCCGATGGCGCTAAACAACATTTCAAGAATAGGACTCAAATGAACTTTTTGATGCATCGTAAGCAAGATTTTGGTATAGATGCTTCAATGCTACTGCACATAGCAAATGTTCATGTGATGGAGCTGGAGCATGCCTGAAATCTGCAGCGACTCGTTATAGCTTACAAGCTCATCCAAATGATGCCATTTTAAATTCAGTTTCACTCTTCAATTGGGCAAAGTCAAGATTCCAAAACATACATTTTTTTCACTATACCAAAGAAGATCATCGAAAAATTTTACAAAAGCTTAATAGACTATTTCCTGACCCACCTGCTGTGCCTAAAATTCAAAGCAGCCATGCATTTATTCCCTGTACTGGAAATAAACTTAAAATTAAGAGGTTCTCTAATGCAAAAGATGATAGTTTTACGCTATATTAATTACTTCATAGATAATAAAAAAACACTCCTCAAAAAAATAATCATTACAACACATATGCTTCAGTGATTTGCTAAAATGTCAATACTGTTGAGCAATAACTAATTGAATTTTGAGCCATGAATGAGCCTCGACCTTCAATCTGTCAAAATTTTTAAATTCTTATCACAGATATATGATCAGCAACCTCAAAAACCCCTTTACATAAAATTTGGTGTCAATTGGTTGATTTTCGAATATATCGCCGCCATATTGAATCAGCCATTTTAGATCCGCCATATTGAATTTAAGAATTTTAGAAATTTGACCTCAGATTCGTTATCAGGGACCCCAAAAACCCCCGTATAACAAATTTGGTACAAATCGATAAATTTTCGAAAATTTCATCCGCCATCTTGAATTTGGCAAATCAGACCTTGGATTCGTGATCAGCGACCCTAAAAACCCCCGTTTAGCAAATTTAGTGCAAATCGGTTCATTTGCGAAAATTCGGCCACCATATTGGATTTTTGACCGCCATATTGGATCCGCCATGTTGGATTTTATCAACTTACCACCCCAATTTCTTGGGGCGTCCATCAGGTACAATTTGAACCAAAAAACGACCCAAACAGTTGCGAATTTTTATTTTTACAAGCTTTTTTTGCTGGACACTTAATTCTTCTCCGGCTACCGGCCGCCATATTGGAGCCGCCATATTGGATTTTTCAAAGCAAACTCGGCATTTGAAAGTAGACGCTCTAAGCTTTAAAATGAGCCCTTGGTCAAGTTTTTTGGTTGCTTCTAATTTTAGTCGTAGCTCTGATCCGGTTGACTATATATATCTATATATATATATATATATATATATATATATATATATATATATATATATATATATATATATATATATATATATATATATATATACAGGGTTACAGGGAAAGTCGTCCTAGATAATTAAGGACGTTATAGTTTAGGTCGTTTCTGACCGATTTGATTCTATGACATGATGTCCTAAACTTAACCGTTTTCGAGATATTGAAGTTTAAAGATTTTTCTAAAAAAAAATGTTTTTTTTGTTTTTTTATCGATTTTTTTTTTATTAGAGGTTCTCGAGTGCGATTTTTTGGTTATTTTTAGTTAGTCTGTATGTCAAGTATCAAAAATTATCAAAAAAAATTTGAACTAGTTACTAACAGTTTCAAATGGCGGCTTGTTAATGTTTCTAAATTACGAATTTTTTCCAAGTGTTTCCTACTTTATATCAATAAAGAGAAAAAAAAATGTATGGAAGTTATTCTGCAAATTATTTTAAAAACTTTTACGTCTTTTTAGCTATCTAAAACGGTATAATATCTACTGGATCTATTGTCAAATTCTAAGAAAATGAGATTTCAATAGGCCCAAATGTAGAGTAACATAATAATAGAATTTAGATACTACCAATTACCGGTTTACTACCTGCACCTTCAAACAATAAAAAGGGTTGGGTAAGCATTTTTTCCGGTCGGGGTACTCTCTGTGCGAGTGACATTTTCTGTTCACTAAACATTATTGAATGATTTTTAGTCTGCTCATGCGATTCGTGCGTGGTAGATGTGCTATACCGTGCTTTTCAAAAATATCTGTGTTTCATTTTCTGACTGTGTGAATTGGCTCGTAACTGGATTTTGATCTCTGCTTGTGAATATGGCAACGTATACCAACGAGGAATATGCTGACATCCTAATGTGTACGGATTTTGCGAAGGAGTGTCGTCGCGTGCACGTGATGAATACATACTGCGATATCCTACTCGTCGTGTACCTGATGTCAGCGTATTTGATGGAACTTATCGAAGACTACGAGAAACTGGTTCCGTACAAAGACGGCGGACTGACATGGGACGATCACGTATGTTTGACGAAGACGAAGAAAACGAAATACGACGTCTCTTTGAGGTGGACCCAACCACATCTACAAATGTTGTCGCACAACAGCTTGGTATTTCGCAGTGGAAGGTATGGTTTGTAATACATACTGCTGGGCAACACCCTTACCACTATACGCCCGTACAAGTCACTGAAGAAGGGGATCCGTTGCGACGATTAGAATTCTGCAGATTTATGCTCAATACCGATGTCGAAGATGCATCTTTTTTTAAGAAAATACTATGGACTGACGAGTCGAAATTCGACAAAGACGGTCTTACAAACTACCACAATGCCCACTATTGGGCTTCTAAAAAGGAAGGCAACCCAAACAAAAAAAGAACGAAAGGATCACAAACAAGATTCAGCTTAAATGTGTGGATGGGTATAATTTCAAATTATTTGGTTGGGCCATTCTTCCTGCCAGATAATTTGAATGGCGAGGAATATAACAATTTTTTGCGGAACGATTTACCTAATTTGATGGAAGACCTACCTATTGGTTTGAGACAAAACATGTACTTTCAACACGATGGCTGCCCAGCTCACTACAGAGGAAGTGTTCGTGCATGGCTCAATGACAATTATCCCAACAAAGGGATTGGAAGAGGCGGATCCATACCTTGGCCGGCGAGAAGCCCAGACCTAACACCGATGGATTTTTATGTGTGGGGTCACATGAAAAGTCTCGTGTACGACCAGATGACTCCTATCGAAAACGTGGATGTCCTAAGACAAAAAATAATTGATGCGGCTGACGAAATGAGGCGGCACCTCACAACCAGCGTTGTGAAAAGTAATTTAAGAAAAAGAATGAGAATTTGTGTTAGAAATAGGGGCGACCATATAGAACATGAATTATAATTAATAAAAAATATTAAATTGCAAGGTTTTTTGTTTTATTTGTGTATTTTTCGTATTTTCACCTAGAACTAAAAATTTACCTTTTGCTACCCGAGCCCGCTTTAGGTGTCATTCTGTGTACAGTTTTCCTATTAAACTCCTAGTATTATACCTTTTTTGATAGCTAAAAAGACGTAAAAGTTTTTAAAATAATTTGCAGAATAACTTCCGTACATTTTTTTTTTCTCTTTATTGTTTTAAAGTTTGGTAAAAATTCGTAATTTAGAAACATTAACAAGCCGCCATTTGAAACTGTTAGTAACTAGTTCAAATTTTTTTGATGATTTTTGATACTTGACATACAGACTAACTAAAAATAACCAAAAAATCGCACTCGAGAACCTCTAATAAAAAAAAATCGATATAAAAGCAAAAAAAACATGTTTTTTTTAGAAAAATCTTTAAACTTCAATATCTCGAAAACGGTTAAGTTTAGGACATCATGTCATAGAGTCAAATGGGTCAGAAACGACCTAAACTATAACGTCCTTAATTATCTAGGACGACTTTCCCTGTAACCCTGTATATATATATATATATATATATATATATATATATATATATATATATATATATATATATATATATATATATATATATATATATATATATGGTATATCCAAAGGTTTTGTTTGAGTTCTCGAAGTTTCGTGATTTTTGTCGGTTTAAGTTGGTATTAATACGAGTGTTTGGTATCTACGTGTCGTGAAAATTCAGGTGATTTTGTCGGTTTCCATCTCAGCTCGAGAATTTCTACAGCAACTGTGAAAAATTGGAAAATATTCTGAACAAAAGCAGGCAAATCCATACAAAAAAGAAAACTGTTGGAATGTTATCTATTGTTTTTTTTTGTGCTGCCTAAATCGAGACATATTTTAAACGTAAATAGGCGTCTGGGGAGTTTTAGCATAGCGTACAATAGAGCATTATTGCATAGTCAAAGATTAATTAAAAAAGCTATAAAGATTACTGCATTAAATGAAGCAAGAGTAAGATTATGAATGATGGTTGGAAATGAAAAGCAACATTGTTTGAGATGTAAAAATAAAAATAGAAGGAGAGTACTACCAATGCGATATTTGTCATGAGAAAATTCATATGGGATGTTCAAACTTATCAGACTCAGAGGTGAAATGTATGCCTCTACAAAGAAGGCTATTGATCTTTTCTTGTGATAGCTGTAAGGAAGTGCTGAAAAAAATTCCAACACTGTTGACACTTCTAGAGGATGTAAAACATCACCTAGTAAATATGAATAATTCAAATTCACAATGCCCAGTACCTATTCAAAAATACAATGAAGTTATAAAGAAAAAAACAAGAAGTTATAATAATAAAATCAAAAGATAAAAACCAACATAGTTCATCTACTAAGAAGGCAATTGAAAAACAAATAGATCCAAATCTATTGGTGCAGAGGTATACAGAATCAAGTTTGTTCGAGAGGGGGGCATTGCTATAAGTTGCACGAAGAAAGACGATATAAAAACATCTCCAGCAGTATTAGAGACAAAATGAGCTATGAAATTAAGGCACCTCAAAAGAAGAATCCATGATTGAAAATAACAAATATTGAAAAAAAATTGGTGCAGAATTATGATACACTAACTGAAAGCATTGTTTTACAAAATGGGATAACAACAGGAGAAGAAAAAAGAGTGATGAAGGTTCTGAGCACATATGAAGACAGACGACAAAAATCAAATGTAGCAATATTAGAAGTTGACTATGTAACATATAGTCAGATAAGCAGAGAGATGTCTTGCATATAGGATGGAGAAGATGTAGGTATTTTGACCATGTTAACATAATTCAATGCTTTAAGTGTTGGAAATTTGGGCACATAGCACAACAGTGTAAAAGCAGAGAGGTAGTCTGTCCTAAATGTAGTCAGAATCATAAAAAAGAGGAATGTACAAGTGAAGTTGAAAAATCTGTACTAACTGCAAACATGCAAAGGAGGTATTGAATATCGCAAATATAGATTACCACCATTCAGCTTATAATAGAAAATGTGAAGCATTCAAAATATTATTCGAACAATTACAATTAAGAGTTAGTTATCCCGATGCATTTGAGAAATCAACAAAGTAGCAATTCAAAAAACAAAATACGAAGTATCTTAATACAAATAGTTAAACCGCAAATAAAACAGAACTTGAATGGACAGTTACTCAGTGGAAGCCTACAGTAATTTGTTTGGTAGAAACACATATTACCAAAGACTGGGAAGACAGCGAAATAAACATTAATGGCTATAAAGCAGTTCATGCACTTTCAACAAGTAGGCATACAGGAGGAGCTTCTATATACGTGAAAGAAGAACTTCATTATAGGTCAACTATAAATAGAGTAATAGATGAGAATTTATGGTTGGTTGGTATAAACCTATGTATTAATGGCAAAAAATACAATGTTCTTAAAATCAACCATTCTCCTAACGCCAGTGATATTGTATTATTGGATAAATTAGAAGAAATAATAGGTGAATATGCTGTAAAGCCTGACGTGTTTATTTTAACAGGAGATTTCAATATCAATGTTGCAAAAGATTCATATTATTCCAAGAAACTTAAAGATATTATAAAAAAGTAATGGTATGTATCAAATCGTTCAAAACTTTATAAGAATTACACAGAATACAGCAACAATGATTGATCTCATAAAAACTAATATAAAAAGTATTGAATATCAAATTCAGCACTCACCCAAAATAGCGGATCACTCCATTATAACTACAAAATTTCCTTCTTTTAAAAAGGATTAAGCAAAAAACAAGTGTCAGAGATACGAAAAACTTTTATGAACTTCAGTTTCAATTGGACATTTTGAGCTGTGTATGGCCTATAACCTTGAAGTCCACAAACGAGATTGCTAACTATCTGGTACAAATTATAACTGAGAAATTAAACAAGCATGCTCCAATAGTAGAAAGAGAGGCAATGTGCAAATGGGGAAACAAAAAAAATGGTGGACGCTAGGAATTAAAGATGAAATTTCTAATAAAGACAGAAGAGCAATGATAACTAGACTTGAGGATGACTGGATAAGCTATAAACAGAATAGAAACAGAGTGGTTCAGCTTATTAAAGAAAAAAAGCAAGCATATTATAATAGAAAAATAGATGAAGGCTAAAGGAGATTCTAAAGAAATGTGGAGGACTCTGAAGGATTTAATCATTTCTAGTAAAAACAATAAACGACAAGAAGGCATTTTTTTTCAAGGGAAAGGTGGAAGAGGATAACAAAATAATAGCAGAAAAATTTAATGACTACTTTTTGCAAAGTATTAGTGCCAAAACAAAAGACGTGGGGGAAATTGAAACCCAGGAAGTTCTAAACAATATCGAAACCCCAAGAAATAAGTTTAATAATTTTGAAACGTTAGAACTAACTGACCTTAGAAAAACTGTAAAAAATTTAAAAAATAAGACAAGTAGTGTTGATGGTATTAATCTCAGAATTTTAAAACTAGCATTTGAAGTAATTGGTGATTGCTTTCTGAAACTAATTAACACTAGCCTACTAAGAGGAAGATTCCCCCAAGAATGAAAAATGACAACGATTAGTCCTATTGAAAAAGTAACTAACACTAATAGATATGAAGAATATCGACCAATTAATATGGTAGCTACGTATGAAAAACTTCTTAAAACTATTGTAAGCAAACAAATGAGAAAATACGTAGAAGAAAACAAGTTGCTTACATATTGTCAGGCTGGTTTTAGGAAAAAT